>CM028352.1:8067700-8480149 GCA_016618105.1 Dendrobium huoshanense | reverse complement strand
TTAAAACCTTTGAAAAAACAAAATCGATCTAAAACCAATGCTAAGAATCTCAACATAAACAAAACTTCTTCAAACAAAAAGTAAGTTCGCAAAAATCCATTAAAACTTTCTATAAAGTCTCTAACAATAAAATAACTTGCAATGCTTTCCATTCTGAAACCACTCTTGAAATTACTTCAATATAAAACAACTTATAACATCCTCTTTTTTTTTTTTAAGACGACTCATAAAACTCTAACATAAAAAGCCATTTACAAATTTCTTCAATCATGAGCCAAATCATAGATCTCCTCAGTATAAAACAAATCATAAAGCCCTTCAATATAAAGCAGATCATACAATTCTCAATATAAAACAAAGTATAAAACTTCTCCAACACGAAGTAACACATGTATTTAATGCTAGAACCCAACACTTTCTACTAAAAAAAAAAGACAATGATAAAAGAGGAGTTCGATGCAATTTGCTCTTCTCATGTTTAAGGAAAGTATTTTAACAGCATAAATAACAATGTATAAAGACCCTTACAACATGATATATAAAAGTCATTCCATAGACATGTCGCCTTGTATTAGAACCATATACCTTTGGAAGAAATGAGACCGACATAGAGCATGAATGTAATTTTTCAACAAATTTACTAAGCTTACTTCTAATATCAAATTTACAACCACAGTTAGCAAGAAGATGTGAAACCCCCAAGCTAATGGGAACAATGCTTCACCTAACAAATTATAACTTAATGGCTTTAAGAACTTCTTAAGAAAGGAAACAACCTCATAAACTTTGCCTGTTGCAACCAACACACTTCAAGAAATCAAGAATCAACATACTTCATATCGACCAACAAGATAACTAATGCATTTGATATTGAAACTCAAAACTCATAGGAAAAGAGATTTGATGTCATTTCTCTAACCGACAGAAGAAAAGCTGCAATAATATGAGTAATACCGTATCGAACTCACAAAAATACACAAGAATTTAATTCTAAGCATGTATGGGCTATGTAAACATTTGCTAACCATGGATATAAGCATTTTTATTTATCATATGATTTAGGATAAACATGAAATTCCTTCCAACAAATTTGTATTTTTTTTATGCTACATGCCACCAACAATTCCAAGTGACTCTCTAATCCAAATTCATGAATTTGTTCTCACACCCAAAACATGCTTTTATAACATGAATGCACATGAAAGCTTTCCAACAAATTATCATAGTGATGCCAACGAATAGTGTGTAAGTGGAATAGTAAAGATATAAAGGTTCCAATTTAAATCTTCCAACATATGCATTTTCTTCCATGAAGAATAACAAACTTTATAACATTTCCTAATCGACACATGAGTTTCATTATTACTCCATAAAGATGCCCATTCGTGAAAGGCAACAAGAAAGTTTACTTAAGCGTGCACATTTGATCATAAAGGGGAAGAGTATATTTCATGAATAATTAAGAATAATTTATGAGGAGCCACTTCAGTATTTCTAACAATGTTCATGGGTATAAAAGTGACTAAATATTCCTAACCATATTGCAAGTAGTTTTGCTGGAATGACATCATGCCATACATCTCATTCCTTACTACCTTTCAAAAGATACACATAAAACTATTCAGAGTAATATGGACTTAAAGAAGAGAAAATCCAATCAATCATGAAGCAATAAGGTGTGTATTGAGCATATTTGATTAACTTAGATCTCTCCAAACTCATAGTTTTAAAATAGTAGGCAAATATGCATTGAAATATTAAGCCATATATATATATACAAATCTCAAGACAACCATTCACCTCCGATAACATACACATATACAAAAATAAGAACATGAGTACACTCTACATGAGGACGCCTTGATATTTTATTTCAATTATTTATAAAGTTTAATCAGAGATTCATCGTATTTAGAATCTTTCGAGTGCCCCTGGCAATGACAAAATCTTTGACATTCATGTAGGATTTTGGTAATGTCAAAAAAAAAATTCACAAAACTCCTTGAGAGCATTTCATCGAGTAATGGATATGCAACAGTAAAGACCAAATAAGTCAGCCCATGTGAGGATCATGCTTTTACCACCATACTCGATTACAAAAAAAAAAAAAAAAAAACAACAAAGGAAACTCCAACTACACATTTGATTAAGGTCATCACAACACAATCTTCATGAAACTTATCAAAAAAAAAAAAAAAAAAAAAAATGAAATGAAGATGGATACCTAAGACTATCCAAAACTCAAAATGCCATTCTTGAAAATAAACTACTCATTTTTAAATGCATATATCGTAGCACATTCATTGATGTCAAAACATAAATCTTAAAGATTTAAATCCTTGTTAAATAATAGTAAACCATGTGAAGACAAATAAGGAATGATGGAAGGGGAGTTACATTCATTGATGTCAAAACATAAATCTTAAAGATTTAAATCCTTGTTAAATAATAGTAAACCATGTGAAGACAAATAAGGAATGATGGAAGGGGAGTTACAGCTTGCAACATCCAAATGTATCCAATAGCATTTCACCATCTTTCACATCTTACTCTAATTTCCATGACTAGATGTACGCTGTCAAAACTAGAGATGAGAGGATTCCAGGCATAGTAATTTCCCTTCCCTTTTTAGAAACCTTAAATTGTTCTTCAAGTTATCAGACCAACACTAGTAAGGAACGAAATCCCATCAAGACATTTATATTCAAGAAGACCACAACTGACGGACAACAAATATAAAAGAGGCTAGATGACCATAGAATCCATTGGGTGAGACAATCAGAGCGGCAATCCTGTCTATTTTGTGGCCTCCGAACTCTAGGAGAATCGCACCCAAGCGATTAGGAAGAAGAGGAGAATGAGGGGAAAAAGAATGTAGGAAAGAAAAGAGAAGGAAAAGAGGATAAGAAGAAGAGCAAAGAAGGAGATATACCTGCTATTGTGGAGAAATCAGTCGGCAGCCAGGGCAAGGGGTTTCCGGCATCTGGACTTGCGTCGGGCTCGGCTAGGGGGAGGCGACTTTGGCTATGTGAAACCGAGAAGAAAGGAGTGGAGGAGCTAGGGATTCCGTCGCCTGGCTGCGAATGGAGAGGGGCTTCAAAATCGAGAGAGGGAATGAGGGAGAGAGTGGGGGCTTCGGGTTATGTGAAATCGAGAGAGGAAGTGGGGCTCGACGTCGACTGGCTCACGAACAGAGAAGGGCAACCGGAGTGGATCCGTCGCCTGGAAGCAAGAGGGCTTCGGGCCTTGCTTCTCCGCTCCGAACCAGAGAGACTGGAGAGAGAGGGCGGCGGGAGCTAGCCTTCCGTCTAGGGCTTCTTCAGGCCAGAGAGAATGAGAGAAGCTGGTGCTCCGTGAGACTGAGAGAGAGAGCTCGGAACTGAGAGAGGAAAAGGCCCGTGAGAGAGAGCGCTTCGGTCCGAATCAGGGAGTCGAAGGCTCTGTCCCAGCCTTCTAACGTCTCCCGACATTCTGCCTTGCTCGAAAACATCAAAACGGCCCTGTTTCGCTCAGGCTTCGACTACCAAAGTCTGAGAAGGGACCAAAATAAAGAGGCACGCGACTGAAAACGAGGACGACGACTGGTTTGGGAATCCGATCGAATCGGGACCATTAATTGCATTTCCTGATCTAGGCATCAAATTCAAATTCATTAAAAAGCAAATTGGAGTTGTCTTAGGCTGAATTGAGCTAGGTTTGATTCAAATTGACTTGATTTAGAATTGAGATTAGGCTCAATCAATTCAATTAAATAAAATTAAACTCAAATTGATAGAGATTTGGGTCAAATTGAACTCGTCACATTCAAAACAAATTGTTTGAGCTTGATTGAACGTGATCGAATCTAATTTGACTCAATTCGGATCGATTCGAGTTCGAATTAGGATGGACGAGGTCTAATCAAGTCGAGTGAAAGTGCTCGAGCGAAAAACGAGGTCAACAAACGGACCCCCAACAGGTGCGGTGAACAACAAGTGAACCGTACGTGTTGGCGTTGACCTTCCTAACTCTAGGAAGATACAACTCTAGGGTCAAGAAGCAGAACTAGATCGACAATGAGGGATTCAAATAAAGCATCTCAACTATCTGCCCAACCAAAGTGGCAGAATAGGAGAAAGAGAAAGAGATCAAAATCTCATGTTCACATGAGTAGAATTGAAACAAGCTCACAAAGAACCAGATGGAATTCAACAATCATCTAAAGAACAAATCTAAGATGATGTGAAGAGGAGGGAATCAACAATCACTTAAACACAAGTCAGAGGGTGAGTGAAAATAAGATCAACGATCACCCGACCATAGGTCTGTCGGTGAAGAGGAAAAGAGAACACCCTTGCTCGGCCATAGGCCCCGAAACAGCAAGGTTTCCACCCGACCATAGGTCTGTCGGTAGGAGAACGGTCACCCGACCATAGGTCTGTCGGTGAAAAGGAAAAGAAAAACCCTCACTCGGCCATAGGCCCCGAAACAGCGAGGTCCCTACCCGACCATAGGTCTGTCGGTAGAAGAGCAGTCACCCGACCATAGGTCTGTCGGTGAAAAGGAAAAGAGAATCTCTCGCTCGGCCATAGGCCCCGAAACAGCGAGGTTCCTACCCGACCATAGGTCTGTCGGTAAGATAAAGCGAAAACTCAACAACCCCCTAACAGGTAAAAAGGAAACAGGGGGAATGAAGAGGTGGTGAAGTGTACCTCCCAGGGACTCTGTCGGGTAACCAACCAAAAGCCCGATGTCCACCCGACCATAGGTCTGTCGATGGGACAAAACGGGAAGCTCAACATCTATCCGGCCATAGGTCTGGCGATAGGATGAAGAGGAAAGATCTACCCTTGCTCGGCCATAGGCCCGACAGCAAAGTCTCTACCCGACCATAGGTCTGTCGGTAGAATAAAGGTAAGCTCAACAATCACCCGACCATAGGTCTGTCGGTGAAAGGAAGGAAAGAAAACACCTCCGCTCGGCCATAGGCCCCGAAACAGCGAAGTCTCTACCCGACCATAGGTCTGTCGGTAGAAAGGAGCACACTCGCTCGGCCATAGGCCCCGAAACAGCAAGGTTCCTACCCGACCATAGGTCTGCCAGTAGGACAAAGCGAAAACTCAACAATCCCCCAACGCACACGAGCTCGGTGATGTGAGAAAAACAGAGAGGTGAGTAATTCATCACCTAAGAAATCTCAAGCTCATATTTTAGTTACCACATGGTAGAGGACAAAATCGTCGTGGCCATGAGTAATTCAAACATAAGTGAAATTTCTTTAGGTGAAATAGGAATCATACAACAACAAGCAAGAATAATTTTATATTAAAGAAGGGATATTAGAAGTGGCGACAGAACACGCTTGCCACTAAGAACCAACAACTACACCAAAGATCAATGATTACTAAAGGAACACTCAACTACCACCTAGCGCAGCTGCCGAGGTGATAAGGAGAGGACAAGAAACACTCTACTACCACCTGACGCATATGCCAAGGTGATACAAAGAGAAAAGAACACTCTAATATCGTCCGGCGCATATGCCGCGGCGATAAGAAGAGGAAAAGAGTACGCTCTAACATCGTCGGGCGCATATGCGGCGGCGATGAAAAGAGAAAAGAACAACGCTCTAATATCGTCGGGCGCATATGCCGCGGCGATAAAAAGAGGAAAGAAAACACTCTAATATCGCCGGGCGCATATGCCGCGACGATAAAAAGAGGAAGGGGTGGTGAGGAATGCCTCCCAGGGACTCTGTCGGGCTCTCTCTACCAGCAAAAGGGAACTCTACACTCTAATACCGTCGGGCGCATATGCCGCGGCGATAAGAAGAGGAAAGAACACCACTTTAATATCGTCGTGCGCATATGCCGCGATAAAAAGAAGAGGAAAAGAACAACACTCTAATACCGCCGGGCGCATATGCCGCAACGATAAAAAGAGGAAGGTACAACACTCTAATATCGTCGGGCGCATATGCCGCGACGATCAGAAGAGGAAAAGGTACACTCTACTACCGCCGGGCGCATATGCCGCGACGATCAGAAGAGGAAAAGAACAACACTCTAATACCGCCGGGCGCATATGCCGCGACGATAAAAAGAGGAAGGGGTGGTGAGGAATGCCTCCCAGGGACTCTGTCGGGCTCTCTCAACCAGCAAAGGGAACTCTACACTCTAATACCGTCGGGCGCATATGCCACGGCGATAAAAAGAGGAAAGAACACCACTCTAATATCGTCGGGCGCATATGCCGCGGCGATAAAAAGAGGAAAGAAAATATTCTAATATCGCCGGGCGCATATGCCGCGACGATCAGAAGAGGAAAGAACACTCTAATACCGCCGGGCGCATATGCCGCGACGATCAGAAGAGGAAAGAACACTCTACTACCGCCGGGCGCATATGCCGCGACGATCAGAAGAGGAAGGGGTGGTGAGGAATGCCTCCCAGGGACTCTGTCGGGCTCTCTCAACCAGCAAAGGGAACTCTACACTCTAATACCGTCGGGCGCATATGCCGCGGCGATAAGAAGAGGAAAGAACACCACTCTAATATCGTCGGGCGCATATGCCGCGGCGATAAAAAGAGGAAAGAAAACACTCTAATACCGCCGGGCGCATATGCCGCGACGATAAGAAGAGGAAGGAGTGGTGAGGAATGCCTCCCAGGGACTCTGTCGGGCTCTCTCAACCAGCAAAGGGAACTCTACACTCTAATACCGTCGGGCGCATATGCCGCGGCGATAAAAAGAGGAAAGAACACCACTCTAATATCGTCGGGCGCATATGCCGCGGCGATAAAAAGAGGAAAGAAAGCACTCTAATACCGCCGGGCGCATATGCCGCGACGATAAGAAGAGGAAGGAAAACTCTAATACCGCCGGACGCATATGCCGCGACGATAAGAAGAGGAAAAGGGCTCAACAACCACCCAACGCTCATGTGCGTGGTGCTGTGAGAAGGACAAAGAAGTAGGTAATTCATCATCTAAGAAATCTCAAGCTCATATTTTAGTTACCACATGGTAGAGGACAAATCGTCGTGGCCATGAGTAATTAAAAATATAAGTGAAATTTTCTTAAGTAAATTGAAATCATGCAACATGAAGTGAACGATCGATATATATCTCTCCAAACATAGGAACATATAAACGACCGAGTAGAAAGAGTAATGTCATATCAAAAGATCAAGTGAAGTGGCGAGGGGACCAATTTGCCACTAAAAATAACATTCATCATATCAAACATCAATGATTGTTAAATAGATCACTATGGTCACACCCATACTAACTGTTGGGACCCTGTGAGAGGTACAAGCAACATTTTATGCATCCAAAGAGACTGCTCTTGCAGCTGAGGACAAAATCTCCATGGGAAATTATGTCACCAAAGGAGGTAGTGGATTGACTTTCTATTAGAAGATCAAAAATCCACTAAGAAGTGATGTTAACATCTAAAGTAAGATGTACCACATCATGAGTAAGAGAGAACAACATCTCATTATAAGTGAATAATCATGGTAAAAGAAATGAGTATATAGTCATCTCCTAATCAATCATCAAAATGCTTTAAGGAGAGACAGAAAAGAATTTGGAGGGACTTTGGGCTCTTGGAGTATAGAACCGGGTTCCACTTGTGACAAAGGCAACCGATTCTACTCAACTGAGAGCTTCCCTCTCTTTTAACATCATATTCCATTTGTTTTCATATTATATTCACAGTTATAGGTTAACATTTCATACTGTCAAAAATAACACACGATGGAGGAAATGGTTTCCATACTCATGAGTTACTCCTAATATGAAATATCCTCTAATAACTGGAACATCAAGAGAGAGAAATATTGTTGGCTTTAATAACCCAGGCCATATTCATCACATGAATGAAACTGGGGAGAAAGAAAGATTATAAACAGGATTTGTAAAGAAATGAGACATAGGCTTTGGTGACCCAGGCCACATTCAACTCGTATGAATGAACTGGGGAGCACAATTGTTACAACAGAATTTGTAGAAAAATTCAGATAGTGACAATGGATCAACATCACTATATTTAACTAATATAGATCAAGGATGGACCCAGTATCACATTCCATAAAGATTCGAGCTAATAGTTTTGATATCCCATACCACACTTGAAGATGACAAGTGAAACTGGGGAAAGTCAGCCCTCGAAGGGGACTAAAAAAGAAGTTTTCATGCTACAACACCGGAGAGATTGGTGGGCACGAGTGCGAGTACAAACCTCCTATGGCGTATTTACATACAACTACTAAGGATAATCTCATACTTCGCATGACTAACATCACGTGGTAGAGGACAAATCGTCGTGGCCACGGACTGCCGAAAAGTAGAAAAGATCCTTTGGAATTATATTTATACATAAGGATATATACAAATGGTCTGGAAGAACAACTATTGTATCACGATCGATAGGAGAATGAAACTTACATAGGGACATTGGATCAACATCGCCACACCTGACTAACACAAGTGGGCATGGACCCAGTATCACCTATAGAAAGTGGGTTGGAATTAGAGATATTAGATCTACCACACCACACCTGATTAACCTAGGTGGGTAGGGACCCAATATTACATCTGAAAAATTGGTTTGAATTAGGGACATTGGATCAACATCACCACACCTGACTAATACAGGCGGGCATGGACCCAGTATCACCTCTAGAAATGGGAGTTTAACTTATTGGTTTTGATATCCCAGACCACGCTTTAGGTGACAAGCGAAACTGGGTAGAACAACCCCTCACAACAAAGGGGTGGACAAATCAAAAGGTTTTATGTACTAGCACCAACATAATTGACGTGCACGAATATAAGTACAAATATCCCAATGACATATTAGCATATCCCTATTAAGAATAACCTTATACTCTTCGAAGCGAACATCGTGTGGTAGAGGACAAATCGTCGTGGCCACACAGACTGCCCGAAAAGTAAAAAGGATCCTTTCATGGAATACGAATACAAAGGAATATTTATAGGAAGTAGGAGGGTTCACTAGTCTGTAGCAAACAACCAACACTAGTGGAAGAAGTGTCAAAAGATTTTTATGGGAATTCTCGACTCTAATTCCACATATCTGATGGGGAATAAATTGCTTGCTAGTAGTCTGACGTCGGAAGTCTCCTTCCTCGTCTGAGCTACTATCAACAACTAATCCACCCTTAGGTATCAAGTACCTACGAAAGGTAAGAAGGTGTCGGGGTCTGCTCGCCGATCTTAGGGTGAAAGAGCTGAGCAAACTCAGAAACCCGACAGGAATAAGGGAATTTGATAAAGCACGAAATAACCAAAAAAGCCGGAAGGAAATGGACCAAAGCTAGGGGATACCTAGCCAAGAAGGGAACCTAACTAAGAAAAGGACCCTATCTAAGAGAAGGACGAACCTAATCTAAGGAGCAATAAACCCGGAGTGCACACAAAAGAAGATAATTTAACATCCGAAGATGGAGAGAGAAACCTGTCCCACCGTGGTCGCCAGAAATCTGTGGGTCTCCGAAAGGATTACGCTCGTGTGGTTCGAATGCAAAGGGTACGATCACACTATCCCGTAGGACAAAATGGTCGTAGACCTTTACACACGGCACAAGCAGGCCGATGGAAGAGCAGATGGAGTTATAGATACGATTAGCCATGGAGGATAGCGGGTTTTCACCTACACACCTCGATGGATAATAATATCTATAACCCTAAATTCACGAGATTTCCCCTATTCAATACATCAGCATTGAATAGGGTTTATTTGATTGTGGGGATCGGTTTCCTACGGGCGCAAGCCCCCGTAGTTAATTACATCCTAAGCCTTGACTTAGGAAAACTCTCGATTAAGGATGTTAGATTATCTTCTCCAAATGGGTTTAGTGCAAGGGAGTTTCTAGGTTTTCCTAATCAAAGAGGAAGAAGGTCCCAACTTGGTTTAATCAATCATGCATGGTTCAGTCAACATTCGGCTGGTCCGAGGAAGTGGAGACTGGAGAAAAGAAGGACAACGCACTCAGACATGCACGAGAGAAAGAAGGAAGTGGCGTCATCTGTGTGACGCGGATGGGTAGGGTTTATGGCTTCCGAAAGGATGGAGAGCTTACCCACCAATAAGGTGTATAGTGGTACACCTGTACCACTTACCTTAGACCCTAAATCTATAGGAGATGTAACATCGTACATACGATATTAACACCTACGACCTAGCTAATGCAATCTGGACTTATTCCTTGCCTGAAAAAGGAAGCCAGCTAAAATCCTAAGCACAACCAACCGTCCTATATGTATGCAAGATGGGAAGGGTCTATCCTAAGGAATCAAGGGTTAATAGTCTAAAAGACTTAAATCAAGGACTCTACAATATGCAAAGGAATAGATCTAACGTTATTAATGATGCATAAAACAAATGCACGAGTAAGAAAGATCCTTAGGTCCACTAATGCAATGCATGTATGTAGGTAAAGTGCATTGTGAAGAAAAGTGTGTAAGAACATATGCATGACATCCAGAGTACAGAAAAAATAAATAAACACACCCTAAGGGTATCCTTCAGGCAAGATACCCGCACAGAAAATCATCAAACGGTGTCCAATGGCATAAATAGGTGGCCTACTCTACAGGCCTAAATGACCCTAATGGTCTCTAAGGCTCACAGAAAGAAAGAAAAAAAAAGGGGGGGGGGGTATCGTACCCAAAACCGGAAAAGGCCAAAGTCCTAGCAGAAAAACAACGATGCCCACTTCGTGTGGGAAAACAACGATGCCAATCGGCATAATAGACGGCCTACTCTACAGGCCTAAATGACCCTAATGGTCTCTAGGGCTCACAGAAGGGGGCAAGCTTTGACCTATAGGGCCAAAGCTTCGTTAGTGAACTACCCTATGGCTGACTACCTACACATGCTAGAATACCTATTAACAAATTGTGTGTGGAGTGTAGCAGTTTCGATATATTTAAAAAAAAATATTTGCATTATGAGTTGCAGAGATTATACCTGATTGTGGCGCTGCCACTTACAAGCTTATAAGCAAATACTCCCTGATTGTGGCGCGGCCACTCAAAAAGCTCATAAGCAAATGCTCTTCTTTAGTTCTCAACCATCAGGATCCAATGTACCTCGCAAGATAAGATAACAGGAAAATATACAAATGAGCGTAGATGCCATTCAGAAAATAAATGCAGGTAAATAACAAAAAGTAACTAACATGAAATATATAAAGAAAGCATTTATAGAATATGTGCATGTAGTAAACACTGAACAGCAAAAGAAAATATCAGCCTAACCTAGGGCTAGAAGTCGTGTCCTAACCAAACCAGTCTAAGGTGTATGTAGGCTGTGCAGTTTTGGGTAGGTCCTATGTAGGATGATTTAGTTAAAATTGTTTGTATTTTGATTTGTTAAAAGGCCAAAAGAGAAATTTTAATTTAAGTTGAAATATTAGTAGTTTAGGATTAATTTTAGAGATTTTGTTTTAGGATTTGATTGATTATCACCTTTGTTTCACACCGAGGCCGTGAGGTTTATTTCATCCTCCTTGGGGCTAACTTAATAGCCTCGTAGGCCTGGGTTACCCAGTGGCAACCAATTTTTGTTGAATTATTTGTTGGTTATAAATTAGAAAAAGAAATATAGATTAGGCAATTTATTATCAATTAGGGTTTGACTTAAACCAATTAAAAAATTAATTTAAGTTTAAAACTCCATTAAATCCATTCGTGGCGTTGTGCCACCAGGCTCGAGGAACCAGCCTCCTTAGGACACTTAGCCCCGCAGTTCGGAGTAGTCCATCCAATAAACTTCATTTTTGGAGTGGTTGTTATGTATTAAGGGATTTGTTTATAGATTTTAAAAGATTAGTCTAAGGTTTGATCTTTAGGAGTCTCTTATCCTAATGAATCTTAATTTATAGTTTAATCCCTAATAAAATCTACATCTTTTAGATTTTAGATTGGTTAAGGATTAATTATTATATTAGTTAGAATTGGTTTAAGTTCATGTTTTAGACTTATAGTTTAATAATTATAAATGTTAATAATAACTTGATTAAGAATTAAGTGTTTTAATAGATTTTAGAATTAGATTAGAATCGGTTGGTTGA
The DNA here is from genome assembly GCA_016618105.1 of Dendrobium huoshanense. Lineage (NCBI taxonomy): Eukaryota > Viridiplantae > Streptophyta > Magnoliopsida > Asparagales > Orchidaceae > Dendrobium > Dendrobium huoshanense. The sequence continues at coordinate 8,468,067 of CM028352.1, read as the reverse complement.
TTATTAGTGGATTAAGAAGAACTAAACCTAGGGAGACGTGTCACTAAGTTTAGTTTTGATGTCTCTACCCTACAGGGAGCATGCATCCTAAGTCTATATTTTCTAAGACTCAATCCTTAATTTTTGTCCTTAGGTGTCACTAAGGTTGTATGATTAAAAGGAGATTTTGTTTTCTAACTCTTAGAATTTTCGTACAAGTGTCACTGGACTTAAGAATTTATAGCAAAGCAGTAGAAAGAAAAGAATGAAAATTATAAATAAAAGGGATGTAGGCATTGTTGTTTTGGACACACTTCTTTGAAGACAAGTGTATCCTAAAGCAACATTAACAATGCCCTTTGTTGTTCCCACTCCGAACAAAGCACTTGATACGTTTGGGACCTCTACTCACAACCTACTACAAACAAAGCTTAAAACAACTAAGGGAAATAGACTTTCAAAGCTAACCTTAGAGCTAGACTCTATCTGTTTTGCACTGATCCCAAAATTCTATACTTTAGAGACTAACATTCAAGAAAGAATCCAAAGGAGTAAGGACTGTCTTGCTCCAAAGAGGACACTAAGGACTTCTAACATAAAGCTCCTTAAGGTTTTAAATCCTACCAACTCACTTTTGAAATAAACATTAAAATAATCTAACTCAAATGAAGAAACCATAATCATTCTCAAAAGGCGCTAAGGGATACTACTACACAAGTCTAAGAAAATCTAACATGACTTATAAGAACTTCTAAACTAAGTGTCACACAAAACCCTATAAAAGTCATCTATCAAAATCACTATTTTTTGTTTTGACACACCAAAATACCTAATAATCAAGTGCTTCTCCTCTTTATTTGGAGTGGGGTAAAACCGTAAAGCTTTCCAACGAGAAAGTTTTATAAAAACCCCTCATTGTAAAGCATTCGTGAAACTCGTCGCATAAAACCTTTGAAAACAAAATCGATCTAAAACCAATGCTAAGCCATCTCAACATAAACAAAACTTCTTCAAACAAAAAGTAAGTTCGCAAAAATCCATTAAAACTTTCTATAAAGTCTCTAACAATAAAATAACTTGCAATGCTTTCCATTCTGAAACCACTCTTGAAATTACTTCAATATAAAACAACTTATAACATCCTCTTTTTTTTTTTAAGACGACTCATAAAACTCTAACATAAAAAGCCATTTACAAATTTCTTCAATCATGAGCCAAATCATAGATCTCCTCAGTATAAAACAAATCATAAAGCCCTTCAATATAAAGCAGATCATACAATTCTCAATATAAAACAAAGTATAAAACTTCTCCAACACGAAGTAACACATGTTTTTAATGCTAGAACCCAACACTTTCTACTAAAAAAAAAGACAATGATAAAAGAGGAGTTCGATGCAATTTGCTCTTCTCATGTTTAAGGAAAGTATTTTAACAGCATAAATAACAATGTATAAAGACCCTTACAACATGATATATAAAAGTCATTCCATAGACATGTCGCCTTGTATTAGAACCATATACCTTTGGAAGAAATGAGACCGACATAGAGCATGAATGTAATTTTTCAACAAATTTACTAAGCTTACTTCTAATATCAAATTTACAACCACAGTTAACAAGAAGATGTGAAACCCCCAAGCTAATGGGAACAATGCTTCACCTAACAAATTATAACTTAATGGCTTTAAGAACTTCTTAAGAAAGGAAACAACCTCGTAAACTTTGCCTGTTGCAACCAACCACACTTCGAGAAATCAAGAATCAACATACTTCATATCGACCAACAAGATAACTAATGCATTTGATATTGAAACTCAAAACTCATAGGAAAAGAGATTTGATGTCATTTCTCTAACCGACAGAAGAAAAGCTGCAATAATATGAGTAATACCGTATCGAACTCACAAAAATACACAAGAATTTAATTCTAAGCATGTATGGGCTATGTAAACATTTGCTAACCATGGATATAAGCATTTTTATTTATCATATGATTTAGGATAAACATGAAATTCCTTCCAACAAATTTGTATTTTTTTTTATGCTACATGCCACCAACAATTCCAAGTGACTCTCTAATCCAAATTCATGAATTTGTTCTCACACCCAAAACATGCTTTTATAACATGAATGCACATGAAAGCTTTCCAACAAATTATCATAGTGATGCCAACGAATAGTGTGTAAGTGGAATAGTAAAGATATAAAGGTTCCAATTTAAATCTTCCAACATATGCATTTTCTTCCATGAAGAATAACAAACTTTATAACATTTCCTAATCGACACATGAGTTTCATTATTACTCCATAAAGATGCCCATTCGTGAAAGGCAACAAGAAAGTTTACTTAAGCGTGCACATTTGATCATAAAGGGGAAGAGTATATTTCATGAATAATTAAGAATAATTTATGAGGAGCCACTTCAGTATTTCTAACAATGTTCATGGGTATAAAAGTGACTAAATATTCCTAACCATATTGCAAGTAGTTTTGCTGGAATGACATCATGCCATACATCTCATTCCTTACTACCTTTCAAAAGATACACATAAAACTATTCAGAGTAATTTGGACTTAAAGAAGAGAAAATCCAATCAATCATGAAGCAATAAGGTGTGTATTGAGCATATTTGATTAACTTAGATCTCTCCAAACTCATAGTTTTAAAATAGTAGGCAAATATGCATTGAAATATTAAGCCATATATATATACAAATCTCAAGACAACCATTCACCTCCGATAACATACACATATACAAAAATAAGAACATGAGTACACTCTACATGAGGACGCCTTGATATTTTATTTCAATTATTTATAAAGTTTAATCAGAGATTCATCGTATTTAGAATCTTTCGAGTGCCCCTGGCAATGACAAAATCTTTGACATTCATGTAGGATTTTGGTAATGTCAAAAAAAAAAAAAATCACAAAACTCCTTGAGAGCATTTCATCGAGTAATTGATATGCAACAGTAAAGACCAAATAAGTCAGCCCATGTGAGGATCATGCTTTTACCACCATACTCGATTACAAAAAAAAAAAAAAAAACAACAAAGGAAACTCCAACTACACATTTGATTAAGGTCATCACAACACAATCTTCATGAAACTTATAAAAAAAAAAAAAAAAAAAAAAAAATGAAATGAAGATGGATACCTAAGACTATCCAAAACTCAAAATGCCATTCTTGAAAATAAACTACTCATTTTTAAATGCATATATCGTAGCACATTCATTGATGTCAAAACATAAATCTTAAAGATTTAAATCCTTGTTAAATAATAGTAAACCATGTGAAGACAAATAAGGAATGATGGAAGGGGAGTTACAGCTTGCAACATCCAAATGTATCCAATAGCATTTCACCATCTTTCACATCTTACTCTAATTTCCATGACTAGATGTACGCTGTCAAAACTAGAGATGAGAGGATTCCAGGCATAGTAATTTCCCTTCCCCTTTTAGAAACCTTAAATTGTTCTTCAAGTTATCAGACCAACACTAGTAAGGAACGAAATCCCATCAAGACATTTATATTCAAGAAGACCACAACTGACGGACAACAAATATAAAAGAGGCTAGATGACCATAGAATCCATTGGGTGAGACAATCAGAGCGGCAATCCTGTCTATTTTGTGGCCTCCGAACTCTAGGAGAATCGCACCCAAGCGATTAGGAAGAAGAGGAGAATGAGGGGAAAAAGAATGTAGGAAAGAAAAGAGAAGGAAAAGAGGATAAGAAGAAGAGCAAAGAAGGAGATATACCTGCTATTGTGGAGAAATCAGTCGGCAGCCAGGGCAAGGGGTTTCCGGCATCTGGACTTGCGTCGGGCTCGGCTAGGGGGAGGCGACTTTGGCTATGTGAAACCGAGAAGAAAGGAGTGGAGGAGCTAGGGATTCCGTCGCCTGGCTGCGAATGGAGAGGGGCTTCAAAATCGAGAGAGGGAATGAGGGAGAGAGTGGGGGCTTCGGGTTATGTGAAATCGAGAGAGGAAGTGGGGCTCGACGTCGACTGGCTCACGAACAGAGAAGGGCAACCGGAGTGGATCCGTCGCCTGGAAGCAAGAGGGCTTCGGGCCTTGCTTCTCCGCTCCGAACCAGAGAGACTGGAGAGAGAGGGCGGCGGGAGCTAGCCTTCCGTCTAGGGCTTCTTTAGGCCAGAGAGAATGAGAGAAGCTGGTGCTCCGTGAGACTGAGAGAGAGAGCCCGGAACTGAGAGAGGAAAAGGCCTGTGAGAGAGAGCGCTTCGGTCCGAATCAGGGAGTCGAAGGCTCTGTCCCAGCCTTCTAACGTCTCCCGACATTCTGCCTTGCTCGAAAACATCAAAACGGCCCTGTTTCGCTCAGGCTTCGACTACCAAAGTCTGAGAAGGGACCAAAATAAAGAGGCACGCGACTGAAAACGAGGACGACGACTGGTTTGGGAATCCGATCGAATCGGGACCATTAATTGCATTTCCTGATCTAGGCATCAAATTCAAATTCATTAAAAAGCAAATTGGAGTTGTCTTAGGCTGAATTGAGCTAGGTTTGATTCAAATTGACTTGATTTAGAATTGGGATTAGGCTCAATCAATTCAATTAAATAAAATTAAACTCAAATTGATAGAGATTTGGGTCAAATTGAACTCGTCACATTCAAAACAAATTATTTGAGCTTGATTGAACGTGATCGAATCTAATTTGACTCAATTCGGATCGATTCGAGTTCGAATTAGGATGGACGAGGTCTAATCAAGTCGAGTGAAAGTGCTCGAGCGAAAAACGAGGTCAACAATCACTTGAAAAAAAAATTCAAGCCTAACATTATATAGTGGTTGTTATCTTATTTTATTTATTGAATTTATCTGCTATTTGTTCTAAGGTCGCCTTCTTCCCCAGTCATGAATGTTCAGACTTTGGACTAAAACATAAATGTTAAATAAATAAATATTTATTCTGACGGGGTAAATGGCGTGCGTTATGACGACTTATAGGCCAATTTTTTAATGAAGAAATAATAAATGTTAATTGCTGGAATATGTCGGCGTTAGTTGTTTATTTAGGAAAATAGTGAAATATATTCCTACATTGTTATCATAAGCTTTAGAGTAGAAACTCTATGTAGGGCTGCAAACCAACCGAGCCGAGTCGAGTATGTGAGTGTTCATGTTTGAATTCGTTTATCATTAACTTGTTCAGTTTGGTCATGTTTGATTCGAGCTTTATTGTTTGAGTTCATGTTTGGTTCGTTTAATTTAAGAGTTCATGTTCGGTTCATGTTTGGTTCGTTTAATGCTTATCGAGCTTTAAGCAAACAAATATTAACGAGTTATGTTCATGAACATATTTAACAAACAATCTATTGAACAAACAAACATTAAATTTATTCATGAACATCTTAAACTAACAATCTAACAAACATAGACAAATTTGAAATGTCTTTTGGTTAGAAAATTAAATATATAATAAAAACAATTATCTATTTAAAATGAAAATATGATTAATCTATATGAATATATTCTTAAATGAAGCATGCCTATTGCATTTCTCTCCATTCGAGCTTTTATCTAGCTTTTTATCGAGCTTATGTCGAGCTTGTTCACAAACTTCAAATCATGTTGTTCGTGAACATAAATGAACCGAACACATTAGTGTTCAAGCTTGTTTATTTAAGGATCGAGTATTTAAAATGTTGTTCAAATTTGTTTGTTTAGTTAGTTAAACTATCACAAACGAGCTTTAATTGAACCGAACATCGAGTAGCTCGTCAAACGCTTGGTTCGCTTGCAGCCCTAACTCTATGTTTCTCTTTTACATCTTATGAACAAATTTATTTATTTATTTTTAATTGTAGGGAATATATTAATTAATTAACATACATTTTTATGAACCTAAAATTATAAATAATCAGTTCAAGTGTTAATATTTAAAAAACAATGTATGTCAATATTTTTATATGTTAGTGTGGAGTTAAAAGTTATTGAATTTATTTTAAAATTAATATAATTAAAATTCTTTACATATAATGCTAAGTTTAAGATAAATATAACAATTTATAAATTTATGATGGTATAATTTATATTAAAATATAAGATTTTTATTTTTTATTTTTTTTATGAATATTATATCATAAATTAGAAGCTTATTTCGCTTTATTTGCAGGACTATTATTTCCCTGATTCCCTCATATATATAAATTAAAAGCTGAAAAAGTGTTTTCATAAATTTAAAATGATTAAATTAAATTTTGTAATACAAAAAATTAAATACATTTGCCTATATGCGGGGTGGATCTTAGGCTTCATTCGGGATAATTATTTTATTATTTTTAAATAAATTTTTTTGTGCAAATATTTTTTGAATTGAAATTTTATTTATTAAAAAGTTGTTTTATAAAGCATTAAGAAAGGCTTTATTTGGGACAATTTACTTTGTTGATTTAAGAAACAATAAAAAAGTCATCCTAAATGAAATCTTAGATTTCGTTTGGGACGATTTTTTTAATGCTTCTTAAAACGGCTTTTCAGTAAAAATTTTGTACAAATAAGCTCTTTAAGAAACATAAAAAAAGCTGTCCCAAACAAAGCCTTAATCTGATCGGTCAAATCCTATTGAAGAAATGGCTATGTATTTAACAATTAAAATAGTTCCATGAGATCATATTAGCAATTGACTTCAATTTTTTGGTTTAATATCTTAACTCCCCATTGACAAACCAACTTTGAATTAAAGAAATATTGATAATTACATGTAAAGATATATCCAAGAACTTTATACAGTGAGCCCATCAAAATATCAAGCTAATTTATTTAAATCAAATATGCGTGTCAATAAATAACTTGGCCCGTCAATCTGATCCGGATTGAACCCAAAAAATTTAGGTTATGATTGATCCGTTTAATAAATAGGTGGGGTTCGAGTCCGGAATTTCAACTCATTTATTAAATGGGAGTGACCTATGTAATATTTTTTTTCTTATTTTTTTTTATTTGTTAGTTTGATTTTTTTATTTTATTTTTATCAATTAACCTAAAATCTTTATTTAATAAGTTATAAATTTTTAATCAAAATGGGCAATCAGGTTGGATTTGTGTTATTTGGGTTGACAGCGGGTCAGGTTCGGATCTTTTTTTACCCTTTTATTAAAAGATTTGGATCTGATTTGATCAAATTTAGATTGGATTATTTTCAAGTCAGACTCAAACTCCACCCATTAACTCGTTTTGACACCCATAACATTAAGATTTGTGCATATGTAGTAATAACACCCTTTAAAGTTATAGACATTTCTTAAATTATTTTTTTTTCATGTGCAATTAATAAATTCAACATTTTTAAAGTATAATTGCTAATTTCAAGCCATAAAATGTGCCCTTAGCTTATTATTTAAATGAAAAAAACACTAAGTTAATATCTTTTCAAATAAAATTGATCACTTTTAAAAATAAAACAAAAACCTAATCTTTTGAAATCCTAACATTACTAATCAAAATTCACTTAAATTCTAACAATATTATTAAATTTTAATTTACATAATAAATCTTAATACCAATATCAAAATTTATTTAAAAAATTCTATTTTAAAATATACTGATTTCAATAACACATAATGAAAATAGTTTAAATAAATATTCTTATTTATTATAAATTATTAAAAAAATAATTATAATAAATTTATTTTAAAAAACCCTTATTTTATTTAAAAAAAAAACTTTTTGTCGTAACTTGGCGCCTGCAGCCCTTGACCCCACCACTCCCGCTCAAATATCTCCTTCCAAACTGCCAAATGCTATAATGGACGTTCGATCTTCAGATCTGACGGCTACAATCGGCTGACCTCTTCGCCGCTATTAAACTTCCAACGACGCGTTTTAACATCGCTTGGGCTATTAATCTCACCATTATTTATTTTGTTAAGCTGCAAATGGTGAGATTAGCTACTAATCATATAGGTTAGTTAGTTAATCTGGCGACTGTAAGTCGCCGGCGGCATATCAAGAGACACAGAGAGAGAGAGAGAGAGAGAGAGAGAGAGAGAGAGAGGATTCTTCCATTCTTTCATTGTCGTTTGGTCTCCTGAGCACATCGGATTTGATTCCCGATTGACATTGGATTCTGGTAAGTTTGATTATTAGCTGGCGTTGATTTCTTGAAGCATTTTGTTTGATTTTAATGTTTTTGATGTTTTTGGGTTCTTTTTTGTGGGAGAATATTGAGAAGGCTAAATGCCAGTTCTTGTAAAAATATGAAAATAAAATCAGCTTGATACAGCAAGGGATTGGTGAATTGGGAATGAATTAAGAGGTCATAGTTGGAGATCTTGTTAGAGTTGAAAAGCCCTTTTTCAATTTAGGTTTTCCTGGTATGATGATTGCTGTTTAGAATTTTTACTTTGTGCAATTTTTTATTGAGTAGAGAATTGGTTACGTGTATCTCTGTGATGTGAATAATAATATGGTTATGTTGATGTATCTGCAGAGTATAGTTGATATTTTTCTTGACCTTTGCTGCAATTTTTACTTGGATGGACCATATAAACTGCTTGATATGATTATATTGTTCAGTAACAGTGTTTTTGAGTTCTGAAATTGGTTTAGATGGTTTTTGCATGGTTAGGGTTACTTGGGAGCTTTTCTTGGTTAATTAGGAGAAGTCTAATTTGAATATTAACTTGTTTTTTCATAAAATTCATTTCATAACGTGAAGTTAGGTCTGGTTTTCCAATTTTGATTTCTTACATAGCTAATTAAGCTGCAAAAGGAGTAGATGTGGTTAAGTATAAGAGGAGGTGAATGATTATTTGTTTTATCTCATGGGAAACCTTTGTTTTTATTTATCTTGTGTAGTTTGCAGAATTTATTAAATAGATATTGGCAAATAAAAGAAAAGTAGTGTGTATCATCTGAGATAATTTAAATTCTGAGTTCCTGATTATGACTGTTGCAATGTTTGAAATAGTTCGAATAAACATGGAGATCAGTTTGAAAACACACCCAATTGACTTCATTGTTTAATATCAGTAGTAAATAGTAATTGCAACCAAGGAAACCACCTCCCTACAATTGGAGATATTATTTTGTGCGGAGTCCAAAGGCGTCCGGAGATCAATTCAGAAGCGCTACATCATCCAATGCACTATGCGGAGTCCGAAGGCGTCCGGAGATCAATTCAGAAGCGCTACATCGTCCAATGCACTGTGTATTGAGTGACGTAGCGCGTCTGGGTTGGCCTCCGGACGTGTCCGAACACCACACATAATAATTTTTCTTGCAATTGAGGGAAGGCTCTGCATATCAACCCTTTTCAGACCCTGCATTGCAAGACCTTCATGCGCTGAACAGGCACTTTTAGTAACTGTAATGTATTATCTACTGGATAGGTACTTTACCTGCATATTGACTTCGAGTGATTGTTTTCTATAATGGATTTTAATGGATCCAATATATGATATTTAGTTATATTTAAAACTGTACATAAATTCAATTAATTTGTTTTTCTTCACTTTATTTGCAGAATCAGAAGCCTTTTTTTGGGAACAGGATGCTATAGATAATAGATTGCTATTCATTTCTTGCAAGAAGTGAAGAGGATGGCAAGTAGGAAATCTCATTCATGGTGGGGGAATAGTTATACCAGTCCAAGAAATTCAAAATGGTTGTCTGAAAATGTTGAAGGCAAGAATTCAAAGAATATTTATCTCAATAATTTCTTCACATATTAGTTATTATTGTATAGTTTAGCTGAAAAATGAAGTTAATTAAGCCACATTAATTGCCGTTTATTACAGAGATGGATGTCTTGGTCAATGAAATGCTGAAGCTTATAGAAGAGGATGGCGATTCATTTGCAAAAAAAGCTGAGATGTATTACCAGAGGCGTCCAGAGTTGATCTCCCATGTTAAAGATTTTTACCGCATGTACCGCGCTCTTGTTCAACGTTATGATCATGCAATTGGTGATCAGGCAAAGAATATTCCCACTGAAATCCAATCCCAAGGTTCAGCCAACTTGTCTGAGTTTGGCGTAGAAGCCGCTACAGCTTCTTTACCTTCCTCTCCAGCGAGAACAGCAGAACAAAAGGCGAACCATTTCAAGCCACACTGGAGGGCTGCTGGCTTTGATTTCTTCCTTGGGTCGGGTCGAAGCTCGGATCGTTCTAGAAAGGGATCAGATGAGTCATCATCAGAATCTGGCTCTGAATCTGACTACAGCAAGGCTATGGATGTGTATGAGAATTCTTTTAGGCTTGAAATGAGGATAATTGGTTTAGAGAATGAGCTTCATGAAGCAAGGGATAAGCTTCAGGAATATAAGAATGGACCTAAAGAACAGTGTGAACATTTGTTGAACACTGAAGTCTTAGATTTGTCTTTAACAACTTCATCCATGGAGATCCTACCTGTATCAGCAAATAAGAACTTCACAGCATTGGAAAAACAAATTGAAACATTGCAAGCTTATTTACCAGACCAAGAAGTTGAGATCAGAAATCTCATGGAAGCAATGGAGGCTGCTGCTAAGCAATTTGAGAATGAAATTTCGAGTAGAGATCACATAATTAAGGAGTACAAAACATGGCTCGGTGCGATATTGAACAAATCTATTAGCATCATTGCAGAAGATGAGCAGATTGCAGATGAGAAATCACGTCTGGAAATCAAAACTCTGGAGCAGGAGCAAATGATTTTGGAGCTGAAGGCCCTGGCTGCACATTCTTCTAAGAGGCTTCTCCAAGAGAAGTATGCGCTGGAAGCTAAACTTTCAAGTCTTATGGTCTCCAGCAACTCCTATTGGGCAAAGCTTCATGTTTTAGAGAAACGGGTAAAGCAGCTGGAAGCTGAGAAATTTAAAGTATGTGCTGAGAGTGCCAGGCAAATAATCGAACTAACTCAAAGTCTTGAAGCAGTTAAGCTGAAAGTTGTCATATTAGAATCAGAGAAAGAAGAGCTCAAACCTCAAGTGAGTAAACTTGTGGAGGACATCGAAGCTCGAGATGATGATCCTACCGAAGATGACGAACACCTGCAAGAATTAAATCTGGAGCACGCAAAACTAATCCAAGAATTTGAGAACGCTCAAAAAGCCTCATCAGAGCTAAAAACTAGAGTGAAAGAGCTTGAGGATGAGGTGGAAAGGCAGAGGGTTCTAATCATGGATGGTGCTGAGGGGAAGAGGGAAGTTATCAGGCAGCTTTGCTTCTCCATTGAGCATTATCGAATAGGATACCAGCAGCTGTGTAAGAGGCTGCAGGTGCAAAATAGAAGACCTGCAATCATGGCCATGTGATCAACCTATTGAGTTCAGGCTTTGCACAATTTCACCTGGAGGGTTTCATCTACCTTGTTAGTTTGTTTGTGTAATTATGCAGTGATGGGAACTTTTGCACTGCATAGAAGATAAAATTAGGAGGAAGCTTTTTCTGTCTGTTTTTAAATGATAGAAATCTATCCTAAATTTTCATTAGGGAAATCCAAGACGAGCATGAAATTAATTACACATATTAGACAAGCATAATATCAATCATATTTACTAAATATATGTGACTATGATGACATTTATGATATCCTCGCACGCTAAGCGTGATGTATGAAATCTTTAGTTCAAAAATGAAGAGTATACAGCTTGAGTCAAGAATTTTTGTTTACTTAATCTATGTGGTTACACTTTCTTTGTTATTAATAGGTTATCAGATCTATTTGCTTTGTAGAAACCCACAATTTGAAGGAGAAAGCTTATTTCTTTAGAGTAGTTGTAACAACCCAAATTTTTAACTATCGAGATATTGTCAGTTTTAGCCTAAGAGCCTTACGGTTTTATTCTATTGATATAACTTCACAGTAGGTCAACCATCCCAGAATTGCTCTGGGATGTGCACGCTTAACTGCAGAGTTTTTTATGGAAAATCCAATCATTACACCAGAAGACGTCTCGATGTTTAAGAGTTTAGCTTCTTTTACTTAAGAGATTTCACAATAAGTCTTTAGCTTCTTTTACTTAAGGGATTTCAGAAAAGTAATGACTTTGTTTGTCTTGGATGCTTTGATGATGGTTAATTCTGCAAAGTTTGCATGAGCATGATATTTGAACACCAGCAAATAATAAAATAATCAGTCATGATGTTGAAATCCATGGAAAGGAATTTCATTAGCTTCTTCTTCACATGGTACTTGGAACAGGTCTTCATATCTTTTGCCTAAATTTGTTAGTATTTAATATCTACCTAATATATTGGGACATCAAGTAATTGAAAAAAAAAAATAATATCTCACTTCTAAAACTGGTTTAAGGGCGTGCTTTTATGCAATTTATCAGATAGACACGTCACAATTATTGCAACCACTACAGACCTAAGTTTCACCAAATATTGCAATAAATAATTAGTCTCGAAGAGATGAACAATACAAATGGTGACCTATTAGCATCAATTTTTAGCGATTATTGAAGTAAATTGGTAGAGATTTATGTTTGATAAAAGATATAATAGCACGTCCACAAAATTATTTATGTATATTCTTAATATATCTTCAAAAAATTATCTTGATCGGGTATGAATTTCTAGGAAAAATCAAATTGGAAACTTCCAAAATTAAAGTTGGGACCTTTTGAACTTCGATTTTAGCAAACTTACAGTTGAATTAAACCTCTCAAAAATGTGAACCCGACGACACAAAATTCGACTAAATTCGAGCCCAAAAGAGTACAAATCAAAGACCCGAAGAACATTTGAAAGGTTCAAACCATAATTCGGGTTACCAAACGATTTTCAAACGAGACATGTTTATAGTCAAATCGAGTGGCTCGACGAGACGAATCTAACAAGCTCAAGATCATCGAATTATGATATCAATAAGACATTCAAATATCTAGTAAACAGTCCACAGTCAAGGGAATTGACACCCAAGCAAGGAAAAAAGAAGGGAGATCAAAGATGACTCTTGCCACCTAGCTCCTCCTCGACCACTGCCCGACCAATGCCTAACGCCGAACTTTCGTCTGACCACCCTCAACACCTGGCTTATACCAGACCACCAACTGGCACCAGAACTTTCACCAAACCACCGCCTGACACCTAACTTTCGTCAGACCACCACTTAATGTTGGACTTCTGCTCGACCACCACCCGGCGCCAGGCTTCTGCTAGGCCACCGCCCGAAGACAAATTTATGCAGGACCACTGCCCAACGCAAGACTTCTATCAGACCACCAACTAACGCCTGTACTTATGCCAGATCACTGGCTAACACCTGATTTTTTCCAGACAACAGACTAATACCGAATTTCTGCCGGACCACCGATTGACACCGGACTTCCATCGGACCACTGCTGATGCCAGACTTCTACGTACCACGACCCGACCCGACGGGGACGGATCCCGCCCGAGCCGGATCGCGACGGAGCTCTTTCTTATCCAGGATCTGGCTTTGGATTAGGTTACTGAACTGATCTTCCAAATACTTAACTCAACAGACACACACAGAACTACAGAGCTACTAAAAACACCAAATGCAGCGGAACAAAACATCTATCTTTTCATTTCCTCAAAATAATCATCTACAGAACAGTACATGGCTTTTAAACAGAAAGAGAGACAGATCAGAAAAGCCATGACTGTACAAAAATCAAAAGTATACCTATACGAATCAGAACTCTGAACTCTAGTCCTGGACTTCCTTCCCTTTCCCAGAACCTGAAAACCACCAGAAAGCAAGGGTGAGCTCAACAGCTCAGCAAAGCAACAAACCACCAATCTAAATTCTCAGAAACCAAAACCAAACTCATCAGACATAAATCAGATCAGAAATCGGAACAGAATCGGAAATCAGAACTTATACGGACAGATATCAAATCAGAATCAGAATCGTACAGATCAGATAACAGCACAGAATAAATCAACAAAGTCAGAATTATACAGAGATCAGAACAGAATTTGCAGATCATATCATATCAGAATCACAATTTTGTACAGAACAGATACAGAAAACCAAAACAGATACATATAGCTAAATGCCCTGACACTGACGGAATCTCTACGGATTCCGGCCCCTTATGCCTCCCTTCCCAGACACTGACTGAATCTCATAGGATCCAGACCCCTTATGTCTCCCTTTGTGCTCACAGCACCAGAACAGATGTGCTTATAGCACCAGAACAGAATTCATCGGATCCGGAACAGAACAGATTTCAGATTTCAGATTTGAGCTCATTTCAGATTTCCCGTTTCACTAACTAAATCTCATAGGATTCAGGCCCCTTATAACTCCCTTTTTATAGCTTATACACATAGCATTTCAATTCAGAGAAAATCCAGACAAATCAGAAATTACCCAAAAATCGGGCAGCACAACGGCAGTATACAGAATTTACACAAAATTTCCTGCAAAGAAAATTTACCGAATTCGCACAGAATATAGATAATCATATTCCAGAACATTTATTCTACTGCACAGAGAATTTACAATTTCACAGAAAATTGTAGTCTACGAAAAACATCGCCGAATCAAAAATACCCGGACAAAAATCTTCGAAAAATAACCAAAATCTGCACACTCGGCACGTCAACAACATACAGAAACTTACGCGGTAAAAACTGAACCAATCAAAAGATACGAACGAAAAACCGTAACGAAAACGAAATCCGGACAGAAAATACCGCCAAACGCGACGGAACTGAAAATTGAGAAAGGCGGAATGTGCCTTACCTCACGCACAGCAATATCCTGAACAGTCTCGTCGGACGAAAACGGCTCCGCGTCGTCCGAAAATCAACTTTTCCAAATTCTTCTTCGACTTTCTCTCTCCTCAGAAAAATCAGATATTTTTATAAAAATTTTCTCTCTCTTCAAAACGACTGAAACCCTTAAGTAATACTCAGATCGGCCCGGCCGATCGCAGCATCGTCCCGGGACGATCCGACCAAAAGAATCGTCCTGGAATCTTCCCAGGGCTGTTGTCTGGCCGATATTTTCTACAGTGCCAATCGGCCTGGCCGATGTCTCCAATCGGCCTGGACGATGCCTGTAGAACAGCACCTGGAGCAAAACTGGCACATTCTGGAGCTGAATTACAACTGATCGTCCCAGGACGATCCAGATCGTCCTGGACGATCCTGGAGCAGATTGTGATATTACAATCTCCCCAACTCAGAAAAATGTCATCCTCGACATTATCCAATCCAAACTCAGTCAAAACAAGTACGGGTACGACCGTCTCATATCAGACTCCTTTTCCCAAGTTGCTTCTCGTGCAGTCCGGTGCTTCCACTGGACTTTAACCATCGGAATCTCTTTATTTCTTAACTTCCGGACGTCGTACGCCAAAATTAACTCTGGCTCTTCCTTGTACGCCAGATTCTCCTGAATCTCAACCTCATCAGCAGATATCTTCTTCCCAGAGTCGGATACCCACTTCCTCAGAGTGGATACATGAAACACATTATGCACATCAGGCATAGAATCAGAAAGTAATAACTTGTAAGCAGCTTTTCCAATTCTTTCCAAAATCTCAAACGGTCCAACATATCTCGGACTAAGCTTGCTTACCTGACCAAATCTGCTCACACCTTTCATCGGGCTGACTTTGACATACACAAAGTCACCAACCTGAAACTCGACAAACCTGTGCTTCTGATTGTAATACTTCTGTTGTCGATCTTGAGCAGTTTTCAATCTTTCTCTTATCAAATTGATCTTCTGAGCAGTTTCATCAGCAAAAGTGGCACCCAAAGCTTGCCTATCTCCGACCTCCGTCAGAGTCAAAGGAGTACGGCACTTCCTGCCATACAGAGCCTCGTACGGTGCCATACCGATACTGGACTGAAAACTGTTGTTATAGGCAAACTCAATCAGCGGAATATGATCTTCCCAGCTTCCGCTAAAGTCCAAAACACAAAGCCTCAACAGATCTTCCAGTACCTGAATAGTTCTCTCAGACTGTCCATCGGTCTGAGGATGAAAGGCTGTACTGAAATGCAGTTTCGTACCCAAGCCTTGCTGAATGCCTTTCCAAAGTCTGGAAGTAAAACATCCATCTCGATCAGAAACAATCACGCGAGGCACACCGTGTAATCTGACTATCTCCTTCACATAAATCTGTACCAAGCGTTCAACTGAATCCGTCTGTCTGATCGGAAGAAAATGGGCGGACTTCGTCAATCGATCTACAACCACCCAAATAGCATCATGTCCTTGTCGTGATCGAGGAAAACTCATCGCAAAATCCATTGTTACATCCTCCCATTTCCACTCAGGGATAGGCAACGACTGCAACAGTCCACCTGGTCGCTGATGCTCTGCCTTCACCAACTGACAGGCTTCGCATCTCGACACAAACTCTGCCACATCTTTCTTCATCCCAGGCCACCAGAACAAAAGCTTCATATCAGCGTACATCTTACCACTGCCTGGATGAACAGTGTAGCCTGAATGATGAGATTCGTACAGAATCTCCTGCCTCAAATCTCCGAACACAGGTACCCACAACCTGTTCTTACAGAAAATAGTACCAGAATCAGAAATTCGAAGTTCAGGAGTCTTACCAGATCCAATCTGAGCAATCAACTTCGAATAATCAGAATCTGACTTCTGGGCTTCTTGAATCCGTGCTTCCAAAGAAGACTGAATACTCATCTGAGCCAACTCTAAATCACTGGAGGAAATCACCTCCAACTGCAATCGCTCCAAATCACGAATCAGAAAGTCATCACAGGTAAGCTGCAAACCTGACAATCCAGAAGATTTTCTGCTCAAAGCATCTGCTACCACATTAGCCTTCCCAGGCTGATACTGAATAGTCAAATCATAGTCCTTGATCAATTCGAGCCACCTTCTTTGTCTCAGATTCAGATCCTTCTGAGTAAAAATATACTTCAGGCTCTTATGATCAGTAAAAATCTCACATCTGACGCCATACAGGTAGTGACGCCAAATCTTCAAAGCAAAAACAACTGCAGCTAACTCCAGATCATGCGTCTGGTAATTCTTCTCATGTGGTTTCAACTGTCTCGAAGCATAAGCAATTACCTGACCATGCTGCATCAGGACACATCCCAGTCCTTTCAGTGAAGCATCACTGAACACCTGAAAACCTTCCGTACCTGACGGAAGTGCCAACACTGGAGCTGAAGTCAAACAATCCTTCAATCTCTGAAAACTAGCTTCACACTCCGGTGTCCAAACAAAAGGTACTGACTTCTGAGTCAGTCTCGTCAGAGGAGTCGAAATCTGTGAAAATCCTTTCACAAATTTCCTATAATATCCGGCCATGCCCAAGAAACTACGTACCTCAAATACCGTAGTCGGCCTTGGCCAATCAGCAACTGCCTGAATTTTCTGGGGATCTACAGAAATGCCATCTCCGCTAATTACATGCCCAAGAAAAGAAATGCTCTTCAACCAGAATTCACACTTGGAGAACTTGGCATACAGCTGATGCCGCCTCAGAGTCTCCAATACAATTCTCAAATGTCTGGCATGATCATCCTCAGAAGCAGAATATACCAGAATATCGTCAATGAAGACGATCACAAACTGATCCAAATACTCCCTGAATACTCGGTTCATCAGATCCATGAAAATCGCAGGCGCATTGGTTACCCCAAAAGGCATAACCAAAAACTCGTAGTGCCCGTACCGAGTACTGAAAGCAGTCTTCAACACATCAGATTCCTTTACCTTCACCTGATAATATCCGGATCGCAAATCAATCTTCGAAAATACCGAAGATCCGGAAAGTTGATCAAACAAGTCATCTATCCGAGGCAAAGGATACTTGTTCTTGATTGTGACCTTGTTCAAATCTCTGTAATCAATACACATACGCCGTCCTTCTTCTTCACAAACAGAACAGGTGCTCCCCAGGGCGAAACACTAGGACGCACAAAACCTCTGTCAACCAACTCCTGAAGCTGAACTTTCAACTCAGAAAGTTCTTTCGGTGCCATCCTGTACGGAGCTTTTGATATAGGAGCTGTACCTGGAAAAACATCGATAGAGAACTCCACATCTCTATCCGGAGGTAAACCAACCAACTCCTCAGGAAAAACATCCACAAACTCCCGTACCACTGGGATCTCAAAAACAGAACCAACCTCCAGGTTCAGATCCCGCACCGAAGCCAAAAATACCGGACATCCCTTCTTCCACATTCTGCTCACCTCCAACGCAGAAACCATACTGGATAGAACACCTCGTAATCCCTGAAATACAACTCTCTCTCCAGCCACAAGCAAACTCACTTGCTTCTTCAGACAGTCAATCTGAGCCTCATACAGACTCAGCCAATCCATGCCCAGAATCACATCATACGAAGAAATCGACAATCGAATCAAACTCGATTTCCACTTCTTGCCAGAAATCTCGATCTCACACAAACAAAACTGTCGAGCAATCAATGGATTCCCAGCCGGTAAAATCACAGACAAAGAAACCGGTAAAACCATCGAATCCAAATGTAAAATCTCAAAACAGTGCTCGGACAGAAAAGAATGACTCGCTCCAGAGTCAAACAAAACACGACAGGGCTGATCAGAAATGTAAACCGTACCTGTCACAACATCCGGAGCATCACGAGCTTCCTGCTGACTCAGACTGTAAACTCGTGGCTGAACTGGAACAGGAGCTGAAGCAATAGAACTACTCTGCTCCCTCTGAATCGTAGGTGGTCTTCGTGGTCCCGAACTAGTACTACCACCTCTACCAGCAAATCCCTCAGGGCGAGGAGGAACAGTCCTCGGTCTTCCTGCTGCTGAACCAACAGGTCTGACAAAGCCCTCAGATCGCTGTTCAAATCCCATCTGTGGACATTCTGCAATCCTATGTCCCGGCTGACCACATCTGAAACAAAGACCAGCTATCCTGTAGCACTGGCCATGGTGTCGCCGTCCACAACTCTGGCACACAGGTGCCGTACTGACAGATCCAGAACTAGTCGTACTGGTAGCAGTACCAGATGATCCTCCGCTCCTTCTGGAATCTCCAGATCCAGAACCAGAAACAAATCTCCTCTTCCCAGAGGAACCACTGCCAGAAGTATCACCTCCAAATCTCTTCCTACTCGCATACCACCGCTGCTGAGTAGTCGTCATGTCATTCTCAATCAGACGAGCTCGCTCCACAAGCTCAGAGAAATCGGTGATCCTAAATGGTATCAAAGGCTGCCTCAAAGTGTCTCGTAATCCTCTCAGAAATCTGTAGCACCTCTCAGCAGAAGTGCTAACCAGCTGCTGAGCGTACCTGGCTAATGCAGTAAACTCAGCCTCGTACTGCATCACCGTCTTGCTCCCCTGAACAAGCCTCAGAAAACTCTCCTGCATCTGCTGTCGTGCAGAAGGGGGAACAAACCAGTCTCTGAATACTTCAGTGAACTCTTCCCAAGTGATCAAAGAGTTCAGTCTACCCTAAAATCTGGCTGCCTGCTGGCCATCCCACCAGTGCTCAGCCTCTCCGTCTAACAGAAAATCTGCTAACGGAACCTTCCTATCTGCAGGACACTGCATCCCATCAAAAGTCTTTTCCAATCTCCTCAGCCACTCCTCGGCTGCTCTGGGCTCAACAGCGCCCTCAAATCTCGGAGGCTTCAACCTCAAAAATAACTGCAGGTGTCGATCAATGTCCTCAGATCTAACAGTAGAAGCTCTGCTCTGAGTCTCGCTCATCATCTGAGCAACAAGTGAAGCAAACTGAGACAGCGTATCAGCACCGACCACTGGGGCTGTACTCCCCACTGGTGCTGCCTGATCGGCACTCTGCCCGTCTGTCATGTCTGGGTCTGGCTGATCCATACAGAAAAATCCAGAAAATCCGGAAAACTATCACAAAAACAACACAAAAATAACACAATAAAAAGCCAACCGACCTAAAACTACCCCCAGACAGATTCACTAATCACTTCCTAGAGCTCTGTTTTACAATCCAACCAGTTTCCAAAACCAGTGCTCTGATACCACTTAAAAGCTTGTCACGACCCGACCCGACGGGGACGGATCCCGCCCGAGCCGGATCGCGACGGAGCTCTTTCTTATCCAGGATCTGGCTTTGGATTAGGTTACTGAACTGATCTTCCAAATACTTAACTCAACAGACACACACAGAACTACAGAGCTACTAAAAACACCAAATGCAGCGGAACAAAACATCTATCTTTTCATTTCCTCAAAATAATCATCTACAGAACAGTACATGGCTTTTAAACAGAAAGAGAGACAGATCAGAAAAGCCATGACTGTACAAAAATCAAAAGTATACCTATACGAATCAGAACTCTGAACTCTAGTCCTGGACTTCCTTCCCTTTCCCAGAACCTGAAAACCACCAGAAAGCAAGGGTGAGCTCAACAGCTCAGCAAAGCAACAAACCACCAATCTAAATTCTCAGAAACCAAAACCAAACTCATCAGACAGAAATCAGATCAGAAATCGGAACAGAATCGGAAATCAGAACTTATACGGACAGATATCAAATCAGAATCAGAATCGTACAGATCAGATAACAGCACAGAATAAATCAACAAAGTCAGAATTATACAGAGATCAGAACAGAATTTGCAGATCATATCATATCAGAATCACAATTTTGTACAGAACAGATACAGAAAACCAAAACAGATACATATAGCTAAATGCCCTGACACTGACGGAATCTCTACGGATTCCGGCCCCTTATGCCTCCCTTCCCAGACACTGACTGAATCTCATAGGATCCAGACCCCTTATGTCTCCCTTTGTGCTCACAGCACCAGAACAGATGTGCTTATAGCACCAGAACAGAATTCATCGGATCCGGAACAGAACAGATTTCAGATTTCAGATTTGAGCTCATTTCAGATTTCCCGTTTCACTAACTGAATCTCATAGGATTCAGGCCCCTTATAACTCCCTTTTTATAGCTTATACACATAGCATTTCAATTCAGAGAAAATCCGGACAAATCAGAAATTACCCAAAAATCGGGCAGCACAACGGCAGTATACAAAATTTACACAAAATTTCCTGCAAAGAAAATTTACCGAATTCGCACAGAATATAGATAATCATATTCCAGAACATTTATTCTACTGCACAGAGAATTTACAATTTCACAGAAAATTGTAGTCTACGAAAAACATCGCCGAATCAAAAATACCCGGACAAAAATCTTCGAAAAATAACCAAAATGTGCACACTCGGCACGTCAACAACATACAGAAACTTACGCGGTAAAAACTGAACCAATCAAAAGATACGAACGAAAAACCGTAACGAAAACGAAATCCGGACAGAAAATACCGCCAAACGCGACGGAACTGAAAATTGAGAAAGGCGGAATGTGCCTTACCTCACGCACAGCAATATCCTGAACAGTCTCGTCGGACGAAAACGGCTCCGCGTCGTCCGAAAATCAACTTTTCCAAATTCTTCTTCGACTTTCTCTCTCCTCAGAAAAATCAGATATTTTTATAAAATTTTTCTCTCTCTTCAAAACGACTGAAACCCTTAAGTAATACTTAGATCGGCCCGGCCGATCGCAGCATCGTCCCGGGACGATCCGACCAAAAGAATCGTCCTGGAATCTTCCCAGGGCTGTTGTCTGGCCGATATTTTCTACAGTGCCAATCGGCCTGGCCGATGTCTCCAATCGGCCTGGACGATGCCTGCAGAACAGCACCTGGAGCAAAACTGGCACATTCTGGAGCTGAACTTACAACTGATCGTCCCAGGACGATCCAGATCGTCCTGGACGATCCTGGAGCAGATTGTGATATTACACACTGGACTTCTGTCGGATCACCAACTGACGCCCGAACTTCTGCCGGACCACTGACTAACAGCGGACTTCCGTCGGACCATCGAGTGACGCCGGACTTCCCCCAGACCACCGACTTACGCCCGATCGTCCATTGGACTTTTACCTGACATTGAACTTCTATCCGTCGCCGTATTTCAGCTTGACCATCATCCTTAGGTGGACTTCTGCCCGGTCTCCAATTGTAGACGGACTTACACAAGACCACATAAAGGCCTTCCGACCATTGTCGCCATACAACGATCCTTCCAACCTCGGTCGTCAAAATACGATCCTTCCGACCTCCGTCGCCAACTGATAAAGATTCTTTCGACCTCTATCACCAAATTATGGTCCTTCCAATCTCCGTCACCTGCCAAATAAGGTTCTCGCGACTTCCATTGTCCGGCATCGATTCTTCCGCTCTTCATCGCCCACTGACAACAATCCTTCTGACCTCTATCGTCAAATTATGGTCCTCCGACCTTCATCACCTTCCAAATATGGTCCTCCTGACCTACATCACTCGACAATGGTCCTTTTGACCTCTGTCACCATACTATGATCTTTCCGACCTCCGTCACC
Source organism: Dendrobium huoshanense (assembly GCA_016618105.1). Taxonomy (NCBI): domain Eukaryota; kingdom Viridiplantae; phylum Streptophyta; class Magnoliopsida; order Asparagales; family Orchidaceae; genus Dendrobium; species Dendrobium huoshanense. Next base: position 8,445,758 of record CM028352.1, on the reverse strand, counting down.
CTCTACGATTCTTTCGACATATATCACCAGACAACGATCTTCCCATCCTTTGTCACCATACTACGGTCTTTCCAACCTCCAATGCCCGTCGTCGACTACAATCCATCCGACCTCTGTAGCCACATAACAGTCCTTCTGACCTTTATTACCTGTGAACTATATTCCTATCAATTACCGTCACCCGACTATAGTCGTTCCGACCTTCGTTGTCAGCCGACTATGGTCCTTTCGACCAAACAAATATGTTTATATTCCAACCATGTACTCTCCCAAAAAATTGTCTCATTGTAATCAATTGCAAATACTAGTGAATTCTTTCAAATTGGGCCAAGCCCCGTGGGTCCCCCCTCCCCCTCTTATACGTTTCAATGTAAAAACTCTAGTGTCTCTTACAAATACTGTACACTATCTCTTATCTAATTGTGTTGAATATTCGTACAAAACTAAAATCTAAAATTTGTATTTCTCTACCGCTGCAAATATTTGAAGATGCAACAATTCTTTAAATATTTTGCATAAATTTAATATTTTATAATAGCTTGTAGTCTTGATCGAACCGAGTGAAGCTGATAGGCTGGCTACGTCTGGCCGAAGTAACCACGTGGCAGTTTCTTAGCCACGCAACTTTCAAAGCAACTTGGAGCAGCCAGTATGGCCCACAGCCAATGGCGGCGTGCCCGTGTGAGCGGTAATTGGCGGCTTCAGTTCAGTATCCATCGTTGCTTGGCGTGTAAGCTGTCCCGCGGGGGACGCACCGAAAAAGCTGACGCGTGTGGAGAGTCTCGTGCTCCGCGTAACTCCTTTCGGTGAGCCTTGAGAAGCCAGCACTTCCGCATCTCCCTCTCTCTCTCTCGCTCGTCTCTCTCTAACTCTCTAATTCCATTCCTCTCTTTCTCTCTCTACAAATATCAGAGCTATAGCATAACGGCCTCTGATCCGCCCTTAGGGCCATTGACCTGGCTACGATAGGAATAGAATCTCGGTAGTCAAAGCTTGAGCCGTGTAAAAAGTCAAGTCTTTCTCCATTTTTCGTCTTATATTCTCTCTCCCACCTTCTTCTCTCTTCATTTAGAGAGAAACAACGAGAATGAAGAACCGAAGGGCTCAAGAGATTTCAAACGCAGAGGTACGCTTCTATTTCTTCTCTGTGCTTTTGATTCGTATGCTCCATCTCTACTTTTTTTATGTATTTTTAAATCTTGATAATAATGCTTTGATAAAAAAGAAAAAGTTTTTTTTTTTTTGTTCTGTTTGGAATTAATTATGATTATTTTTATTAGTAGCGAATAAGCTGGGGGAGGAAGGTTGCTTCATTTTGGCTTTTGCCAGTAGGGATCTCATTAAATAGTTGGTTGAGAGGCAGGTGGTGAATCTCCCTAATTATTTATTTTTGCATTGAAGGTAACAGCTGTTTCTTTGCAGTATTTTGATTAAAAAATTGGTTTTTTTGTCTGACTATTTGCGAATCAAGCCATGCTAGTTTTTTAAATCATTCTGTTTGAAAGGTAGCTGTTTGTCAAAATGCCTAAGAGAGTTTTTTTTTTTTTTGGTGATTTTGCCAAAATTGTAGATTTGCTATTGAATCGATAAAATTTTTAAATTTTTTTTTTTCAACTACTTATGTAATGGTCTTTTAATTTTAAAGGAAAACCACGTCTTTGCTTCAAGTTTCCAGCTTTGTGTCTGGTTTTTAAGTTTCCCGTTGTTTTCTTTGAAAGAATTATAAAAAAGAAATCTCAAATATGATTTTTACATGTCTTGGTGCCCCAGTTATATTTATCTGTTGTTTGTGTGTAGGAAGAACTGGTTTACCTCGTTAGTTCAATTTATTTAGCTGTGTGTTCTGCAATTGAGTTCTACAAATTTCCATATTTCTTACATGGTTTCTGATATCGCCATTTTTAAGAGATTTGGATTTATTTTTTTTAGCAAATAATGAGAGATTAGTTACCGTTTACGCATAAAATCATTCTTTTGGGGCAGTTTAGTGATGCGGACATTGGCACGAAGATTTGGCGCATCTATCACAGAAGGCGTCGTAAATCGACTGCTATAATTTAAATTGTCATTTATGAGTTATTTTATGAATTTTAGCTTTTATTTTATGTTATTTCATGTTTTACCCCTAGGTTAGTTTATTTGAGTGTTGTGGCCCAAGGGGCAATTTTGTAATTTTTATTTTCTTTTTCATGTTGTGGCCTATATATAGGGCCTTTAGCTATTGTAATAGGATGAAGAATTGATTTTAAAAAATTTTGTGTCCACACTTTTGTTCTTTGCGAGAGAGCGTTAGTGAGATTCCTATGGAGAGGAATAAGAGTTTTCACCAGCCGCAGGATGGGTCCGGGCTCGTGAATTGAAGTCCCTTGGAGAAAGGCAAAGCATCACCCGTCAGTCGTCGGAAGAGTCCGAGGCTCGCGTTTTTTTGTTTTCTCTCTATCTTTTGTTTCTTATCTCTTCTTTAATTGTTTTTTCATCGTCTTCCTCCCCATCTTCGTTTTGCCACCGGATTCACCTCCACCCGAAATTCCACAAATTTTTCCCCATAGCCGCCGGCCACCCTTGTTTGTCTCCATGAATAAGGAGTCAATGTCATCTTAAAGCTTACCTAAATAGTTCAAATAATTTAGGAAATTATTTTCATCCATTGAAATTCAAATTTTGAATTTCAATTAATTTCCTAAATTAGAACGCTATTTTAGGAAAGTATTGAATCTCATTCATGATGTAATTTAAATTTACTTGAGTGATTTAATTTTGGGCAGTTTTAAAAAAATTCAAATTCCACTAATTTGAAATTTGGATTCTTTCCTAATTTTGTCATTCTATTTTGGAAAGTTCTTAAATCAATTCTTTTGAATTTCAAATTCAATTGGATTTGGTTAATTACTTTCCTAATCCTAAATTTACATTTATGCTACTCCTCACCCCCAAATTCCCTCTTGCCCATTAATGCCGCCGGCCCTGGCCCCTTCAGTAGCTTGGATTTAGATTTATTTTCTTAAGTCAAGTCTCTCTTTTGGAAATATTTCAAAACCCCTAAATCTCCTCCTAACCGAAATTGTTCAAAACCTGACATTAGCTTTGGAAATAAATCCTCCCCCATATTCACGTCACCCTCACATTCCAAGTTCTGTTGCCTAAGCATCCCATCATTAAATCTTGCCAAACTCATTTTTGATTTGAAATTCCCTCTCACCTTTCTTTGGAAGATATTTCCTCATTCCTACCAGTCGTGAATTTCAAAGATCAAGCCCTTAATTGCTGTTGATGTTGGCCGAAACAATCAAAGCCCAATTACGTGAGCTTCTTCACGTAACAGCTTAGGAATTTAATTTCCCCCTTCTTTCCCCTTGGATCCCGCATACCCTTTACCTTTCCCGTCTCCCCCTACTGGTTGAAATTCTCCAAGGTCTTCCCACTGGATTTCCTACACTAAAGTACTAAACCTCTCCAAAACTCCACAAATCATGGATTCTCCTGCTCTCCTAAGCCTGCAGTCAGAAAAATTCCTGCAGTTATCCATTCATTAGCAAAGCCTCTGTTTCCGTTCTACATCATTTAGTTTATAATGTTATGATATTTAATGACAGTTGTTCGATGTCCTACAACAATGGCATCTTGGTGAAGGTCTAGTTGGGCGATGGCTAGGATGCTTACTTACATCTTATAACTAGCATACAATTACAACTTTGGTCATCTTGATGTCTTTAAAGGAGAAATTATTCCGTGCGAAGTCCGCACGGTAAAGAACCGTCCGGATGTGAGTGTATATAGTGCTTGTACATATTGTGTATAAAAAAATCAAATTATGTACAAAATTATACTCAGTTTACACAATGTGTACACAAAAATCCAGACGGTTCTTTACCGTCCGAACTTCGCACGGAATAATTTCTCTTAAATATGACAATAATAAACCAAACATACAATATTTCACAAAGGATACTAACATCTTAATAATATTGAACCAAACATTTTTATAGTCTTTTTGTTATGAGAGCGTCAAATTTCATGTAAAAGTGTCACCTATATTAAGGACAATGAGCTACAACATAAAAGCAAATATATAACACTCCACTGAATAACACTAACATCTTAATAAATCTGAATCAAACATGTTTGTATTCATTTTATTGTTACGATAGCATCAAATTTATTGTAGAAGTGTCAACAAGTTCAAGGACAGTGAGTCACAGAATAAAATATAAAAGGAAGATAGAAAAATTATATTGACACCAAGATTTATTCTATTTTGTTGCAATTAAATCTATATGCATAGAGATAAGTGAGTCTTCGATTATCTATCGGAGAAACTACAAATTTGTTCACACAATGAAAGAATTCTCACCAACCTTTCTCAAATCTGAAGTACACTTGCACTCACAATAATGAACCCATGAAATTCTCATTGGAGAGATTTTATCTTTTAGGTAATATGTGAAGAATAAATTTTCCTTCAAAAATTAATCTTTTCATATATAGTATATATTTTTCTGATCATTATAAAATTAATGATTGATATTTATTTGGATCTTTTTGGAGGGAATAATTTGAAAGAATTTTGTATTTATTTTGGGAGACATTTGAGATCTTTTTACTTTTTACATATGGATTTAGGAGAGTTTCTATATTTATGTATTTACTTATCTATAAAAATCATACTTGTGACCTCTCAAGTGCATCCATTGTAAAAATAGCCAACCATGAGTCATGAAAAGATAAAAAAGAAAAAAAAATATTCAAATGAGAAAAGGAGGAATAGGTTAGGCGAGCGTTGCTGGAAGGAAGAAGATCAGGAGTTCCGTCTACAGAGAAGCTTGAACATAAAGAAGGAAAAAACAAAGAAGCAAGTTCTCAAGCAGCTTTTAGATGCCTCAAGTCAGGAAAACTTTCGCTCTTGTTTTCTCATTAGTGATAACTAGCGGTTGTATGTTTTCTTCTTGATTTGTGGCAATAATAAGGAGATTTATTTTTTTTCTTCTATCCTCATGAAAGTTGTAACATTTACTAATCCCCTAATGTATGAAGAAATCATTCATGTACCTGCTTTTAAAGCTTAGTGAAAATATTCGATCTCTGTGAAGTCATGGATGTAAAGCTTAATTTAAGCTAACTGCATAAACCTTGGTGATTTTTCTTTGTATTTTATATGTTTTTTTCAGTTATCATATGGTCCATCATATTTGCTCAGAAAGTTAAAGCCTCTCCAATTTAAGTTAGTTCAATATAAAAGCTAGCCTAGGCTTTTTCAACATTCAAAGCTGTCGATCACTCTTATATGACACAAAAATCGATATATGAAACTAGGCACATTTTTTTAGAGGTGTAATTCTTTTTTTTTCTTTTCGGGCAGTTTATGGGACTCTAACTGGGTTAGAGTGGGAGGAATTCCTTGCCATCAACCACTGAGCCACACACTCGCCGTTAGAGGTGTAATTCCGAGGATAAGATTTTTCTAAAGTTGCACACAATCCATGATCCCTGTGCATCCCTATGGTCCTGACTTCTTGTAAATCAAAATACCCAATCCTAGTTATTTGAAGTTATCTAATCATAGAAGGGAATAAGCCATCTATATACAAATTGAGTTAATAGATGACAGTTTTGAACGATATGTTTTTTTAAACCATGGATTACTCTTCAAGTTTAAATCTTTGTTGAATTATCTATTTTAACTGACAGAAAATTCTACTTGACAATTACTAGTTGTCGCTAATGCTTAAAAGATTTCTCTCTCTTTTTTTTTCTCTTACAACGCATGGAGCTGTTTTAATGTTTGAAGTTTAGGAGCTTTTGTGCTGTGATGTACACAATAATACTTATCTCTTATTACGTTTATGCAGAGGATATTTAAGAGGAAGATTACCTTTAAGTTGTAGAGAACAGCTAATACATCATCTCACTTTAGTTGATAAAAATATATTGAGGCAATTACTAGAAGGCTCTGCTCATTAATTTCAGTCGCCAAAGATCATGGAGAACAAAATTCCAGTGGTTCGTTTTGTTAGATGCCCCAAATGTCTTAAAATTCTGACAGAGTTTTCAGAGATTCCGGTTTACAAGTGTGGTGGATGTGGTGCCATACTTCGAGGTTTGTTCTTCTATAATTACTTTAATTTTTTTCTCTATTTCAGAGATCATTGTTTACTAATGCTGTTTGCCAAAGCAGCTAAAGTGCGTTCAAACAGTGGACAAAATTTGAGCTCTGTGCTTGCCATTCCTGCATTCCAGAACTTACCTCACAATGATCCTTTAAGCAATGGATCTAAAATTCCTGATTCAGATGTGGCTACAGTGGTAGAGCAAGCAGAGATTAAGGATCTCAATGTTTCTGATTCAATTGGTGGCAATGTTTGTAAGGAGAAATCCTTGGGACATGAAGAAAATGAAATTAAAAATTTAATTGAATCGGACTTGGATGGCGATGTTAATGAAGCCAAGACGGAGCCTTTGGGACTTGAAGGAACCAGCATTAGAAAGAGATTGGAAGAAGGAAATGAAGAGCTGGAGAAATCTTCCATTGTTAATTCAGAAGTATATGATAGTAAAAAGTCAAGTGATAAATTGGAAGAATCTTCAGAACCTATGGGACATTGCTCTACCTCAGACGAGGATATGATGAACATGGAATTTGGAGATGACACTCATTTCAGAACGACCACTAGAAGCTCATCTCAAGCTTATGAAGGAAGTGTCTCTTCCACTGATGGAGATAGGAAAAATCATATTTTTCGGCTATCAAGAAGAACATTTCGAAACAAAAATATGTCAAATTCTACCAATATTACAGATGCAGAAGAGAACTCCGTAAGGAGATTTTCTGATGATAGATTACGATCAGCCACCAATGGCAAACTGAGCTCAATTCATTATGGTCAAAACATAGATCAAGACCCATTGTTTACCTCTCAATCTGTTAGACAGAAGGGGATCGAATCAGAGAATCACAGTTCTTCAAGTTCTCCAGCAATGGATGTTAAAACTAAGATTTTAAGTAGAGTTGATGAACTGAGAAATGAGCTTACAGGATTCTGGAATGAAACAGATAATAGCAAAGACTCATCTCTCTTCGGCGTAAAGATATCCCAATTCCAAGGAAAAGTTCCATCAAAAGAGTATCGGTCCTCACTAATTCCTTTGTCCAGAAAGCCCAGCTCTTCCTATATCCATAACCATTCTGGAGAGACATGTTGTCATAATGAACATTGCAGGCCCTGTCCTCATAATGTCTGTTGCCACTTATCTGAACCTAGAATTCTACCTCCTCACATGCAAAACAGAACTATCAACCAAGAACCGCAAAATCTGCAATTCAAGGTTCCAAGGCCGCAAAATATCGTTCGTCTTTGCCGCCCTGTATCAGGTGGTGCTCCTTTTGTCATGTGCTACAAATGCTTCAAATTGCTTCAGCTACCTACTGATTTTCTTGTGTCGCCGAAGAGGGTTAATAAGCTTCGCTGTGGTGCTTGCTCCCAACTACTCATGTACTTCTTTAGACCCAGATCTTCTTCCATGCCGCCGACTCCCGTTGAGAACCAGCATCCACCGAGCGAGGAGAATGATGAGGTCAGTGTGGTTGCAGTTGATGAGAACTTCAGAGATATTACTGCCTGGGATCCAGTTTCTACTTCAGAGAGCACTTCTAGTGAGGTTGAGCCAGCCTTGCATAAATCAAGGAGTTTTGATGAGAGAGTAGAAGAAGAACAAGGTGAAGATGGATGTTTGAAAGGCTTAAGGCTACATAACCTCATGGGTTATTCTTCAGCTAGTGAGATATTGTTTCATAATGGCTATTCTCATGATGGATATCAAAGCACTGAAACGCTGAAAATTTAGTAGGACTGATGGATGGGAAAAGAGGGGAGATGGGCACTGAAAGTAAGAAGAAGATGATTCATCTCATAGATAAGTAATTTAAAATTCAGGTTGCAAGTTACAGCTTCATGTATGATTGAAAATTGAGAAATTTTTGGCAGTTTAGTTCATATCTGGCGATTAAAATAGTGCTAGAGTTAACTGAATATGTGCGAAAAAATTGCTTTCATTTATTTTTATGATTAAAAAGATGTATTCTTTTGGATTTGTAAATAGGAATTTATGTATTGGCTGTGCTTGTTTGTCTTCAATATGTTAGTTTTTGTATATTGTCGATCAATTTTTTTATCATTTTTTTTTTCATGTGTAAACTTTTGAGTACTATTTTTTTATTTTTGCTGTTTGCAGTAATTACTATTGTTTGATTTAAGGCGTCTTCAACCGAATATCTCATTTTTCACTCTAAAATGCCGTGAAACTAAAAAATGTCATGATTCATCTTCAATCGAACTCAATTTTGCGCGCTTTTGCGAAGGTAACCGTCTTCTCCTCTTTCGCTCGTTTCTTCGGCAAATCTGGTTGAAATGGAAAAATCGCGTAGGTGAATAGTGCAACGCCAATATTGGCGTCGCACTCTTACCCTCCACCAATTAGAGATTTTTTTGCCTTTCGAATGGAGCAAGCCAGCTACGCCTTACAGTCGTTTGGAGTTCGGTTGGAGACGCCCTTAGTCTCAAGTAAAAAATTTCCAAACTATTATCTGTAAGTAGACTAAGATCTGTTAAAAAGATAAAATGGTTTCAAGGTGAGGACTTATGTTTTAATTATGAAATGCAGCTATTCTTTTTTCCCTTCTAATTTTCAATGGGAATTCTGATAAATTATCAAACGTTTCATACAAAGCTATGCAGTAGTAAATATATATGAATACAAAAAAAGTTGTTAGAGACTTAGATTAGGTGGTCAGGATTATCATTACCATTAGTATGTTCTTTGACTTTGAAATTTCATTATAATTTATTGCCATTTGTCAAAGTTGAATGTGAAGTGCATTTGTTCTCTTATTGTAAGGCCACAACGTACAGATCATTATTATAGGATTTCTTCTCTCTTATGTTAGCACTTAATTGAGTTGTTTTTGTCAAAACATGAAAATAATCTGCCACCTATTACATTTAGGCCACTTGCAAATTAAGATCTGTATAAAAAAAATAATCTTGAAATTTGCTAGGCCATTGTGATGACAACTCTTCAAACTTTTCGTTGACGTGCATGACTTGATTTTGTTGTCTTATCTGTTAAAATAAGTTATATATATCCTCATGTGTGTTAGTCAAAATGTAAAGTTTGAAGAATTCTCAATATTATATATATATATATATATATATATAATTGCATGTTAGGATATTCATTGTGATCGAGAGAAGGCGTTTAATGTTTAATCTATCACGCATATAGATAAAATAGAAGTTACAAAAAATACCTAATCTTTCACATGAAAATTTCTAAAAGAGAAAAAATAATGATAAATGGCCTAGTTGAAATGATTCAATTGGTGTCGTTGGGCGACCGTAGTTTGGCGACGGTGGTTGAGCGATTGTAGTCGGATGATGATGGTCGGAAGAACACAGTCAAACAATAGTGGTTGGTGGATCATAGTTAGACAATCGTATCCGTGGACCGTAGTTGGGTGACAATGATTGAATGACCATAATCGGGCGATAATGATTGGAGGATTGTAATTGGTAGTAGTGGTCTGACAATGGTGGTTGAGCAACGATGACTGAATAAACCATAGTTGGTTGATGTGGTCGGAGGACTGTAGTCGGGTGACAATTATTAGAGGACCATAGTAGGACGATGATTGTTGAAGGTTGTAGTTTCAACGCAATGGTTGAACTATGATTGTCAAATGACAATAGTTGTCAATAGTGATCGAACTGGGGTGATTGTGATATAAGTGATTTAAAATTAAATAATTTCAGTTAATTAATTTAATTAATGTATTTATCCTTTTATGATTTATTAGCTATTTCTTTAATTCAGAAATTAAGCTTAACTAACCTTATCCTATTTCTTGTTTATCATTTAAATGAGTTGTTTGATTCCTAACTCAAATTAATTCCTATTTTGTGTAAGTGAAGTGGGGGAACTAAAACATAGAGGGGGCTTCGGTGCTTGTGTTCGAGTTTGAGAGCGAGGGTTTGCAAGAAGGGGCTAGGACTTGGTGGTGTTGGATTTCTTGTGCAAGAGAAGAAATGGGGGTTGAAATTGGTGGATCTCTAGCTTGTTCTTCTTCTCCGCAAAAAGACTTTCGTACGTGATTGTTGGTTGGAAGCGGCGACGGCGGCAGCGGGCAGCAGCGGCACGCGGCAGAGCAGCGCGGGCGGTAGCGGCACGCGGCAGAGCAGAGCGGGCGGCAGCGGCACGCGGCAGGGCAGCGGCAGCGCGGGCGTCACGCGGCAGCGGCAGCGGCACGCGGGGCGTCACGCGGCACGCAGGGCGGCACGTGGCAGACGCGGGCAGGGTAGGCGCAGCGGTAGGGCAAAGCGGGCAGGGAAAATTTCAAATTTTTTTAAAATAAACGGGTTTGCGGGTTGACCCGGCAACCCGCCGGGTTAACCCGAACCCGACCCGTTTGATAAACGGGTTGAATTTTTGAACCCGAACCCGACCCGTTTATCAAACAGGTCGGGTCCGGGTCGGGTTTTCGGGTCGGGTTTTCGGGTCGTGTCAAATATTGACACCCCTAGCCACATGGAAACATTCAATTTAACTATAATTATGCTAAAATCGAAGTTTGGATGACCTTGAAGTTTAGAGGATGATTACCTTTGAGTGGGAGAGAATAGCTAATACATCATCTTAGTTGGAGTAAAAACGATGTATCTAGGCAACTGGAAAGCACTACTTATTAATTTCCGTCTCCAAAGATCATGGTGACAGAATTCCAGTGGTTTGTTTCGTTAGATGCCCGAAATGTCTTATGATTCTAACAAAGTTATCAGAGATTCCTGTTTGTAAGTAGGGTAGATGTGGTGCCATACTTCGAGGTTTGGTCTGCTGCAATTACTTTAATTTTTTTTCCCTATTTCGCAGATCGTTATTGACAAATGCTTTTTTACCAAAGCAACTAAAGTACGTTCAAGCAGTGGACAAAATTTGAGCTTTGTGTCTAACATCCCTGAATCCCAGAACTTACCTGACAATGATCCTTGAACCAATGTGATGTAGAACGAAAGGTGCTTTGCTATGGTAGATGGACAAACTCCAAATGTCTCACAAAAATTGAAAATTTTATTCAGAGAAAATTCAGGTTTCAGGGATGAGGAGAAAGGGTGTTCAGGAGGAAAACTCCAATTATCTTCTCATAAAATCTGAAAGAAATTTCCTTCGGGAAATCTGAAATTTTCAGATTTTGTTCTCTCAATTCAGAATTTGGATGGTTGTTTCCCACTTGAAGGGGCTGAATTTTGGGCCCAGGAATTTGAGATGGGCCTTGGAAATGAAATCTGAAATTTAATGCAGAGAAGGGGAGGCGGTAAGCTGGGAGAATGGGCTCTTATTTCCTAATAGAAAAGGGGGCGGGTGAGAGAATTGGTAAGGAATTGAATTCCCTAAATCAATGATTTGATTTAGGAAGTAATTGAATGCCTTGGGGAATTAATTCCCAATTCATTATGCAGGAGCCGGCGGCATGCATGAAACAGGGAATTAAAAGGATTTTTGTTCCTGTAATTAATCTCCATAGACTAGGGAATTAATTAGTAGAGCAAGGCAAGGGGAAATTTGGGCTTATGATTAGGAATTTAATCAAAAATTGAATTTTAATTTCAGTTTTGGTTAAATTAGGAGGGAATTGATTTGAATTTTAAAATTCAAATCAAAGAAATTAATGCCATGAATGGGGGAGTAAAGGAGGGAGCCCAAAGAGGGGGCCGGCGAGTCTAGGGAGAGAGATTAATTCAAATCCTGAAATTAAGGGGGGAAATTAATTTGAAGATTGATTTCAAATTAAGATGCCATTAAATGCCTTAATTGGGGAATTGATTGGAGGAACACCAATTAGGAAAGATTTCAAATTTTAAATTTGAAATCCTAAATTGTCATGAATTTTCCCTCTTGATTTTGCCAACCCAAATTGGAAAGAGGCATGGCCAAGGGAGAATGAGGGGGTGAGGTGGTCGGCGGGTTGTGAAAAGGTGGCCGGCGGGATGGTGAAGAGGTGGCTAGTGGTTTGGGTGGAGGATGGGGATGTCGACAAGGAGAAAATGAAAAGATAACGAAAAGAATAAAACCACGAACCCGGCCGTCTCCAAGGTTGGTGGGTGATACGATTTCCCTCTCCAAGGGATCTCAATTCACGAGCCCGGACCCATCCTGCGGCTGGTGACAACTTCGATTCCTCTCCAATGGAATCTCACTCTTGTCCTCTCTCAAGAAGAAAAGAACACATTGTGGAAAACAAATTTTTTTAATATCCATTAACCATCCTATTACAATAGCTAAATGTCCTATATATAGGCCACAACATGAGAAAATAAAAAATTACAAAATGTCCCTTGGGCCACAACACTCAAATAAATTAACCTAGGGGTAAAACATGAAATAACATAAAATAGAAACTAAAATGAAGAAAATAATTCATAAATTACAACTTAAATCAGATCCGTCGATTTACGACGCCTCCTGTGATAGATGCGCCAGATTTTCGTGTCGATGTCCGCATCATTCTCCCCAGGTGGGAGAATACTCGACTCCGTCGAGTTAGCCTCACAATTGCTCCCGTACAACTCTGGACTATTATTTGCAAAGATTTTCAAACAACCCCGGTTGCTCACAAGGTCAACTTGATTGCTGCACTTTAGCTTGCCTGCAGGAACTTGTTCACTCTCATAGATGGCTTCTCTAGCAATAGGAGCAATTTTGAATTCTATGGATGTCACTTCCAGATCTTCATCCACAGTCTTCGTTATAGGAGTTTTAATTGGGTCATGAGAAACCTTTGCTTCTGTAGGAGTTGCAATTGAATCGACCAAATCTCTCTCTTCATTATTTGCAGTCACGCATTCCTCCTTGTCAACCAATTCATCTTCTTCTTCATGTTCTTCCTTGACCACCTTAGGTTTCTCTTTGATTTGCATAGTGAGTGGGAAATTGAAGGCTTCATTGGTCTCCATCCATTTGTCCACTTTCTCGGTCTAGGGAGAGAGATTAATTCAAATCCTGAAATTAATTTCAGGATTTGAATGAAAATGGGGGGGAAATTAATTTGAAGATTAATTTCAAATTAAGATGCCATTAAATGCCTTAATTGGAGAATTGATGGGAGGAACACCAATTAGGAAAGATTTCAAATTTGAAATTTGAAATCCCAAATTGTCATGAATTTTCCCTCTTGATTTTGCCAACCCAAATTAGAAAGAGGCATGGCCAAGGGAGAATGAGGGGGTGAGGTGGCCGGCGGGTTGTGAAAAAGTGGCTGGCGGGATGGTGAAGAGGTGGCCGGTGGTTTGGGTGGAGGATGGGGATGTCGACAAGGAGAAAATGAAAAGATAACGAAAAGAATAAAACCACGAACCCGGCCGTCTCCAAATTTGGTGGGTGATACGATTTTCCTCTCCAAGGGATCTCAATTCACGAGCTCGGACCCATCCTGCGGCTGGTGACAACTTCGATTCCTCTCCAATGGAATCTCACTCTTGTCCTCTCTCAAGAAGAAAAGAACACATTGTGGAAAACAATTTTTTTTTATATCCATTAACCATCCTATTACAATAGCTAAAGGCCCTATATATAGGCCACAACATGAGAAAATAAAAAATTACAAAATTGTTCCTTGGACCACAACACTCAAATAAATTAACCTAGCGGTAAAATAGGAAATAACATAAAATAGAAACTAAAATGCAGAAAATAATTCATAAATGACATCTTAAATCAGAGCCGTCGATTTACGACGCCTCCTGTGAGATGTCCGCATCACAATGGATCTAAAATTCTGGGAGAGAAAATTCCTGATTCGGATGTGGCTGGAGTGGCAGTGCAAGCAGAGATTCAGAATCTCAATGTTTCTGACTCAATTAATGGCAATATTTGTCTGGAGAAACCCTTGGGACTTGAACATGGACTTCAATGGTGAAGTTCATGGAGCCAAGAGGGAGTCTTCGGGACTCAAAGGAACTACCATTAGAAGGAGATTGGAAGAAGGAAATGAAGAGCTGGAGAAATCTCCCAATGTTAACTCAGAAGTTTATGATAGTTAAAAGTCAATTGATAAATAGGAAGAATCTTCAGAACCTATGGGACATTGCTCCATCTCAAGCTTACGAAGGAAGTGTCTCTTCCACTGATGGAATAGGAGTGCGCACACAGCTGTGTACCTACGCGATTATGAGTACACAGCTGTCTATTGGCCTGAGTGCGAGTACAAAACTGTGTTCACACCTCTACCATAAACAATATTGCATATTTTTTTTGCATCTGGTACAGTAAGATCATGTTGTAGAGGCTATGGAAATGAGAAGGAAATCTCACCATGATTATGGAGCTCAAAAAAATTCCTTTTGAGGCAATGCAATTATAAGTTTGTTCAATCAATAGGATTGTAACTGTTGGGGATGAGGAAGTAAACCACTCAATGAAACAAACAAGAAAGTAAAGGCAACGGAAATGAAAGGGCGCCAGGATTTAGCGTGCAAAAAAATTTGAAATCGGGAAAAAAAACTACGGAGCCACAACACAGCAAGAAATCCACTATAAAATTGGGGAGAAATAAGTACAGATCTCTCTTCTCTCGCTCTCTCATTGCTTCTCATCTCTCTTACACCATTGTCATATTCAAAACAAAAGAGAAAGTCATGTATATATCACCAACGGACGCCACCCTTAAGAAAAACGAGAAAGAAATTGTTCGGTTCACCTTGAAGCGCTGTGGCTCCAGTTTGGAGTGCTGTGATGCTCAAACCTTTGATATCAATTCATTTGACGAAGTTATGGTGCTCAAACCTGTAGCGCCGCAGCGCTCAAATCCGCAACGTTGTGGCGGCGAATCTAGAGCATTCCCCTCTATGTTGTTTCTCCCAGCAAACTCTATAGTTTCGGGACACTCGGGTATACAACGTCCGGGCATTGTACAAATTTTTTTTTCTTCAAATGAAGCCTAAAGCTAAAATTGATTTGAGGTCCGAGGCAGCAGTACGATCTGATTGATTGACACAATCATAGTCCACACAGACTAACAATACCAATGATTCGCACAATAAATCCACATATTCCTTTGAATAAAAGTGATCATCCAATAGTACAATAGCACCTTACTCATAATATTTTTTTATCCATCATGATAATGTACTCTTTGATTAACTGGATGTGTGAACTATCACCAACAATCAAGTGGAAGCCTATGCTTCTGTCCATCATCTAACTTTTCATATATAATTTCCAACAACTACACTGAAGAGCTGTGCTGAGGCTGATCCCACCAAGACCACAAGCAACGATGTTGAACAATTACTCGTTGGATAACATTGACAATAACCTGCCTAACTTTTAATGTTTGCTGACCAATCTCTCCACTCAAATTCATTAATATATAATCATCTCTTCCCCTGTATGATCAAATTATGAGTGGAGATGAACAATTACTCTTTGGATCTGTTTCTTGTTCCCTTCAGTATCTTCATCAATGCAAGCTACCATTTCTACTTATGGCAGAGCTGTAAGTCCAAACAGCCTAAGACCACCATTGGAGCCAACATTCAAGGGAAAAGAGTATGGCTTCAAAGCATCATGTCGGTGAGAAACTTTTCATGTTGATAACAAGCTTGGTTTTGATTTATCATATTGTCAGATTTCAGGTTTTATTGATTATAGATTATTTATCTTGCAATTCGATCTATTACTATATGCTTCTATGGTTTATTATTAATTAATATATATTTTTTTTTATTAAAACTTTGAGCGAATCTAATCTTAAACTCAAACTCATACTCGAATATGCAAGATCTAAACCCGGAATCTATAGAAAGAAAGCCGAAGCTTTCAATTAGTACAACTTTATTTGGGACAACTTTCTTAATGTTTTCTAAAGTAGTTTTTTAGTACTAGAAATTTTTGTATTTGAAAAATGCTTTTGAAAAGAGTAAGAAAACGGTTCCAAATGGAGCTTGAAGCTAAAATTGCTACTTGTTATATTAAAGTTGTTATTGTATGGATAAATATATGAACACAAAATCATAGATCTTGCATCCATCTTCTCATCCCTACAAAATATATATCAGAATATTCTAATACAAGTTCTAATTGCGTATGAATGCAAACAGGTCAATGACAACAAGGTCATCCTTGGAGTGCAAACCTTCCGCAACTCGATCATGTCGACCATCTTCTCCGCAGCCATCTCCATCGCCATCAATGCCTCCCTCGCTTCATTCGCCAACAACTCGTACACCTCGAGCCACCTCTTCGCCGGCAGCCCGACATTCGGTTCTCAATCAGAAGCAATGCTGGTATTCAAATACTCATCTGTTTCTCTTCTTATGCTCTTGAGCTTCCTCTTCAATTCCATGGCTGTGGGATTCATCATAGAAGCCAATTTCCTCATTAATTTAAATGAAGGGGAGGTGTTCAGGGCTAATGCAGAGGGGATGATGATGAAGGGTGTGGTGCTGGGTGTGGTTGGCAATAGAGCTTTGTATGTTGGGCTCTCCTTACTGATTTGGATGTTTGGGCCGTTGGCTTTCGGTTTGTGTACGGCTGGGATGCTTTGGGGGTTTTATAGGCTTGATTTTACCATGGGAGAATAATCAATTATTAGCTCAAATTTTTATTATTTCAGAGTATTCTTTGTCTTTTTTATAGTTAAATTAAATATTTATTATTTTTATCATACTTTTACTTCTATAATAATAAACATAAAACTTTAAATAATAAAACATTAAATAAGTTATCAAATAAATAATTAAATATTATTAAACAAACCTTTTATCAAACTTCTAAAAATTTATTTATTAAACAACAAACAAATATATACACAAATATAAATAAATAAATTTTAAAAATTTAATTTAATTATTTTTTAATGATGATAAATTTATGCATGGAATAAATTATTACAATCAAAATTATTGTTGATTGTGTTATTTATTTCATATTCAGTAGGCCTTAACATGACATATATATTTTTCCTATTTATATTTCCAATTCTTCACATATTTACACTAAATAAAGAAAATTTTCTCTTCTTATTAAATTAAAATATTGATATCCATCACAACATTTATTTATTTTAAAAATTCAAAATATATTCATTTATTATATATAAAATAAAAAATAAATAGATATCATAATAAAATTTTGATGAAATTGAATTTTATAATCATAAAAATTGCTTTAAAATAATTTATATTTATATAAATAATCATTTATAAATTACATAATATTCAATTATTCATCTCAAAATAAATTATATAGTTTTAATATTCATCATAAGCCAAAAAATAATTAGGCATTGAGAGATACATAATGTTATAAGTCTCCATCATAATTGAAAATTACAAATATATAAACAATTTCTATGTCCATTTTTTATGAGAAAAGGATAAGTTTTCAAAATTAATCAAATAATTAACCTAATGATTTTATTTACAAGATGAAGATTTTAAATTTAATTCATGATGACTGATTTTTTTGTATCCTTTTGTCTCAAACCTTGTCCTTAATGCCTGTGATTCATTTTTGCATTCAACCATATTTATTTGTTAGCATAACTAACAAGCATATAAGCTAATAAAATCATCAAACTAATTAACCTATTCTCAAATCATAATCATGTTTAGCAAGTTAATATCCTTCCCTTATATTTTAATTTTTTTTTTGACTTGTACTATATATTTTTGTATGGCTTATTAACTTTCTTAATTTCTAGATGAATTAATAAACTTTCATAGTTTAGTAATATTCTTAATTACATTACAAAATCTAGTTAACATAATTTGCTAAGAACTTTTCATATTCGAATGTCTCTTCTGTTCTTGTACAGTACATTCTACACTACAGTAAAATCATTCATTAACAGTTACAATTTTCGCCAGTTAACACCAATTTTTCTAAACCACCGATATAAACTGCGTAAGAAATGTATTCTGGCGGTGTTGGATTTCTTGTGCAAGAGAGAAGAAATGGGGGTTGAAATTGGTGGATCTCTAGCTTGTTCTTCTTCTCCGCAAAAAGACTTTCGTACGTGATTGTTGGTTGGAAGTCGGGTTTGTGCCGTAAGAATTATTCCTTTGCAAAATTAAGCTATATGCTGGAAATGCAGGTATATTTCTCTTATTTAGATTATGAAGATTGGTGTCTTGCTTTGCTGCTATGAGTTTGGGTGTTTCGTTCCCTGGTTTACCCTATATTATGTTTTCTTTTCTTATGATTGAAAGTCACATGTTGTTCTTCTTATAAAGATAGGTTTAGATCTTGGTGGTGGAGTTAATTATTGCTATAAGCATTTGTTTCTTGCGACTATGGTTAAAGAGCTGTTTTAGATCTTTGAGTTATTTACTGTTTATAAGCAAGTTTTATATTGATTTAGGCTAGTGTAGGCTGCTGTTGGAAAAGTTTGAAGCAATTTCTATATATACAAGTCTTATATCTTATTTTCTCCATATATTCGGATAAAAGGATGATGAACGAGTTTACCTCGTAGATGTAGAGTTTGTAAGAAATCGAACCACAAAGTTCGATTTGCAAATAAATTATTAGAACTACGATCGAATTATAAAAGCTCGAAGATTTTGTGGTTGATTTATTTCTTCTATGCACAACAGATTGGACGTCAATAGTACAATGACAGTGGTGATCCTACATCGACAATCCGATAGCAATGATCGGCAACGGCAGTCTAACGTCAATGCTCTATCCAATTTTAATTCCCCCCCCCCGGCGCAGATGTTGAGAATGAGAGGCTATTTGAAGACTTTGAGAGCAAAAAATTCAAAAAACTTTATCAAAAGACCTGTATTGATCCTCTCAATCATAGAGCATTTTTTCAACATTTGAAAGCATGAATGATATCAGGATTAATTAATTCAGAGCTCATTGGATTCGTCTGGTCAATATGCTTGATTTAACTCTAAGAATACATGATTTAAAGATCTTTTGGTTATCTGACCAATGTCCCTGTTATGTTTGGTCCAAGGTTTATCATTGTCTTTTCTTTAGTTAGTTTCCTTTGTAGCTTTTATGTTTTGGTAAATGTCTTATCTTTTGGTTTATCATTGTCTTATGATTCTAACAAAGTTTTCAGAGATTCCTGTTTGTAAGTAGGGTAGATGTGGTGCCATACTTCGAGGTTTGGTCTGCTGCAATTACTTCAATTTTTTTTCCCTATTTCGCAGATCGTTATTGACAAATGTTGTTTACCACAGCAACTAAAGTACGTTCAAGCAGTGGACAAAATTTGAGCTTTTTGTCTAACATCCCCGCATCCCATTACCTGACAATGATCCTTGAACCAATGGATCTAAAATTCTGGGAGAGAAAATTCCTGATTCGGATGTGGCTGGAGTGGCAGTGCAAGCAGAGATTCAGAATCTCAATGTTTCTGACTCAATTAATGGCAATATTTGTCTGGAGAAACCCTTGGGACTTGAACATGGACTTCAATGGTGAAGTACATGGAGCCAAGAGGGAGTCTTCGGGACTCAAAGGAACTACCATTAGAAGGAGATTGGAAGAAGGAAATGAAGAGCTGGAGAAATCTCCCAATGTTAACTCAGAAGTTTATGATAGTTAAAAGTCAATTGATAAATAGGAAGAATCTTCAGAACCTATGGGACATTGCTCCATCTCAAGCTTACGAAGGAAGTGTCTCTTCCACTGATGGAGATAGGAGTGCGCACACAGCTGTGTACCTACGCGATTATGAGTACACAGCTGTCTATTGGCCTGAGTGCGAGTACAAAACTCTGTGTTCACACCTCTACCATAAACAATATGCATATTTTTTTGCATCTGGTACAGTAAGATCATGTTGTAGATGCTATGGAAATGAGAAGGAAATCTCACCATGCTTATGGAGCTAAAAAAAATTCCTTTGAGGCAATGCAATTATAAGTTTGTTCAATCAATAGGATTGTAACTGTTGGGGATGAGGAAGTAAACCACTCAATGAAACAAACAAGAAAGTAAAGGCAACTAAAATAAAAGGGCATCAAGATTTAACGTGAAAAAAATCTGAAATCGGGAAAAAAAACTACGGAGCCATAACACAGGAAGAAATTCACTATAAAATTGGGGAGAAATAAGTACAGATCACTCTTCTTTCGCTCTCTCCTTGCTTCTCATCTCTCTTACACCGTTTTCATATTCAAAACAAAAGAGAAAGTCAAGTATATACCACCAGGGGACGCTGCCCTTAAAGAAAAACGAGAAAGAAAATTGTTCGGTTCACCTTGTAGTGTTGTGGCACCAGTTTGGACTGCTGTGGCACTCAAACCTTTGATATCAATCCATTTGACGAAGTTATGATGCTCAAACTTGCAGCGCCGCGGCGCTCAAACCCGCAACATTGTGGCGGCGAATGTAGAGCGTTCCATTCTATGTTGTTTATCTCAGCAAACTCTATAGTGTCGGGACGCTCGGCTATATAACGCCGGGGCATTGTACGGAAATTTTTTTTCAAACGAAGCCTAAAGTTGAAATTGACTTGAGGTTCGAGGCAATAATACGATCCGATTGATCGACACAATCATAGTTCACGCAGATTAACAATACCAATGATTCGCACAATATATCTACATATTCCTTTGAATAAAGGTGGTCATCCAATAGTACATTAGCACCTTACTCATAATATTTTTTTATCCATCATGATAATGTACTCTTTGATTAACTGGATGTGTGAGCTATCACCAACAATCAAGTGGAAGCCTATGCTTCTGTCCATCATCTAACTTTTCATATATAATTTCCAACAACTACACTGAAGAGCTGTGCTGAGGCTGATCCCACCAAGACCACAAGCAACGATGTTGAACAATTACTCGTTGGATAACATTGACAATAACCTGCCTAACTTTTAATGTTTGCTGACCAATCTCTCCACTCAAATTCATTAATATATAATCATCTCTTCCTCTTTATGATCAAATTATGAGTGGAGATGAACAATTACTCTTTGGATCTGTTTCTTGTTCCCTTCAGTATCTTCATCAATGCAAGCTACCATTTCTACTTATGGCAGAGCTGTAAGTCCAAACAGCCTAAGACCACCATTGGAGCCAACATTCAAGGGAAAAGAGTATGGCTTCAAAGCATCATGTCGGTGAGAAACTTTTCATGTTGATAACAAGCTTGGTTTTGATTTATCATATTGTCAGATTTCAGGTTTTATTGATTATAGATTATTTATCTTGCAATTCGATCTATTAATATATGCTTCTATGGTTTATTATTAATTAATATTTTTTATTTTTATTAAAACTTTGAGCGAATCTAATCTTAAACTCAAACTCATACTCGAATATGCAAGATCTAAACCCGGAATCTATAGAAAGAAAGCCGAAGCTTTCAATTAGTACAACTTCATTTGGGACAACTTTCTTAATGTTTTCTAAAGTAGATTTTTAGTAATAGAAATTTTTGTATTTAAAAACTGCTTTTGAAAAGAGTAAGAAAGCTATTCCAAATGGAGCTTGAAGCTAAAATTGCTACTTGTTATATTAAAGTTGTTATTGTATGGATAAATATATGAACACAAAATCATAGATCTTGCATCCATCTTCTCATCCCTACAAAATATATATCATAATATTCTAATACAAGTTCTAATTGCGTATGAATGCAAACAGGTCAATGACAACAAGGTCATCCTTGGAGTCCAAACCTTCCGCAACTCGATCATATCGACCATCTTCTCCGCAGCCATCTCCATCGCCATCAATGCCGCCCTCGCTTCGTTCGCCAGCAACTCGTACACCTCGAGCCACCTCTTCGCCGGCCGCCCGACATTCGGCTCTCAATCAGAAGCAATGCTGGTATTCAAATACTCATCTGTTTCTCTTCTTATGCTCTTGAGCTTCCTCTTCAATTCCATGGCTGTGGGATTCATCATAGAAGCCAATTTCCTCATTAATTTAAATGAAGGGGAGGTGTTCAGGGCTAATGCAGAGGGGATGATGATGAAGGGTGTGGTGCTGGGTGTGGTTGGCAATAGAGCTTTGTATGTTGGGCTCTCCTTACTGATTTGGATGTTTGGGCCGTTGGCTTTCGGTTTGTGTACGGCTGGGATGCTTTGGGGGTTTTATAGGCTTGATTTTACCATGGGAGAATAATCAATTATTAGCTCAAATTTTTATTATTTCAGAGTATTCTTTGTCATTTTTATAGTTAAATTAAATATTTATTATTTTTATCATACTTTTACTTCTATAATTGTTGCGTCCTGGAATATTCGCGGCGGTAGAGAAATATATAGTTTAACGTCTTAGCGTTGTACGAAGATCCAGCACACAATCAGATAAGTGAGAGGATGTAGTATTCATAAGTGACACCAGAGTTTTTACGTGGAAAACCCCTGAAAAAGGGGGAAAAACCACGGGGCCTGGCCCAGTTTGAATGAATCCACTAGTATTTGTAGTCGATTACAAATGAGGCCCTTCCTTAGGAGAAGGCCTTGGATTGATGTAGCAAATGTACATCATATAGATTGCATTACATGGTAAGAGTTACATATAAAGGTTTGTTTGGCTTGAAGGACCGTAGTCGGCAGGAGACCGTAGTCGGCAGGAGACCGTAGTCGGCCGGAGACCGTAGTCGGATGATGGAGGTCGGACGGACCGTATTAGGCGACAGTGGTCAGAAGGACCGTAGGCGGTAGGAGATAAGGAGTCAGGTGTTAGTCCCAGTGTCACTTGGAAGATTGGATGTTGATGGTCTGGCCTTGAGTAGGACGTCGGGTCTTAAGCAGGACGTCAGGTCTTCAGCAGGACGTCAGGTCTTCAGTAGGATGTCGGGACTTAACGTCGGGCCTTGAACAAGACGTCGAATCTTTGGCAGGACGTAGGGATTGAGTGTCGGGCCTTGAATGAGACGTCGGGTCTTTGGCAGGACGTCGGGTCTTCAGTAGGACGTAGGGGCTGAACGTCAGGCCTTAAGGTGGTGGTCCGGCGAGGTCCTGCGGTGGTCCGGCGAGGTTCCTGCGGTGGTCCGGCGGTGGTCCGACGAGGTTCCTGCGGTGGCCCGGCGGTGGTCCGGCGAGGTCCTGCGGTGGTCCGACGAGGTTCCTGTGGTGGTCCGGCGGTGGTCCGGCGAGGTCCTGTGGTGGTCCGGCGGTGGTCCGGCGGCTGCTGAGGAGGAGCTCCTTCCTTCTCTTCTTGCTTCTTCTCTCTCTTCTTTTGATCCTCTCTTATGAGAAATGAGGGCTCTATTTATAGATTTTTTGGAGTGGCATGGCCCGTAAATAAGCATGAGATTAGGGGCGAATAGGGAGTGGTCCAATGGACGGCCGATATTGAATCCTACGATTATGCACCGTTCATTGGACATTTGAAGGCCTTAGTGATGTCGGAATTATGTGATCTCGGGCTCGTTGGATTCGTCTCGTCGAGCCCTTCGATTCGAGTATAAGCTCGTCAAAATCGGAGTCCGTTTGGTAACTCAAATTGTGGTTTGAACCTTCCAACAATGCTTCGGGTCCATGATTTGGACCCATTTGGGCTCGGATTGGGTCGAACTTGGTGTCGTTGGATTTGTATTTCTGAGACGCTCAGTTTGACTGTAAGCTCGCTGAAATCGGAGTTCGGATGGTCTCTAAATTAATTTTTAAAGTTTCCAACTTGATTCTGCATCGAGATTCGTGCCCGATCAAGATAATTTTTTGACGACGTATTAGTTGCCCCCCTATTTTCGGACGTCGATGCTTCAGGAGTCCGAAAATATATGTGTCGACAATTTGCAATGGCCGAAACGCCAAAAATTGCGTCCCGGAAATTAAGTGCTTGCTCAAACTTTATTATAGAGGCTTCGTTGAGCTCTGAAAGTGCCGAAATTGGGTCCGGGACGTCAAAAAACGGTGTCGGGGACCCCAAAAACGTCGAATTTGGACTTGTCGGGGCGAAAAACGGGCCCGGAATGGGTTGGGCAGCCGAACCGGCCGGACCGGCTGGCCGGCCGCCGCCGCCGCCGCTGTCGGAGCCACGGAACCGCGGCCGGGTTCCGCGTCCGCGCTTAGGCTGAACCGGACCCGCGTCTGGGCTAGACCGCACCCGAGCCTGGCTGCCCACGCCTGGGCTGGACCGATTGCGCGTGTGAGCCAGGCAGCGCTCGCGCTATGCTGCTCCCGCGGCTGCTGCATTGCCGCCGGTGGTGGCCGGCTGCTGGCCACGTGCGGCCAGCTGCAATCCGCGCGCCATCGCCGCGGATTGATGCGCTGGTCGCGTCGTTTCGTGTGGCCGGTTGGCTGCACCGCCTTAGGTGGGCCCCATCATCCAAAAATAATTATTTTTAGCTATTTTTGGATCCAAATAATTCCCAAAAAATCCCAAAAAATTCCAAAAAATTCTGAAAAAAATCAGAAAAATTTAGAAAAATATGAGAAGTTCGAAAATGCTGGAAAAATCTAGAAACTTCCCTTCTTCTCTTCAAAAAGGTATAAAAAGGCCCCTAGGCCTTTAGGAAAATTGCTCTTCTCCTCTCCTTTTCTTTTCTTCTTCTTCTCCTCTCCCTCTGTCCTTTCTATTGAGGCTTTCCCTCAGGTTTCTGAGGCCCCTCTCTTGGCAAGGAAGTCCGGAGATTCCCCCTTCTTCTCTTCTCCCTCTGTCCTTTCTATTGAGGCTTTCCCTCAGGTTTCTGAGGCCCCTCTCTTGGCAAGGAAGTCCGGAGATTCCCCCTTCTTCTCTTCTCCCTCTGTCCTTTCTATTGAGGCTTTCCCTCAGTTTTCTGAGGCCCCTCTCTTGGCAAGGAAGTCCGGAGATTCCCCCTTCTTCTCTTCTCCCTCTGTCCTTTCTATTGAGGCCTTCCCTCGATTTTTCGAGGCCCCTCTCTTGGCAAGGAAGTCCGGAGATTTCCCCTCCTTCTCTTCTCTCTCTGTCCTTTCCATTGAGGCCTTCCCTCGATTTTTCGAGGCCCCTCTCTTGGCAAGGAAGTCCGGAGATTTCCCCTCATCCCTCTTTTCTTCGAGAGATCTTGTGGAGTTCCGATGTTTGGTGGTTGGCGATGGAGATCGGATAAACTGTTGTAAGGAGAGAGGTTGGAATGACGGGCAAACTTCCAGCATCAGGGAGAAGTATGATGACAGGCGGGAATTCAACATCGGGTAGTCATACATCGTCGGATAGAAGACCGATGAAAGTCTATTAACTGGTAGAAGTCTGACATCTGGTAGAAGTACGAGGTCGGGTAGAGGTGCAGCGTCAAGTACAAGTCCGACGAAAGTCCGTCGACGGGCAGAAGTCCGACGACGGTTAGTAGTCCAAGGCTAGCAGAAGTCTGTAGTCGGGTAAAGGTGCTGCGCCAGGTAGAAGGCCGACGAAGGTTTCTCAATGAGCAGAAGTCCGACGACGAGTAGAAGTCCGCTGACGAGTAGAAGTCTGACGTCGGGTAGAAGTACGGCCTGGGGCAGAAGACCGATGAAAGTTTGTCGACGGGCAAAAGTCCGACGACGAGTAGAAGTCCGCTGACGAGCAAACATTCGACGACAAGGAGAAGTCCGACGTCGTGTAGAAGTACGGCCTCGAGCAGAAGACCGATGAATGTTCGTTGACGAGGAGAAGTTTGATAACGAGTAGAAGTCTGACGTCAAGCAGAAGTTCGACGTCGAGTAGAAGTCTGCTGACGAGACGAAGTCCGACATCGAGTAGAAGACTGACAAAAGTTCGTCGACGAGCAGAAGTCCAACGACGAGTAGAAGTCCGCTAACGAGCTGAAGTCCAACGTCGAGTGGAATTCTGCTGATGAGCATAAGTCCGACGTCGAGTAGAAGTACGGCCTCGGGCAGAAGTCCGATGAAAGTTTGTCGACGGGCAGAAGTCCGACGACGAGTAGAAGTCCGCAGTCGGGTAGATGACTGACGAAAGTTCGTCGACGAGCAGAAGTCCAACGACGAATAGAAGTCCGCTAACGAGCAGAAGTCTGAGGTCGAGTAGAAGTCCGTAGTCGGGTAGAGGTGCAGCGTCAAGTAGAAGACCGACGAAGGTCCGTTGACGAGCAGAAGTCCGACGATGGTAGAAGTCCGCTAACAAGCAGAAGTCCGACGTTTAGTAGAAGTCCGCTGACAAGAAGAAGTTCGACGTTGAGTAGAAGTCTGCTAACGAGCAGAAGTCTGAGGTCGAGTAGAAGTCCATAGTCGGGTAGAGGTGCAGCGTCAAGTAGAAGACCGATGAAGGTCCGTTGACGAGCAGAAGTCCGACGACGGTAGAAGTCCGCTAACAAGCAGAAGTCCGACGATGAGTAGAAGTCCGCTGACGAGCAGAAGTTCTACGTTGAGTAGAAGTCTGTTGACGAGCAGAAGTCCGACGTCGAGTAGAAGTCCGCTGACGAGCAAAAGTCTGGCGTCGGGTATTAGTCCGACGACAGGAAGAATTCTGGCGTCGGGTATTAGTCCGTCAAAAGTCCTGCAAGGCAAAAATTAAGCGACAGGAGGAAATTCAAAATCGGGTAGAATTTTAACATTATGGAGAAGATAGAAGTCCATTAACGACATTCTGGCGACATTAACCAAGGATGTGAGACTTCTCCGAGGTTGTAAGTCGGAGCCCTGCTCGACGATGTTAACCTGTGTGGAAGAGGTCGGGAGAATTCACTAAGGATGTGAGACCTTTCCGAGGTTGTATGCCGGAGCCCTGCTCGACGACGTTAACCTGTGTGGAAGAGGTCGGGAGAATCCACTAAGGATGTGAGACCTTTCCGAGGTTGTATGCCGGAGCCTTTGCTCGACGACGTTAACCTGTGTGGAAGAGGTCGAGAGAATCCACCAAGGATGTAAGACCTTTCCTAGGTTGTATGTCGGAGCCTATGCTCGACGACGTTAACCTGTGTGGAAGAGGTCGGGAGAATCCACTAAGGATGTGAGACCTTTCCGAGGTTGTATGCCGGAGCCCTGCTCGACGACGTTAACCTGTGTGGAAGAGGTCGAGAGAATCCACCAAGGATGTAAGACCTTCCCTAGGTTGTATGTCGGAGCCTATGCTCGACGACGTTAACCTGTGTGGAAGAGGTCGGGAGAATCCACCAAGGATGTAAGACCTTTCCTAGGTTGTATGTCGGAGCCTATGCTCGACGACGTTAACCTGTGTGGAAGAGGTCGGGAGAATCCACTAAGGATGTGAGACCTTTCCGAGGTTGTATGCCGGAGCCCTGCTCGACGACGTTAACCTGTGTGGAAGAGGTCGAGAGAATCCACCAAGGATGTAAGACCTTCCCTAGGTTGTATGTCGGAGCCTATGCTCGACGACGTTAACCTGTGTGGAAGAGGTCGAGAGAATCCACCAAGGATGTAGGGCCTTTCCGAGGTTGTATGTCGGAGCCTTTGCTCGACGACGTTAACCTGTGTGGAAGAGGCCGAATCGAATCCCCCTGGGATTGATTTTGCTTTGATTGGGAGGGGGCGAACGCCACGTATATCCCGAATCGAAAGTGAAGAAGGTCTATCTTTAGACCGTTACTGCCTTTTGGAGGTCGAGGTTAAGACCTTGCCCAAGGAGTAGAAATCCAATAAGGGACTGTATGAAGCTTGCAATTGATTTGAAGTATCCTTACATTTGCTCGGATATTCCTGAAATATCAACTTGATGTTGAAGGTATTGGAGGATCTATTTGACCATGGTTTGAGTCAAAGTTGCCCCCCAGTCCGCATCTGCTTCTTATGATATTGATGCTATATGTGAACTTTTGAGATTGGAGCAAAAGTTGCCCCCCAGTCGGGAACTACGTTCCCACAGACGGCGCCAAACTGTTGCGTCCTGGAATATTCGCGGCGGTAGAGAAATATATAGTTTAATGTCTTAGCGTTGTACGAAGATCCAGCACACAATCAGATAAGTGAGAGGATGTAGTATTCATAAGTGACACCAGAGTTTTTACGTGGAAAACCCCTGAAAAAGGGGGAAAAACCACGGGGCCTGGCCCAGTTTGAATGAATCCACTAGTATTTGTAGTCGATTACAAATGAGGCCCTTCCTTAGGAGAAGGCCTTGGATTGATGTAGCAAATGTACATCATATAGATTGCATTACATGGTAAGAGTTACATATAAAGGTTTGTTTGGCTTGAAGGACCGTAGTCGGCAGGAGACCGTAGTCGGCAGGAGACCGTAGTCGGCCGGAGACCGTAGTCGGCAGGAGACCGTAGTCGGCCGGAGACCGTAGTCGGATGATGGAGGTCGGACGGACCGTATTAGGCGACAGTGGTCAGAAGGACCGTAGGCGGTAGGAGATAAGGAGTCAGGTGTTAGTCCCAGTGTCACTTGGAAGATTGGATGTTGATGGTCTGGCCTTGAGTAGGACGTCGGGTCTTAAGCAGGACGTCAGGTCTTCAGCAGGACGTCAGGTCTTCAGTAGGATGTCGGGACTTAACGTCGGGCCTTGAACAAGACGTCGAATCTTTGGCAGGACGTAGGGATTGAGTGTCGGGCCTTGAATGAGACGTCGGGTCTTTGGCAGGACGTCGGGTCTTCAGTAGGACGTAGGGGCTGAACGTCAGGCCTTAAGGTGGTGGTCCGGCGAGGTCCTGCGGTGGTCCGGCGAGGTTCCTGCGGTGGTCCGGCGGTGGTCCGACGAGGTTCCTGCGGTGGCCCGGCGGTGGTCCGGCGAGGTCCTGCGGTGGTCCGACGAGGTTCCTGTGGTGGTCCGGCGAGGTCCTGTGGTGGTCCGGCGGTGGTCCGGCGGCTGCTGAGGAGGAGCTCCTTCCTTCTCTTCTTGCTTCTTCTCTCTCTTCTTTTGATCCTCTCTTATGAGAAATGAGGGCTCTATTTATAGATTTTTTGGAGTGGCATGGCCCGTAAATAAGCATGAGATTAGGGGCGAATAGGGAGTGGTCCAATGGACGGCCGATATTGAATCCTACGATTATGCACCGTTCATTGGACATTTGAAGGCCTTAGTGATGTCGGAATTATGTGATCTCGGGCTCGTTGGATTCGTCTCGTCGAGCCCTTCGATTCGAGTATAAGCTCGTCAAAATCGGAGTCCGTTTGGTAACTCAAATTGTGGTTTGAACCTTCCAACAATGCTTCGGGTCCATGATTTGGACCCATTTGGGCTCGGATTGGGTCGAACTTGGTGTCGTTGGATTCGTATTTCCGAGACGCTCAGTTTGACTGTAAGCTCGCTGAAATCGGAGTTCGGATGGTCTCTAAATTAATTTTTAAAGTTTCCAACTTGATTCTGCATCGAGATTCGTGCCCGATCAAGATAATTTTTTGACGACGTATTAATAATAATAAACATAAAACTTTAAATAATAAAACATTAAATAAGTTATCAAATAAATAATTAAATATTATTAAACAAACCTTTTATCAAACTTCTAAAAATTTATTTATTAAACAACAAACAAATATATACACAAAAATAAATAAATAATTTTTAAAAAATTTATTTAATTATTTTTTAATGATGATAAATTTATGCATGGAATAAATTATTACAATCAAAATTATTGTTGATTGTGTTATTTATTTCATATTCAGTAGACCTAACATGACATATATATATTTTTCCTATTTATATTTCCAATTCTTCACATATTTACACTAAATAAAGAAAATTTTCTCTTCTTATTAAATTAAAATATTGATATCCATCACAACATTTATTTATTTTAAAAATTCAAAATATATTCATTTATTATATATAAAATAAAAAATAAATAGATATCATAATAAAATTTTGATGAAATTGAATTTTATAATCATAAAAATTGGTTTAAAATAATTTAAATTTATATAAATAATCATTTATAAATTACATAATATTCAATTATTCATCTCAAAATAAATTATATAGTTTTAATATTCATCATAAGCCAAAAAATAATTAGGCATTGAGAGATACATAATGTTATAAGTCTCCATCATAATTGAAAATTACAAATATATAAACAATTTCTATGTCCATTTTTTATGAGAAAAGGATAAGTTTTCAAAATTAATCAAATAATTAACCTAATGATTTTATTTACAAGATGAAGATTTTAAATTTAATTCATGATGACTGATTTTTTTGTATCCTTTTGTCTCAAACCTTGTCCTTAATGCCTGTGATTCATTTTTGCATTCAACCATATTTATTTGTTAGCATAACTAACAAGCATATGAGCTAAAAAATCATCTAGCTAATTAACCTATTCTCAAATCATAATCATGTTTAGCAAGTTAATATCCTTCCCTTATATTTTCAATTTTTTTTTTTACTTGTACTATATATTTTTGTATGGCTTATTAACTTTCTTAATTTCTAGATGAATTAATAAACTTTCATAGTTTAGCAATATTCTTAATTACATTACAAAATCTAGTTAACATAATTTGCTAAGAACTTTTCATATTCGAATGTCTCTTCTGATATTGTACAATACAAGCTACACTACAGTAAAATTGTCCATTAACAGTTACAATTTTCGCCAGTTAACATCAATTTTCCTAAACCACCAATATAAACTGCGTAAGAAATGTATTCCGGCGGCAAATTTCAAGCGGTTTTTCGGCGGCAACTTCAGCCGGAAATTATTGGACCAAAAATCGCAAGTAAATCGTCGAAAGATTCCAGCGCAAATACCGCCGGTCATTACCGGCGATCAAGACTGCACGTTTTTCAGGCAACCAAATTGCCAAATAGTTGCTGGTTATTACCGGCAGCACAATTAAATAACCGACGACGAATTGTTGTCTCAAACCTTATTCCTATATTTCATGATTCTTTTATGTTGAAATCACTTCTTGACAAGCAGAGTTAATCAATGTAAAAATAATGGGATATTACCATTATTTCTTGAGCTCCTAATTTTGAGATGATGAATCATTTCAATATTATTCTCAATAGTACGACTACTAAAAATTTAGCTTGCTATAACCATCAAACTTATGATATCATGATCCATGACACAATATATTTGAAATACTTAATAGAGATATTGTTAGCACCAGTAAAAGTCGAACCCTCATTATCAGACATCTGGCTACTCTAAGAGTAATATTTTAAAAACACAAATTGATTATAGGAGGGTGTAATCTCTATCATCCATATTATATATATATAAGGAATGTTTTGCATAATTACTGAAATTTCATTTGCCCAATATCATAATATATAGCTCTTATTCTGTGCATTGGAATATATTTTACAATGGGGGAAAAACCTAAACTCGCAACATCATCCACTTAATAAAATTACAAACTCTTCTCATTTAGTCCCACATCTCATGAAAATTAAAAATACTTTTGTTTATAGACAACCTAGAGCAATTTAATAAATTAGAGCTGTTCTTTTTTATTGCCAAGTTTATAATATAGAGTGCATGAGTTTTCTCAAGCGAGATTGATGTATTTACAAAGATATATAAAGATTTAATAAGCTTAAACTAGGTGTTTCAATAACTAGCTAAAGTAATTTGTCCTTCTAATTTAAGATTAAAAAATTCAGAGAAAAAATAAATTTATTTAGGATAAACAATTTTATAAAATAGATATTTTAATATAAAAATTTGAGAATGATATTTTTTGAACCTACTTCATAATTTGCAAGTTGAGATAATCCAAAGTACAAAATTAAATCATTTCTAACCTCTTTTATTTTTCAAGAAAATTTAAAAAAAAAAAATTCAGGAAATTTTTATTAAAATTTTAGCAATTTTAATCTATAAATTATTGTATTTCTTTTAAAATTAGTGTAATAAATGTATTACATTCATCTCACAATATACTCAACAACGTTAAAATCCATCATAATTAAAAACTTTGATCAATATATCAATTTATTCTATTGCAATAAATAGTATGTCGGTAGATAAAGATTAATTTCCTCACAAATTTTAATCATGATGAATTACTAAATTTTTTATTTGTTTCAAGATAGAATATAATACATCAACGTTACTTAAGATCCATCATATTTACCTATATATCAATATTTAAATCAAAATTCAATCTTAAAAAGCACAGAAATCTCAGAAATTCGATCTCTTTCAAACCAAAAAAAAAAAAAAAACATTCAGAAGAAATATATGCGAAGATCCACTGCATTAAAAAAGACATTTTCGATCCACCAACACATTCTTAAAAATATTTTATAATTGCGCTTAACATTTTGATATATTACACTGCAATCTAATTTATTCTCATCCCCACCTTCTTCCTCCTCCTCCCGATCCAAAGACAAATCGAACAAATCCACAAAAGTAAGTACAGCAGTTTGAACAAACCATCAAAAGCTCCTTGGCTTGGCGACAACGGTCGAATGCTTAAGTATATGAAGACTGAACTGCCCCCCCTTCTCGGCAGTATCAAGCATCTCCATACCCGGCGGTGGCAAAAGCTCAAAGTTCTGGACCAGACGGCCGAGTGTGATTCCGAGGATGGGGAGAGCGAGAATAATGCCGGGGCAACTCCGACGGCCGACGCCGAAAGGAATGTAACGGAAATCGTTGCCGTTAGCCTCGACCTTGGCCTCTTCTTCGAGGAACCGTTCGGGCCGGAACTGGTCCGGGTTTCTCCAGTGGGCCGGGTTGTTGGCGAGCCACCAGGCGTTGACGAGGATCTTGCTCTCGGCGGGAATGTCGAAGCCGCTGAGCTTGGCGTCGTGGAGGTTCATGTGGGGGACGAGAAGCGGGATGGCCATACGAAGGCGGAGGGTTTCCTTGACCACGGCTTGGAGGTAGGGGAGGCGCGGGATGTCGGGCTCGGTGATCTGAACGCCCGGCCCGAGAACTGAGTCGAGCTCGGCCCGGACCTTACGCTGGACATCCTGGTGGTTCACCAGCTCGGCAAGGCCCCACTCGATGGACCACAGAGTTGTCTCAATGGCTGCAATAAAAAGAAAAAAAAAATTATAAGAAAATTTCACGAGTGAAGCCAAATTATAAAACATTTTTAATCCAATTTATTCATAAAAAAAGAAATTAAATTTGATTCTTTTTTAGAGCTAAATACTAAAGATTTCAATCAAGATAATTTGTTTTATAATTATCAACCAAAGCCGCCTTAAAGATAGTCCAAACCTTCTTAAACTTACGCTTTGTTTCGGACGGCTTTCTTATAAATTTTTAATTATATTAAAATATTATTTTAAAAAGCTATAAAAAAACATTAAAAGATTAATAATAACTTGATGCTAAATTGCTAATTATATATAAAAAAGATTAAAGCTTCGTTTCGGATAGTTTTTTTAGTTCTTCTTAAAGCAGCTTCCTAGTACAAAAATTTTAAATTTTGTACTAAAAAGCTATTTTAAAAAACAAGAAGAAAGCCACCCCAAACGAAGCCTAAAAATAGCAATTTCTTAATCTGTTGGTTGGGAGTTTTGACTATCAATTAAGATGTCTTGAATTCGAGTCTTATGTATGTGATGTTTATATAACTTTGTCTTAGTTGGGCTAAATATCCCTAAAAAAGACTAAAAGCACTCTTAATTATAAAGTAGCCGGCTCACCTAACCCAGCTGCCATTCTTTTTCTAATTCATTAAAAATGGAAAACAATGCATCCACCAGCCAACCTCTTGACCACTTGCTCCGAAAATTCATAATGCTATGGAAAAGGATAGACACCTTAGTGCTATTATGTTGTTTTTGCATTATTCTGGCTTTATAAGGAAATTTAAAATTATCTTATTTATTCTTATTTGAACAAAAAATATATTAATCCACTTAATTAAGACAAAATTACATAAATTTGGGATGTATAAAATTTTCTAAACCAACCCCCGGAAATTTATGAAATAATAATTTAGGCCGCTCATGGTAGGTGATCTTGCAGCCACCGAGGAGCGCTCACCGACCATTCAATAAGGCTATTGACGGGCCGATGAAGGACCGATTTATAAGAAGGAAAGAAACATTTATATAATGAACTCATACTATATGTGTTGACAGACTGGAACGAATAGTACGGGCAAAGGATAGGATATTGTTAGATAATTTTCTTAAAGCTCTACTTTATTAAAGTGTATTACGTAATACTTTAAAAGTTCTTAAAAATTATAATATTTCTGATATCACTGTTAGGTAACAAAGCCCTACATGGGGTCCTGGTTGGGTACCCATTGGGTACCCACGCTCTGCGCTGGCAGGATTTGCCCACCCACAACCACATATGGTGACTTTTGGTATGTTATACCCACCCACACCCACCCACTTTCCATGCTTCTTGAATAAAATCTTTCGCTGATTAATGGCATTGAGGTTTATTGCCCTTTTCTTTGACTACAAACTTTCAAGTTACATATCAAAATTTATCATAGTCACAGCACGGTTCAGTGTTGCACACGACATAGTAAGGATTATTGTAATATAATGCATGCATATGATGAGTAGTAATGTAAATCAATTTGTCCCTTGATGTTGAATACCCACCCATACCCAGCCACAAGGCCATGTACATACCCATACCCACCCATGCCCATTAGGTATGAGTGGGTACGTGGGTGGGTGTGGGTATAGGCACCCAATGCAGGGCTCTGCTAGGTAAGTAATAAAACAAGCACGTGCGAATATGGTGAAAAAAATCACCTGTTTAAATAAATTTAAATTAAATACAGTTTGTTAAATATGTAACAATTTCTATTAATTTTTAACCGAGAAAAAATCATGAAAAATGAAGAATTATGTTGCTTACTACTAAATTAATGGCTAAACAAATTATTAATGAGTATGGCTAAAGTAAGATTAAGTTTTAACATAGAAATTTATTATTAAATATATACTAATTATTCAAGTTAATTACTTTAGTTAAAATATAATTAAACCATTTAATTTGGACATAATTAACTCGATGAAACACGAAATTAATCTATTTAATTGTATTGTTCTAACAAAAATACAATTATGCAATAAATGAAATTTTTATAATAAATTAATTGATAGGTATTTAATACATAATTACTTAATTAATCATCTAGGTCAACAGGGCCTTGTTAGGCATTAATAAATAATTACTCAACAGATGGTCAGACAATTTATTAGAAGTTGCTCAGATTTATAATAATAATCTACCCAATTTGTTTAAGAACTTGACACAGTAAAAATTTATCAAATACAATTACTGGATTTGCAGCCCAAGAGTTTTGACTTTCCATTATGTGAAGGTGGGTAAAATGACTCAAATTATTATGCTTCATTTTGGGATTAATTATTTTGTGCGGACGCCGAATTTTATTCGGAGACCAATTAAAATGCACTATGTCACCCCTGCACTCAGTATCGCAACTCGGTTCTACTTGGTACCACGGCTCGATACCGCTGACGTTGGCGCATTCTGATTTGTCTCCGGACGACATTCTGATTTTAATCTCCACACAGAATGGTGTATCTTATTTTGGACGACTTTCTTACTAACATACATACAACTTTATTTAATGTTATTTACATATCTAAAATCTAAAATATTAATATTATATGCCTACCACCAGAATAAAATATTAAAATTCATAGGATGATATAAGTGATATATGAATGAAATATAAGAGTGATATATTTAATATTAAAGTTGTACATAGGTGATAGACATGTAATATTAATGTCTTGGATAATAGATATATAAATAGCAAGAAATAAGTGGTTTGTATGTAAATCCTCACTTATAAAATTAGGGTATAATAAACAATTTTTTAAGTGTTATAGAAAGCAATTTTTAGTATACAATATTTTAAAAGAAAAAAATATAATGATTAAGGTTTTATTTGTACCGACTTTTTTTATTATTTTTTAAAATAATTTTTTAGAAAGCAATAAGAAAGCTGTCCCAAACTAAAACTTCATTTGGGACGGCTTTTTTATTGCTTTCAAAAATAAAAAATTTTATACTAAAACGGACAAGCAATAAAAAAGCCGTCTCAAACAAAGCCTAAGCCTAAATAAAAATTATGATTATGATCTCAAAAAATAATAAAATTGTTATCTCAATTGAAACCTAAAGTTTAGTCTAAGGCTTCGTTTGGGACGGCTTTTCTATTGTTTTCTAAAACGGAGTTTTAGTATAAAAATAAAAAATTTTGTACTAAAACTCTGTTTTAGAAAGCATTAAAAAAGCCGTCCCAAACGAAGCCTAAGTTAATTTTTTATTATTTTTTAAAAGCAGGTTCGTAGTAAAAAAAAAAATTCTTAAAAACTGGCCGAAAGCAATTAGAAAGCTATGTTTTGTTCATTCGGTTCAGCTTATTAAGGAACAGAGCTAAAAAAAATTATATATATAAAGCCCAGAGCTCTGTCCTGAATTAAATATTTAGTTATTTACGATTCACTTTCATAAAAATTCAAAATTTATCAGTAAAAATAAAAGAAAGCGGACAAAATTACCAGCAACGTTGATGTTCTCAACGATGTAGAGTACGTTATCCTCGTTGATCTCGCCCTTCTTCTCTGCATCAAGGATGTGATCGATGGCACACTTTAGCCCAGTGGTGTCGGTCGGTTTCGTGCTCCCCAGCTTCCTGAAAACCACATAATTTTTAAACTCATATCAATCAAAGGATCACACAAAACTCAATTTGGCAAGCCGGCCGGCCGGCCAACTGAATGAAGAAACAATACTCACTTCCTCTCCTCAACGAAATAGCTCTTGAAAAGGCTAATTCGCATATCCTTAACTTCCTTGCAGATCTTGAGATATCCTCTCAAGAACGGCCGAAGAATAGGGATGAAATCGCCGTAATTATATTCAAAGCTCTGTGCCAAACGGCTGCGCTCTCCATTAAGCGCCCTCAGCTTCAGAAACAGGGGATCCTCCTCGCTCTCAAACCTCCGATCGAACATAATCCGATACATATTATTATACATCATCAGCTGAAGCCGGCGCCGGATCACAATTCCTTCAGTTGCCGACTTCGGATTCGCCCTTACATCCTCCACGACCCGCGCGGCCTCATCCTCCCACCCGTATCGATACTGCTGCACGACCTTGTTGGTGAAGAAGGGGACGGTCATGATCCGGCGCATCTTGCGCCAATGTTCACCGTACACGGTGAACACCATATCCTGCCCCTTTCCGGTGAATATATCGAATACGACGTTTCGGGTGCGGGATCCGAACTCGACGCCCTGAGTGTGGAGGACCTCGCGGGCCAGATCAGGGGACGAGACGACGACGAGGTTGCGCTGGCCCATTCGGAGTAGGAAGATGTCGCCGAACTTTTTAGCTAGGGCGGCGAGATTGCGCTGGTTCAGATCATCGCCGACCTGGAGCCAATTGCCGAAGATCGGCACGGGGAGCGGCCCCGGCGGAAGCTTGAATCGCTTACCTCGAAGAGTGGAGAAGACGATAGCTAGCGTCACCGCCGCGAAGAGACCGAGGAGAGCTTTCTCCAGTACTAACAGATCCATCGCGCCGAGGCGAGAGAAACGAAGGCTATTTACTTATTCTTATTGTTTTCGGTGGAAGTCTCGGCGGTTTTTATGGAGGGAAGATTAGGTGGGGGTGGGTGTGAACAAACGTCGTTATATTTGACGGCAAGTGGATATAAGACTGTGGTAGGTAAGTAACTCCGTGATGCTATTTTTAGGCGCATGCAGGTATGCGTTGCGAGGCCGTCTGATCAGAAATGTGCGGAGATCTGGACCGTACGTGAAGGTGTTTAGAAATGGGTCGCATGCGGCGCGGTGGCAGGGGAATCGGTGTCCTAGATGTGGTTTATAGACGGCCGGCGTTGCTGGAGTGTACCGGCCGACGTGGAGCATCGGAGACCGGTTCACTAATGGCTGCTTATAGATGCCGGTTCGTAATATTTATAGCTTTTATTACTTTTTTTTTTATATCAAACAACTTATGACTATAATGTTTATCATAAAAAGTCTGATTTTTGCTTCGATAATATTAATTAGGGAAGAAAAGGTGGGCACTGACCAACATTGTGTTACCATCAAGATTTAAAGACGGCTAAGCAGAAATTAATTTGCCTAAAGTTAGTATTATTTTGTATATAATTAATATTATGCTTTTGTATTATTTTTTTAAATAGGATTTTGGTTAAAGATATTATATATATATATATATATATATATATATATATATATATATATATATATATATATATATATATTAAGATGCAATAAAAACCCATCCAAAAGAAATTATTTTGTGTGGACACTGAATCATCTGGAGGTAAATCAGAATGCTCCTCGTTATCTGGTGCACAGCCATGATACATAGCAAATAAGTGACTGCGATCAATTACGGTTTGTGTATACACTATGCAGTTGTTTTTTTGTGACAGAAGGAAAATACTGTAAATATTACTATAAATTGAGATGAAAACGAAGAAAATTTGATAGGTTGAGCAGCTCGAATGTTCTGATAAGCGCTGGAATACTATCGTTGAATTACTACAAGTTGAAATTAAATTTTTTTATAATTAGTTTTGTTATGTGGTGATAGTAAATTTTTTAAAAGATTTGAGTGCAACAAAAATACAAATGAATCGTATTTAATTAGATGGTTGGTTGATTAAATACTTAGAAGCATAATTTAAAATTTATTAGGGATACAACGTCGAAAATTGTCTAGATTGAGTATGAATATCGAGATATGTTTGAATTGGAGAGTTTCAGATTAAATTTAGGATCATTCGAACTCTGATTTTAGCAGGCTTATGGTTGAATTGATGTCTCGAAGAATGGTCCAATTCGAGCCCAAATGGGCCTCGATTAAGGGCCTGAAATATAATTGAAAACTT
This sequence comes from Dendrobium huoshanense, assembly GCA_016618105.1. Classification (NCBI taxonomy): domain Eukaryota; kingdom Viridiplantae; phylum Streptophyta; class Magnoliopsida; order Asparagales; family Orchidaceae; genus Dendrobium; species Dendrobium huoshanense. Next base: position 8,407,069 of record CM028352.1, on the reverse strand, counting down.
CAAGAAATTAATTGAATGACCACATGATCTCTAAATTTGGCATACTTATAGTTGAATCGAGTTGCTCAACAAGACAAATTAAGAAAGTCCAAGTACACTTAATTTTGACATTACTAATGCATTAAACGTGACAACTCAAAGACATAAGTATTTTAAAATGAATATATATATATATATATATATATATATATATATATATATATATATATATATATATATATATATATATATATATATATATATATATATATATATATATATATATATGAAAATTTTGAATTTATGTTTGAACTTGATTGCTTCGACGTTGTACTTTGTAGCACTATATATGACGCTATGCTTGAAGGCACAACAGCTCCATAAATCGTCGTTGTGGCTGTTCTACAGTAATTTTGAATTCAACATGCAGCGCTCCGTCACTGGGCCTGAACGCTGCCACTAAAAATCCAGGATTTATATTGGAAGAATTATCTATGTCTTTCTTTTTAATCATTTAACTAAAGCTTACAAATGAACAACGAAAAGAAACATTATTGCATTTTTTTCTTGTGTGGATCCTCGCATCATAGGATCTTTATTCTTTTCTGAAAATATGTAAAACCACGTAATATGCACATAACGCAAAAAGTAACTAAAATCTTAAAACTGAAACTAATGCAAGATAAAAGAGAATTATATGCTATAAATCATATAAATAAATATATACTGATTATCTATATCAATTTGTCCTTTTATAGTTCATCACTTCTCAATCCATACACCATTAGTCACAGTAATAGTAACAATCAACATTACTAATATTGTCACAAATAATATTAGAATCATGATTAATAATGTTAAATAGTATTCATGACAATAAATAATATTAGTGTCAGTCACAATATCATTATAATATTCGTAGCGGTGTCGGTATGAGTAATCAGAAGTTCAATGAGTATATCTTAAGGGTATCTTACTCCCATGGGCGGATCCCCCATGTGCTCAGGGTATATTTTAGAATATTTTGGATATTTTGGGTATTTTATCACTCTCTAAAAATTTTTGTTCTAATTTTATCAATTTTAAGTGTCTTTGCCCATCCCCCACAAAAAAAAATTGCCCACCTTGAAAAAGAAGCTCGATCTGCCCCTGCTTCCTTTTGTATTTATAACTCTCAATCAGTCGCCCCTTATAACTCTCAATCAATATACTCCTTATAACTCACATTAAATCACATGAATCAGCCGCCCCGATTACTTATAACTTCTAATTAATCTCTATCTCCTTATGACTCGCGATCAGTGAATCACCTGGATCAGTGGGATATTACGTAGAGTTATCATGTCATGTATGTGATATCATTCAATATTTTATTTAAAATGTAATAAAATCATACCAAATGGTTCATAATGATGAAATCTACAATATATCCAAATTTGCACAGTAAAAACTTATGAAATTGCGAGATAATGTATTTTTGACATTATATATATAGTGCTAAAGCACAGTACTTCAAAATTTTCATATTTTAAAAAGAATTATTTTACATTGTTGCGTCTTAGAATATTCACGACAGTTGAGAAATATAAAGTTTAACGTCTTAGCGTTGTACTAAGATCCAACACACAATCAGATAAAAGAGATGGTGTAACCTTCTTAAGAGACCCCAGAATTTTTATGTGAAAAATTCTAAAAATTAGAAAAACCATGTGTAACACCCCGAGGATCAAACTTGGAAAGAATGTCGATCAATAGCCAAACAATTTACCAGAGTTATCTAAAAACCTTCATTAAGCAATCTATCAAACATCTATAAAATTTAAAACATCAATATATTAGTCGATTCATATCTCAAAATAACATGTACAATACTCAGGAACTACACTATCAATGCAAGTAGAGAAATCTATCATGTCCTGAGTACAAAAGAATCATCTATCGATCAAAAGAACTAAAACCTGTCAATCTGAATCAACTCCTATCTCCTGCTCCCAAGCCCTGACCTGAAAATATCAACCACATATAATGAGCTTTACAAAGCCCATCAGGTCACCTAATACCTATAACTGAAATCAAAGCACGGCAATGCTATCAATATGCATGTCAATCTATCAATCCGAATCAGTCAATGGTCAATGAGTCAATGCAGCGGCATGCAAAACGATAAATCAACTCCATCAATCATTGTCCGTCAATCAAATCAATACGGTCAAATCAGTACGATCTAATCAATGAAGTCAAATGAGAAAAGCGATACGAGACAAGGAATCTATAAAACAGTCAATACGGTGTAGAACAATAGCAACAGTGAATCTATAAAATCTATAGGCAGCAATACAATGAATCTATACGATGTCCATGTCCATGCTATCAATGCAATATCTATATCTATCTATGTCCATATCAATGCTCAGTAGTCAATGCTCGGTAATCAATCGATGAAATCAATGAAATCTATACGATACAGTAAATCCAATCAAAACAGTAAAACGGAAATCGATAAAGCAATAGATCCGTAAATCAATACAGTAAACATGCAATTCAATACTATATACTGAACAAGTACAATCTACTGGCTATGTTGCTGTTGTAGAATCCATATTGATGTTGTAGATATCATTTACATTGGTTCAATCAATAAGAGTCGTCACTCTTTTCGCCGTCGGCATATCAATAAACTCCTTATGTCTCCCTTCAATAATCAATAATCAATGTTTAAAGGAAAGCCCGTCGGCCCACCATCCTGTACAGGTATCAATATCAATCTCCAACCAATGTTCAACCAGGTTCCACTTGCGATCAGTATCAATAGTCAATTCAATCAATAAACAATTCAATAGTCAATATTAAAGCAATCATATCAATTATCACATTCATATCTAATCAGTCTATCAATTCTAGACAAATCAGAAATCGTACGAAAATCGGGCAGAGTAACGGTAGTCGGTCAAATTTACACAAAAATCCTGCAAAAAGATACAATATCCAAATTCTCCCAAATTATAGTAGAATATCTATAACATCAATACAAGACTATTATCCTATAGAAACCAAATCAAATCACGTCCCGATTATTTTCTATTCGATTAAAATCACGTAGAATCAATTCCGACCGGTAAAATCTTCGTAGAATACAGTCAAATCGTGTACAATAATCATATCTATAACATACTAGAAGTTGTGCGGTGAAAGTTGTGTCAAATCAAAATCATGTCGAAAAGTCGACTACGAAAACACAAAACAGATCCCAACTCGGTCAAAACACAACATCTTTGAAAACAGAAATAGGGTTCGGAGTCCTTACCACGAGATCTACACTTTCTCCAACAGCAGCGTCAGACAAAAAGCGCTCCGCGGCCTCCAAAAACCAGCTTTTCTCTTTTTCCCTTTCTCTTTCTCTCTCCTCAGATATTTTCGTTTTATAAAAATCTTTTCTCTCTCTTCAAAACGAGATGATTTTCTTATATCTGTGAACTGATCGGCCAGGCCGATATCCACATCGTCCCGGGACGATCAGACCAATTCCAGATCGTCCTGGACCTCACTCAGGGCTATTGTCTGGCCGATAATTTCTACAGTACCGATCGGCCTGGACGATCTCACGATCGGCCCGGACGATCCTGTCCAGAAATCATCCAGAAAACATACCAGAAATCAGCTGTTTTCAATGCATTGATCGGCCTGGACGATCTCAACATCGTCCTGGCCGATTCTGGAAGGAAAATCCAAATCAGAGAGGAACAGTAAGGGAACGAGATCTTACAATCTCCCCACCTTAGAAAAATGTCGTCCCGACATTTCCCTACAGGTACGAAGAACAAAACAACCAACGCAAAACGATTCGATCGAAATCCAAATCCAAATCAAATCTCGTCGAAATCCAAACAAACACACAATGCAATCAATCAAATGTCAATATGTAATGTTCATATGTCAATATCAATCGGTTAGTCAAATCAATCTTACCAGTAGAACTTTCCGGTCGTTGCTGATCTTCACGATGCTGTAAACTCTGTAGACTGTAGATGCGTGGCACCACTGGAGGAAGTGCAGGAGGTCGTGGCGCAACTGTCTCTCTCCGATCTCTGACAGTCCTATCATCCATCCTGTTCCCTGATCTCTCACTATAGGCCCTCGAGCCAACAGTCCTCTGCTGTCAGTTGGTGGACGAACAATGTTGATCCCCCCCCCCCCCCCCCCCCCAACAATAAAGAATAAGGGGTCTATTTATAGTTTTCTGAGAGTGGCATGACAAGTAAATAAGGAGGAGATCAATAGCAAGCTGAGAGTGGTTTGAATGGACGGACAATGTTGATCCCCTTTGTATAGATCATTTACTAGGAATTTGAATGTCTTAATGATATCAAAATTTAGAGATCTTGGGCTTGGTGGATTTGTCTTTTCGAGCCGTTCGATTCAACTATAAGCATGTCACATTTGGAAACCATTTGATAATCCAAATAATGGTTTGAACCTTCCAAATGCTCTTTAGATTTTTTTTTATTTGGACTCATTTGGGCACGGATTGAGTCAAATTTAGTGTCGTTGGGATCGTATTTTTGAGATTTTCAGTTTGACTGTAAGTTTTCTGAAATCGGAGTTTTCTGAAATCAAAGTTCATATGATCTTCAATTTAATTTTTGAAATTTCTAACTTGATTTTCTTTTGAGATTCCTGCCGGATCAACATAATTGTTTGATGATATATCACACATCTTTTGAGTTATTATATGATATGGGCGATCATAACATCATGTGTGTGTTTCGTCTGCTAGGGTTTTCCCCCCTTCGCTAGGGCTTTTGCACTAGCCGTTCTTCGCCTGTTTTCGCCTCCGTTCTTGCTTTCATGGGAAACAAGAGGTTGGATCCGGACAGTTTCCCCTTAAATGGTCGGTTTTGGATGCAATATGTAGATTTTTTTTCAACCTTAAGTTATCCGGTGAATTTTTCGTGACTTTGCTGGATCAATCTAATGTTTTGATAAAACTTTCAAACGATCTGGATTATGGTAGGATTTTTTCTCATCGTTCATACTTCGTCTATGGCTGTTTCATGAAAATTATTAAGTGGTCGCCTACTCTGGATCTTTCGGAAGAGTCGCAATTCGTCCCTGTGTGGATTTATTTTCCGGGTCTGCGACCTCATCTCATCTCTTCTTGTATACTCTTTGGCATGGGATCTATTTTTAGTCGGCCGATCCAAGCCGATAATGCGACGGTTGTCAGATCTCGACCCTCAGTCGCGCGCATTCTTGTTGAACTTGACATTTCCAAAACCTATCCTGATTCTATTTGGCTGGGTCCGGAGAAACTAGGGTATGTGCAAAAGGTTGTTCTTGAAGGTTTGCCCAATTTTTGTCAACATTGCAAAGTTGTGGGACATAAAAATCTGAATGCTCTAAGCTATTTCCTAATTTACGCCCAGTTGAACCTTCGGCTCTACCGCCGCTGATTTTTGTGTCTAATCCTAAACCGAATTCTAATATTCTTGTTATCTCTTCTATCCCCATTGCTCCTTTGTGTGAGGTAGTTTCGGGTAATGATGATGTTATTCCGGTTGTTGGTGATTTAAATTGTGATATTGATATTAATGTTGTGAAGGGTGTTGTTTTACCCTCTGTTGAAGCTCCGGTTCCTTCCCCTGCAGTTTTGGGATCCCCTATTACGTTGGATAATTCTGATGGGTTGGGGGGGTAACGTGCTATCTGAATTTGGTGCTGGGGTTTTTTCGGCCTCTGATGGTAATGTTGTGTTGTTTGCCCTGTTTTATCGATTACTGATGTTTTGGCTGGCTCGTCGCCTGATGTCGTTATTTTGAATAATCCTTCTTTGAATGAAGACTGTATTGTGGAGAATAATTTGGTTGATAATCCGGTATGTTCGAATAATCTTGTGGATGTCACTGTAAACTTGGTAGATATGCAGAATATGTTCCAGCGGTTGGGTAATAATCATGGATTCGATATTAATAACAATGTGGATTGGTTGCATGGGTCGTCTGAATTTGAATCTGAATCGGAATTTTCGGATTGCGGTTTGGCTGATCCTGATTTTTGCGGTGGTTCCGACCCTGGAAATGATTTTACCTTGGTGCGGGATAGACCTGTTGCTTCTCGTGGGAGTGGGAGATTTCGCAGGAGGGGCCGCAGGAGGGGCCGAAGAAGGAGATAATTTCCTATTTACTGTTTCTTTTCTTTCCTCTTATTGCTTCGGTTTGAATTTCTGGTATTTCGATCGGGTATTTGAAGCATTGATGTGGCTGGGGCTCGTATCCTTGTCGTCGAGCTGGTGGCAACCTTCGGTGTTCTTCGATGAGTTTTGTTGGATGTGGACGCTACTTTCACCTTATGGACGGTCCGTGCGAGGCTGCAGGGATGCTGGGAGCCTCGGCTATATTCTGAGCCTAATGTGGGTTGTATTTCATTTTTTTTTTTTGGTCATTTACTGATGTAACCGTTAATTTGATATGGGCGATAGACTGGAATCTTGTGATGATCATCACTAATAATATATCTTATTAGTAAATCATATATAATTTATTTAATCTCTCCGTGTCATTATTTCAATAAAATCGAAAAATTAAAATTTAGGATTTATAAAACTTAATTTGAACTATTTAGAAGATGTCCATAGAAATTTAGGATTACAAGAAAATAGAGATGATATCCGGGCACATTTTTTTTATTGAAATATCTCTTTATATTGAATAATCATTCGTCTCAAATAACTCGTAAATCATATATTTGTATATGTAACAAATAATACAAAAATATGATGACAAAAAATGATATACAACAATTTATTTAACATAAATTATAAAAAAATACTTTAAAAAACATATTAAATTATGGTGAATTTAACATAATATGTTTATAATTAGGAAGAGAAAACCCTCCAATTTATTATTTGATGATGTTGCTCATGCAATTGGGGAAGGCATCGTAATATTATTGTATACTTTCAATGCTTTCTTTGCTCCTTTGGTCTTATTTTCAAATTTGAAAAGAGTTCAGTCATGACAAGAAATATCCCTACTTAGCTATTTATTGGTTTACCTACTTTGAATTTTAATAGACTCCAACTTATTTAAAAATATATATATGCTATGATTTAAAAGATAACTCATTTAAAAAAATATTTAATTCAAACATGCATTATTCAACCTAATTTGCATACTTTTTCTCTATCGATCCACTGTGCTAAAATTTTTATTTTTTTATATAAATGGGTTAGCGAGTTGGTTTTGGGTATAAGGTTTTGATCCATTTATTGAACGGGTTGGTTTGAGCCAGACGATCCAAAGCAGGTCAATTTTGTAACTACCTATAATCTAATTTAAAAGAATTATTTTTTTATCTTTTGATATATATATATATATATATATATATATATATATATATATATATATATATATAATAGAGTCAAAAAGGAGTACACAAGATAAAGAACAAAAACAATAAAAAGGACAAAATGAAACCAAATGAGGGCTCAATAATCAACTGAGGCTCCCAGCATCCCCGAAGCCTCACACGGACCATCCAATAAGGCGAAGAAAGCGCACCAATCGATCCAACCAAGAATGAGAACATCACCAAAGGTTACCACCAGCTATGACGACGAGGACACGAGCCCCAGCCATATCATTGCCCAGCAATCCGACTATCCTAAAAAACGACCAAAAAAACCAGATAACCAATCCAGATAAAACAATAGGGACCAATCACTGGAAAAAAGAGACTATCTTCCTCTCCTGCCCCTCCACGAAATCTCCCACGAGAGGCAACATAGAAGACAGGTCTATCACGAACTAGATTAAAATCGTGTCCAGGGTTAGAGCCACCGCAATAATTCGAAGAGGAATCAAAATCAGATTTCAATTCAAACGTACAATGCAACCAATCAAGATGAGTCCTAACATCCATTCCTAAATTATCACCAACATGATACACCAGAGCTTGGGTGTCGATCAAATTCAAAGACACATTAACAAAAGTATTAGAGCAGACCAACATTCCATTCCCATCAATATTATCTACCCTTCCACAATCCTCGTTCAGGCCCACAGGCGCATCAGACTTACCCGAAGCCTCAACACCCAAATCAGAAGAAACAACATTATCCAACCCTTCAGACTCCTCATTAAGATTCACACGCGAACCAGACATACCCGAAGCCTCGACACCCAAAACAGGCACAATATGAGACGACAGAACAGTCGAGGGATCGAGCTCAGCCAAAACAGGACAAGCGTTAAAAGCACAGCCCAAACCATCACTATTACTAACAACAGCTCGAGGAAGTTTTGGGGCCTGAAAATCCCCACACACCCCAACCTCAGCAACAAACATAGCGGCATCCCCCAACACAATAGAACTCCCACCAGCCAACGAGGCAGGAGACCCCACAACAACACGGGTTAAAACCGATGAACCAACAGGGGACAAGGCAGTAACTACAACACCAGAATTAGCAATACTACTTCCCAAAACCTCCAACACAGAAGAAGCAACGACATTATCAACATTTTCAACACATAGGGAAACTAAATTAGCGCCTAACCAAACTTGTTGAGGATAAGATTTCGTTATATCAAGTTCGACTAAAACACGAGCATTTGAGGGGCGGGAACCAGCAGAGGTTGCTTCATCAATTTTCAAAGGCTTGCCAAAAATTTCACCAAGCCCATAGAGAATCCGAGGGGTGAAGAAATGGGGACGAAGACGCAAAAACAAAATCCAAATCGGAATAACAGGCGACTCAACACCTATATCCAAGCTAGGCGACCATTTCGTTAATTTCATATAGCAATTAAAAACAAGATGAAAATGTGAGAGGGATCCAACAAAGTAACAGAAACTTCTCCATTAAGCTTCAAATTAAATAAAAATTTCTGAATAGAGTCAGGAGCAGGTCTCTTAGAAGAAAAAAAACCTACTAACGAGAATTGAAAGGGAGCAGCTAAATCGTTGATTTCCTGGTCGGAAATCCATAAAGAAGGCAAACCACATAACGTAGAAGTCCGAAAATCTGGATAAGAAGGCTTAGATCCAGCAAGCGCCTCTAAAAAAGAACGAGAATGGACCCCCCCCCCCCCCCTAAAAAGCCAGGGTCCCTAAGTTTACTAGGCGCCATACCGGCACCGCCGGAGAAAGCCAAGAAAACCAACCAAAAAAGACACCAAAATAACCGGAGAACACAGGAAAGGAGAAAACTTCCCTGAATCCAAGAGGTCGCCGGAGAGAAAGCCCCAGCAGGGCAGGGAAATCCCCGAAACAGCACAGCAAAATGAAACCCTAACAGAGCCGAGGAAGTCGCAGTCAAGTTTATCTTTTGATATATAATAACTAGAGCTACTTAATTTCTTTTATCAATATAAAGACTAACAAAAAAAATAGTCGACCAAACCATCAACATATATATATATATATATATATATATATATATATATATATATATATATATATATATATATATATATATATATATATATATATATATATATATATGCTATGAAAAAGACAATTTATTATTTAGACTATGACTCCTGAAAAATTTTATTTGGCTGTATCGGAATACGAGTTATTACAAATTTGAAATTTGATCCGAATTTGACATGTTAACATGCTTTGACACCTGTAAATTCAACCCAAAATTATTATTTATTCATAATTATATAACATATAAAATGATATATGTATACATATCTAATTATTTATATTTCATATATATTTTAATACAATATTGTAAATATTTTTTGCATAGCTTTACATAAATAATAAGCAAATTATTTATTAAAATTTATTTATAAAACTAATATATTTAAATTAAAATAAATAATTTAAATAGATTCATTCAAATTCAACTCATTATCCCCTTATTCATACTACTAAACGTCAGGCTTTTTGGTCAACTGGCTGATGCACAAAGCAGGCCATTTGGCTTTTAAGGGAAATTTTGCTTTCAACGAATGAAGAGTCCAATTTGTGCAAAATCTGGATTTTCAACATAATTAATACATTACATGTCATTTTTGAAAAGTTTTTTCCTTTCATTTAAAGATAATAGTAATGGTAAATTGCCTAATTTGTGGAAATTGCGAGGTTGTTTATGAAAGTTTTTCTTTGTCAAACATAATTAAGATAATGACCCTTTCCGTAATCAAATGATTAGAAGAAGGCAATAATGAATAGAAGTGGTGCTTATTTGAGGAATATCATATTCATGGAACAATTATTTAAAATAAGAGTGTTTTAGCCTAACTAATTAATGAGGCAAATTATTTATTTTTTTTCTTTATCAGATTTTTTTTTAAAAAAAGTTATTTTCTAAAAAAAAAAATTGTGGCACTTTTTCATGCAAAAAAAACTTTTTTATTTTTTTTATTATAAAACAAAAAAATTGCATTTTTGCCTTCTAAAAAAGTACTTTTTATTGACTTTTGTATCAAAAATAACCAAAAAAACTACACACATTAAGTTTTTATGAAATTTATTTAGTATATTTACAAAAAAAATTAATTTATTTTGATGAGTGCGCATGAATAGAAATGTTTTGAATTTTATGTGTAGGTGTACATTTATAATTAATGATATTGTTAAACAGAATATGCATGTTGAGTTGGTAATTAATTGTTTAATTGTGATTTTTAATAGAGATAAATAAATTAGTTTTATTATTTAGTAGTGGCATAGATTTAAAATTTGCTATTATAAATATCAAATAGTGGTGGATTATTAATATATTTCTATTATAAATAAAAATGTATTTTAAATTATGGTGACATTTGACCCACAAACTTCCTAAAATCAACCTAATCTATATATTAGTTTGACGAACAATTATTATGTCCTCTGACCGGACGTAGAGCTACCTTCGGCCGCCAATAACATGTCGCCACGTGTTCTTACTCTTTACCACGCGGCCCGACGACTTGACCCGTAGCGGAACCCGAAAGTTCGCGATTTTCTCGGTATTGATCAGTATTTGGTAGGTATTGCTTTGCAAAAACGAAAAATACCGCTCTGTGGAGATCAAAATCATGCAAATACCTAGTTGTACCGAGTTTTTCTACAACTCGGTATTTGCTCAGGATTTGCTCGGTATTGCTAGAAAAAACTCGGTACTCGGTACTCGGTACTCGGTACAACTCAGTATTTGTTCAGGATTTGCTCGGTATTGCTAGAAAAAACTCGATACTCGGTACTCGGTACAACTCAGTATTTGTTCAGGATTTGCTCGGTATTGCTAGAAAAAACTTGGTACTCGGTATTGCTAGAAAAACTCGGTACTCGGTATTGCAAGAAAAAATTCGGTACTCAGTACTCGGTACAACTCAGTATTTGGTTAGCGGCTCGTAAAGGATTTAAAAAAATGCGCGTGCGAGAACCCAAAAAACAGCGGGTCAGGTCGACGACTTTTCTTGATGCTACGTGGCGCTAAAACATTGATGGCCGAACGTAGAGGAGCGTACTTTCACCGGACTAAATAATTGTTCTAGTTTGACACATTTTGCCCTAAATTGGATCTCTCTTTTTTTTTTGCTTTTGTTTTCAATTGATTTCTAGAAATCAATTGCATTGACACAATTATTTTGATTTATATATGAGAGATCGCTTTTTGGTGGATTTAATATTGGTAAGGTGAAAAATGAGCAATTAGGATCATCAATTCAAAATTTTCAATATTTTTTGATAGAGATCTTGATGCCTAAGCACTAGACTTGGGGCTTAGGCATCCAACCCTAGTGCCTAGGCGCTGAATTAAGGGTCAGGCCTATTTGAAGCCATTCAAGTACCAATTTAGATTTATTTGTTTATCGCTTATAATCAATTAGAGATGTTTTATTGAATCAATGAAATATGTCTGTATTGAATCTATTATTGAAAGATTTTTTTTTTTACAAAAGCAAAATTTATTAGAAAAAATCATTACAACACAAGGCCAAAGCACAAAAAAAGGCCAATGAGAACAAAAAATACAACAATAGGACTACAATAATCGTAAGGGCCTAACAGTCTGAACACAAATAAGTCAGACGGACTCAGATCGCCACCTGGTTGCCAGGCTTGGGCCATCTAAGGAGAAATAAAAGGTACCAGCCTAAAAATGAAATCTAGCAATACATATATTGAAAACCTCCACCTAGGTTGTCAACCAAGTCATGGCCATCCAAGGCTCATGCAGGAAACCTACTTCATCATTGTCCATATCCAAATTCTATGCAGAAACTTAAGTCAATCCCAAAAATAACCAACAAAGCCAAAACCAAGAAAATACCAAAAATTAAAGTCATTTCTTTTTTGCCTTACATTTTGTATGCTTATCATTCTTTTTAAAAAAATCAGCATCTGCAATTTAAAGAATATTAAGATCAAAATTGTCTCGAGCACTTAATTGGGTTGAAGAAAATCCATCATTAAGATCTAACCAATCACATTGCCCCATTGCGTTATCTCCGACAAGTTGAGCTAACATTTCAGCACTGGAAACAACAGCTAAAGGAACATCAACCAAAGGCCCCCCAACACTATCAATATCCTCCCCATAACTCACATCATCGGAATAACCCAATCCATCCAAAACTCGAGCACCCCTTGAACCATGAATAGAGCACAAATTCCCACCCGTAGGTAAGTCATAATGACGATCCTCAGAATCATTAGACAGCGCATTATCACCCTCATTAACATCACCAATATGATCAAGAATTTCAGTAGGACAAACTACCATATTAGTTAAATAGTTGTTAGGTTCATAAACCTCAACAACATTAGGTTCAGGCGCCACAATCTCCTCACCATTCAAGGGAGAAACCAAAGCCAACAAAGCAGTAGAATCCAACTATAACTCTAAAACCTTGGCCTTAACAGACACAACAGTACTCAAATCCAAAGCTAAATCATTTACCCCAGAATCCTCAAAAATAGGGGCCACAACCACAGGATCAGACGAAATATCTATAGCACCAAGAAGCACACCCACGACTTCCTCACCCTCTGGCATCACAATATTATCCTTAACAGTAGGCGACGGAATAGCATAAGTGGAATTATCAAGGTGAGGATGCAAAATCTGACATTCCACCATTGAATGACCTAGAGAACTGCAATGCACACAATAAGCAAGGAAATCTTTCAAAATCACATATTGCACGTAGTCTACATTATCCGGGTCAATCCAAATTTTATCAGAAAATTGTTTAGTAACATCAAGTTCTACCAAAATGAGAGCAACAAACGGTCGTAAACCAGAAGAAGTCACATTATCAATCTTTAAGGGTTTATCGAAGATGGAGCCAAGGCCATAAAGAATATGCAGAGCAAAAAGGTGAGGCCGAAGATTAGGAAAAGAAATCCAAATAGGGATAACAAAATATTCAACCTCAATGTCCAAGGAAGGACTCCATTTAACCAATTTCATATAGCAGTTACTTACAAAATATGACCGATGAGCAAAAACCCTACAGTAATCCATGCCGTTAAATAGCTTAATCAAAACATTTCGTTGGTTTAGGATAGTGAGAGAACATTCACCATTCAGTTTAAGGTTGAAGAAAAAATTCCTAATAACATCAAGAGATGCCCTCTGGCTAGGGAATTTACTGACTAGGGTGAATTCAAACGGAGCAGCAAGAGAACGGATTTCCACTTTCGAAATCCACAAGGTCGGCATACCACGGTTGGAAGAAACTTTAAGATCGAGAAGGGAGCCGGAAGTAGAAGACACATCAGATAAAGCTTTCTTAAAAGAAAGAGATGCACATCCATTCAAAAATTGAGATCCTTGAAGCGGGGAGCCGCCATAAATCTGAAAAAGACAACAACAGACAACACAGGAAACAGATAAAGAAATAGGGAAGGAGGAATACTTCCCTGAAGCAGATGATGGAGCTCTACCAGGCGAAGAGAGCTCTCCTAGACAGAGGAAATCTGCCCTTACAAGTGCGAGACCGGACCGCAAGAGGAAGCTAGGGCGAAGCCCTAGCACACCCAGAGGCATCGGCAGAGAGACAGTTTGACAAGAGAATGTTCTATACAAAGATTAGGAATCCTATATTGTTGAGAAGACGATAAGATTCATTATAAATTTGATAATATTACATGGAATTAAATTGTATTATTTGAATATGCTTTCAACTAAGGCTTCATTTGGGATGACTTTCTTATTGCTTTGTAAAAATTACTTTTTAGTTAAAAATTTCTTGACAGCAGAGAAAAAGCAATGATCCGAAATTGTCCCAAACGAAACCTAAAACTATAGAATAAGGCTTTCTTTGTGACAGTACAACTTCTTAAAGTAGCTTTTTAGTACAACAATTTTAATTTTTGTACTAAAAAGTTGCTTTAATAAACAATAAAAAATTATCCCAAATGAAGTCTAAGTCTTAATGAAAACTAATACTTAGATCTTAGCCAATTTAATTTATATCCCATACCTAACTAATTTTTTTAACTATATTTTACAACAGTTTCCTAACACAAATTTTATGAATGACAAAGTAGTAGAAAAGAAATGGCTAAAAGTTATCTCAAATGAAATCTTAGTTGTTTGACAGTAGAAAATATGTGTGGAATAATAAAAAAAGGGTTTGTAGAGTTTAGCTTTTGTGTTGATTTCCAATTGAGTTTAATTAAATAATAAATCTACTTTTATTATTTTTTAAATATATTTTCCACCTTCAAGCGTTTGAGAAATAACGTAAATTAGAATTAAATCTCCTTAACCAATAAATATTGACGGAATGAAAAGTAAAGAAATGAGAAAGATGTCTCAAAAGGTCAAAAGTTTTATATTCATTTTTAAAATTAAAAAAAAAATTGAAAGAGGAGTAAGAAATTAATGAGGATTGTTGCGGGCTAGAAAATACGCGGCGATAGAGATTTAATTCTGCTTCTTAACGTTGTACGTATAACTAGCTCACACACAGAGAACACAAGATTTTTTACGTGGAAAATCCTTAAAAGGGGAAAAACCATGAGGTCTAGCTCAGTTGAAAATGATTTCACTAGACTTTGAGTTGGTTACAAAGGATTGAATCACTTCCCAGGGTGATCAGATTACAATCAGTTACTTAAGTAAGACGTCGGGTCTTCGGCAGGACGTAGGGACTGAACGTCGGGCACTGAGCAGGACGTCGGGTCTTCAGCAGGACGTAGGGACTGAGTGTCGGGCCTTGATCAGGGCGTCGGGTCTTCGGCAGGACGTAGGGACTGAACGTCGGGCCTTGAACAGGATGTCAGGTCTTCGGCAGGACGTCGGGTCTTCGGCAGGACGTAGGGATTGAACGTCGGGCCTTAAGGCGGTGGTCCGGCGAGGTTCCTGCATTGGTCCGGCGAGGTTCCTGCAGTGGTCCGGCGGTGGTCCGGCGGCTGTCGAGGAGGAGCTCCTTCATTCTCTTCTTCCTTCTCTTCTCTTCTTCTCTCTCTTGCTTGGATCCTCTCTTGAGAAGAATGAGGACTCTATTTATAGATTTTCTGGAGTGGCATGGCCCGTAAATAAGTATGAGATCAAGGGCGAATAGGGAGTGGTTTGAATGGATGGCCGATAGTGAACCCTTAGATCGTCCACCGTTCATTGGACATTCGGAGGCCTTAATGATGTCCGAATTAAGCGATCTTGGGCTCGTTGGATTCGTCTCGTCGAGCCGTTCGATTTGAGTATAATCTTGTCAAAATTGGAGACCGTTTGTAACTCAAATTGCTGTTTGAACCTTCCGATAGCACTTTGAACCCTTGATTCGGACTCATTTGGGCTCGGATTGGGTTGATCTGGGTGTTGTTGGGTTCGTATTTCCGAGACGCTCAGTTTGACTGTAAGCTCGCTGAAATCGGAGTTTGGGTGCTTCCAAAATTTAATTTTTGAAGTTTCAAACTAGCTTTTGCATCGAGATTCGTGCTCGATTAAGCTAATTTTTGTATGACGCATCAAGGATATTGTATTTATTTAAAATTTTTTTATTTTCACCTAAATTTTCCTATTTGCAAACATGAAATAATAAATTCATGCACATGTGGATAGAAAATACGGATAGTTAAATGACTTTCATATATCCAAAAATAATTCATTTTAATTATTTTTTATCAACAATTAATCAAATAATCTCTATAAATATCTATAATTTAACATAAATTGATTATATATATATTTCTCATAAATCTTAATATTTTAAAAATATAATATTTGATATTTAAAATTTTTAAATCACATATTTATTGAGAAATTATAAAATTTAAAAATCACAATATTTATTTCTAAAGTATGTTAAATTTTGAAGAAATTGTGCTTATAAATTCAAATTTTGTACAGAAAGCAAAACAAAACAAACCATTCATAACTTTTTTTATCACAAAAAAAAAAAAAGTAAAGATATTTATTTGAAATATAAATACTCGCAATAATAATAAAAACAACATAAAATTAATCATTTTTTCAAAAATAATTGTCTAATATAATCTATAACAAATTTAAAAGAGCCCTTATTATACCGACACAAAAATGAATCATTTAGATCAATTTCTTACTACTTTCTAAAACGGCTTTTCAGTACAATTAAAAAAAAAAAAAACATATACTAAAAAAATATTTTAGAAATTAATAAAAAAAGCTTCTCAAATGAAGCCAAAATGTCATCAAGATAGAGAGCTTTGAATTTGACTTTTACCATTTAATTAATTTTTGGTAATGTCTATCTACACAAAACAATAAATGTAATTATATTTTGACCCTAGATATTTGTGGGGCATGCAAATAAAAAATTATAAATAATAATCATTGTAATGACACCACATGTTTTTCTATATAAATATTATTTATTTTCTTTTATGTTTGTAAGCATATATAGATTTTTGAGATAATTTTAATTGGCAAAAATGAATTATTCCTATGTTTGTAAGCATATATATTCTTTGAAATTTTGTAGGTAATTGATAATATGCTAAGAGAATTAGTGCATGAAGTATGTTTATTATTTTTTCAACTCATAACATATAAGCTTCTTATTTTAGGGTTAACATTTTAGCTTGAAGATTAAAAAATTTTCAAAAATGAAATTGGTATTTGACTCTGATCAACTCAGGTTATGATCAAAATTTTTGCTCAGTTCGATTTCTTGTTGGTATACAGCTCTTATTGGCCTATTGGTTGAGAGCTTAGGCTTTCAACTAAGAGGTCTAGGGTTAGAGTATATATATATATTATTGAAAGCCACCTGAATATGATGAAAGCCACTTGAATATGATAATTGATTAATTGGATAAATGATAATTGATATAACTAATAACCAATTGGGAGCTAGTTGGAGTAAAGATGTTGAAAACACCACATTAAAGCTGAAATTCATGCCTTGCTTTTCTTAATTATACTCATGATGATATTTATCTGATAGTAAATTAAACTGCTTGAAAGATTAATTGCTCATTTCAGCATTAATATTGATATAACATACTGACATGATTCATTGAATGATACTATTATTTATCATATGTCTAATAGTTTGATAGACCTCTTTTGATTTCACTAATCATATTAATTTTTGATATATTTACTGTCCATATTAAATGATGGTTCATATTAACTATAAATGAATATACATATTGATTCTTTTATTTCACATTGAAAGCATGATAGAGTTTTGGTTTTCCTGCAGGGCTTTTAGTTCATTATATATGATTTAAATGATTTCAGGTTAGGAAAGAAGTCAGAATCAGTTAGAATGAGGTCAACATATATCCTCAGGTTTTCCTTAGATTTTGTTTTGTATTGTCCTTTATTCCTTATAGTCATCAGTTTGTGATAGATTAGTGATAGTTATAGTGATCTCCTGGCTATTGTATATTAATTTTAAAAGAATGAATATATTATAATATTTTGAAATATTAGTTGTAAGTTGGTTGTAAGGGTGGCGGAGTCCAAATAATGTTCTGACAAATATAAATGAGATAGAAGAAATAATGCACACGAGAAATAATGAGTGATTGAGATTGCCTTAATCTGATCAGGATGGATGTAGACAAAACTCTTCATCATAGGACAAAATTTTTTGTTTTAGTCAAAATGTTGGACACCATAGAGCCGTGGCCTTTGAAATTCACATCCCAATTTCTAGATAAAAAGTTTGTTGAATTTGGTCAATTAATTTGAATTTATTTTTATTTTTTTTTTTAATTTTCTAAAGGTTAAAGCTGACTTTCTCTCCATAATTCCAACTTTATCTTATATAAACGTGGCCACATAATCATCATTAGCAAATAAAGCCATGTATTATAATTTTGTCGTGTGATCCCATATTGCCACTTATGCTAATAAGTGTCAAATGAAGTGATATAATATGTATCATTAACTTTTATAGTATTATGTGTCATCATTCAATATTATGAATGTCTTCAAATTTAATTAAATTATTAAATAATTTAAATTTTATTTGAAATAGTTTTTTTTTTACTTCTTTTTAAAGCAGCTTTCTATTATAAAAATTTATAATTCAATTTTTTTTTTGTTCAAAAAAGCTATATTAGAAAGTTGTTAAAAATATTTTCCAAATAAAGCCTTAATTAGAAAAAAAAATTACTAAATTTTTTCTTATTTGTTTTGATTTAAGATGGACTTTAACGTGCTCTTGGATTTGTGTGAAGATTAGGACAACATATGATATCTGATGATTGCACTAATCCCAAATCAAATTTAAGGGTTTTGAAGACTATCCTAACACACAACCCTCCTTGGCCTATTGGTTGAGAGCTTAGACTTCCAACTAAGAGGTTCAGGGTTCAAGTCTATGTGTATGCGTTGTGTACGTGTGAGTTTGCCTTAAAAATAAATTTATCAATTTTAATTAACCTTTATTTTTTCCCATGATCTACTTACCACTGACAGTGACCGAATGCAGAGAAGATGCATTCACCAACTCCACCAACTCTTTGATTTAAATTATAATTATAATAAAACTTCAAATCTATGGGACTTTGCTAAGCACGTCATTATGACATAATTAAACGTCATTTTATCATCGAATTTGAATTGTTTGAATACTTAACGTAGCAAAATTATAATTTAATTAAAATAATATACCCTTAGTTATAACCTTAAACATATTAATTAACGACATAATCACACATTGAAACCACTTTCAGAAAATCTATGTGCGATTAGGCTTATTGGCTATTATGAAGTAGGTGAACCAAAAACACTTAGGCTTCGTTTGATTTTTTGGTACTTTCGTAAAAGACGGTTTGAAATATTGGTTCATAAAATAGAGTTTTCTACCGGAGAAGTAAATAGAAAAAGCTTTCTCAAAAAAACAAAAAAAATGAAACAAATGAAATTATTGGGAACTTGATTTGACGAACCAAACAATAAAGAAGAAATGAATTTATCATTTTAAAACAGAATAAGCACCAAAAACTTCCAATCAAACAAAGGCTTAGGCTTCGTTTGAGACGGCTTTTTTATTGCTTTCTAAAACGGAGTTTTAGTACAAAAATAAAAAAAAATTGTACTAAAACTCCGTATTAGAAAGCAATAAAAAAGTCAGTCCCAAATGAACCGTTAGTAGTTTGGAGGGAGATAGAGGCTTCTTTTTGGACAGTTTTTTAGACTTCGTTTGGGACCGCTTTTTCATTATTTTATAAAATAATTTTTTTACAAATCAAAATTTTTATTTCTTAAAAGCTGATTTAGAAAGCAATAAAAAAATTGTTCCAAACGAAACTATAATACTTTGTTTTTCAAATCATAGCTATAATTTTTATTTAATCATTGTTATTTCTAATTTTTTTACTACAAAGTCGCTTTCTACAATAGCTTTAAAAGTTATTTTATCGAGTTTTACAAAACAGTAATAAAGCTGTCCAAAACAAAATAATATGTGCTAAAGATATTAGCATAAATTTATATAAAATGTATAGGAGAATTGTTCAAAGTAATTAGGGTTCCCTTCACTATCCAACTTAAGGATAAGATCAAAAGCTATGGTTATGATAATGTAAATCAATTTGAAGGATTAATAATTAATATACAAGTAAGACTCTTTCATTATTATTAATGTATATTTTTATTAATGTTATGAATATCATAAACATATTTTAGTAATTTTCTTTTATTTAAATTATCTTTACAAATATCAAATCTTAATCTTGACATTCATTGATCTAGTATTTTTTATGTACATAAATTTATTTATTTTTTATTTAAACTAGAAAGTGTCAAATGAAATTTTGGTTATAATCCCTTGGAGTGTGCATCCTTGTGTGTGTGGAAGAACAAGACACAAGAAAGAGCAATATAGAAGCTTCTTATACAAGAATTCATTGGCCTACTAAATTAATATTCCCTCTTATGACTTTTTAAATTAGAATTTGTTTATCTAGAAGCTTGTTTATTAATTAATTGATAACTTGTGTGCTTGTTGCGGGCTAGAATATATGTGACAATAGAGTTAGATTTTATCGTCTTAGCGTTGTGCGGATATCCAACACACAAACAGAGAATTCAGAAACATAAGATTTTTTATGTAGAAAATCCTGAAAAGGGGGGAAACCATGATCACGCTTAGTTGAAATAATTTCACTAGTGTTTGAATATATTATAAATGTCTAATTAGTGCATGAAATTAAGGACCATCATATTACAATAATCAACAGTTAGATCAAAATCTAGTAACTAACGAAAATCGGACAAATGTTTGGCGTCAGTCGGTGGTCGAACGAAAATCCTGTGTCAATAGACAATCGGGCGGAAGTTCTGCAACAGTCATTGGCCGGTCGAAAGTCCGACGATGGTCTATTGGCCGAACCGAAATATAAATATTTCGATCCCTTTGTTCTCTTGGCCGAACCGAAGAGGGAGCACGGGGGAGCACGGGGGAAGGGCGACGGGAACTTGCGGCCAGCAGCTCTAGGGGAGGTTTCCGGCGAGGTTTTGAAGGAAAATTAAGGGTAAAAGCTCAAGAAGAGTAAGGTAAGCCTTTAACCCTAGAAATATTGTCTATCATTCAAGATTTTTCAAGATTTTTCATGATTTTAATTCTAGGGTTTTAGAAATTTTTGAAGTTGTTTAGGAAAAGAGTATATAAAATTGAGGGAAGGATTTTATGTGAATAAATTATGTGTTTTCCATAAATTTTTTTAAGTTTAAAAAATTAGGGTTTAATGAAAATTTTACTTTAGATGAGGATTGGTGTTATGAATGATTTAGAATCATAATTGAAATAAGATTTCAAGTTTTCCTTAAAGAAATTTTAGAGTTTTAAATTAAGGCTTTTTCAAAATTTGAGATTTTGTGAAAAGTTATTTACGAAGGTTAATCCTTTAGGTCTTAGGAAGGCTCTAAATATGAGAAAATCAAAATGAGAAAATAAAATTTTGATGAAAAAAATACTTTTCCCTAATTTATTAATTAATTTAATCCGAAAATAATTAATATAATTTAGATCCTAAGATGAAGGGAATATTTTTGTATTCTTAGAAGATGAAATAATAAATTTTGAAATTCTAAATTTTAGGATTTTTGATAAATTAAACCGAAAATAACATTTAAATTTAAATGAAATTAAGGATTTTGGAGATTAGAATGAATGTGATAATAATTGTAATTTCTTTTCCCTTAGGTTTGAAAAAGGGAAAGTGGTAAGGAATTGTGCGAGGAGTTTAGCGAAGAAAGGCTTAAGAGTAAGTGACATTGCAAATCTAGAATTCATGTTTTTTTTTCTTTAAGTATGTCATATCACTGTTTTATTCTAAGTACACATGTTACATTACACCTTGCTTTGCTTATGTTACATTACACATTAATGTATATTTTGTCACTTTGTATTTGACATGATAGATAGTTAATCTATATACTAAAGTTCTTTTAGGATTTTACATGTTAGTAGAGAACTCTTCATATGTTAAAGTTCAATTCACATATATGTTAAAGTTCCATTTTATTTATGCTTATATTTAATGCTTACATGTATGGTAGATAGAAATCTCTTCATATATCAAAGTTCATGTTCATGCACATCATATGCATGTTTGCTCTTAATGAACCACCTTATGTTATAATATGAATCCTTTTATGTTATGATATCAAATGCAAATTTGTGCATGTTGATTTGTGAAGTACCAAATATCGTGCCTTGGCATAATAAGGTTCTTTGTAACAATATGGCTCTTCTGAGGAATATGATAATGAATGATCAATTATGAGTTTGTACCTGATCAGTACAATATGGGTACTCCGGTACGGGTGTATACTATATGAAAGCTGTATCATGTAAGAGTTAAATGAGATAGACATATGATATGTAAGAAGGAACATGTAATATGACATCAACCTTACATATGACATCAACCTTATATGTGACATCAATCTTACATATGACATCAACCTTATATAGACATACGATGTTATCTTTGCATATTAATTCTTCTTCATTGTATGAATTTTAGATTGCAATTTGTCATTTGCTGAGCGTAGCTCACTCCCTAGCTTTGGAATACTTTTCAGGAGAACTTACTCATAAGTGATGGCGGAACACCCAATGTTCACCTACAGTCGTCGTACACCGGCTAATAGGTTCTTTTAAAGTTTTTCCTAGTTGTAGTTGGTTATACTTTTGGGTGGTTTTAGCAGAATAGTTAAATATTTGTAACCACCTTGTATATATGAACTTTCTTTTGTTATGACTTGAAAATTTTAGTGGCGCTTTTAAATCCCTATTGAAGTCTTTTAGATTTTTAAATACATGCAATATGATGATTGAAATGTTCTGAACGTCTGATTCCGTTCCCGCCTCGTCTATACGAGCTAACCGGGCCGGGTCGTGACAAGAGTGGTATCAGAGTCATCGATTGTTCGCTCGTGACATGAGTATAGTGGCAAGAGAGCTCTCTTCATTTTCTTCTTTGCTTGGGTTCAACTCCCGGTCCAACATTCCATGAGAAATGAGGGGTCTATTTATATTTTTTTTAGAGTGGCATAGCTTGTAAATAGGGAGAAGATCAACGGTAAGGTGAGAGTGGTTTGAATGGACGGTCAATGTTGATCCCCTTGATCATAAACCATTTATTAGACATTTGAATGTCTTAATGAAATCAACATTTGACGATATTCAGCTCGTTGGATTCGTCTCGTCGGGCCGCTCGATTCGCCTATAAGCATGTCATGTTTGGAAGTTGTTTGGATTTGAACCTTCCAAATGCGCTTCCACTCTTCGATTTGGACTCATTTGGGTTCAGATTGAGTCGAATTTGGTGTCACAGGGTTTGTCTTTTCAAGACGTTCAGTTCAACTATTAAGTTTGTTGAAATCGGAGTTCGGCTGGTCCTAACTTTAATTTTGAAAGTTTCCAACTTGATTTTGAATCGAGAATCATGCCCAATGATAATTTTTTGATGATATATCAGTGCTATTTAACGAAATCTAATCTCTTTTTACTAAGCTTAATCTCTTTGTATAATTAAAAAGTGTAATCGATGGGGAGATATACTAATGGTGGTTATTGCCCCATGGAGAGTAAATTATGCATTCTTCTATGTGCAACAACGAGACAGGAAACTGTGATTCAATCCAATGAACTGATTCAAATTAGTTCCAATTGATTTGAAATTCATTTTTAAGGTTGTAATATACAATTGAAGTTGTTGGACTTATAATAAAATCTATTTTTATTTTTTTTCACTTTGCATATATTTCCTGATCTCATATATTGCTTATCATTTTTTCTGTGTGAAATCTGCATCTCATGATAATATTGGAGGTTTCATTTCTTGAACTAAGGATTTATTTGGAATAGGTTACTGACTGCTTTTTTAAGTAATTTTTTAATACAAAATTAAAATATTTGTACTAAAAAACTATTTTAAAAATTAATAAAAAAGCCTAAGTGTTAAAATTTCAAAAAACATTAAACTATAGCATACCCTATTTTAATATTATTGACATGTATTATAAATAAGGCTATCAAAATCAGGTCACAGGTGACAGGTCGGTTTCGAGTCAAACCCAAAACTGACCCGATATTATTCAAGTCAAACTGAACCCAACCTGATTTTACAAATGGTTTGAAATCTCTAACCCGAACCTAACCCAGTTCGGGATCGGATAAACCCAAATCCAAAATATCCTGGTCAAGTTCAAATCAAATTATCTGATCATATCAAATATTGACACCACACCCCTAATGATAAAATAGTTTTACTGAGATCAATTTTTTTGTTGTTATTCAAATTACTTCAATCATGTCCCCAAGAATTCTTATAGCTAAACTATTGCATGATTGTTCATTCCTTCTATGTTAGCTTGATGGAGTTGATGTGTGGGACCTTATTGTTTGTGAGAGAGCCTTTTAAGGTGAAAGGGCCATCATGCTATTATATCTGATGTTGAGATTTCATGTTGCACTGCTAATATAATTTCATCCCCTAATCTCATACTATTTCTCAAGAGAACAACAGCTAGTGATAGACTTGTCACTAATGCTAACTCCTCTCGATTGCTCACTTAAAAACATAGATTTGCAAGTTTGCTACTCTTAAGACTGTGCTTCCTTACAAGTTGGTGTTTCTTTTTTCTATTAAAGATAAACAAAAGTCAAACAAAATATAGTGCGAATGATTGTAATTCCATAATGACACCTTATGGGGCTAAGAGTTTGCCACTATAGAGAACAGTAAGGTATTATAGATATGAATAGATACAGAATAAAGACAGCTCATTCTGAAAGGAGAAGAAATTATTAGGTGCAGGGTTCTGACATAGCTCTACAACCAGACTCCAATGAAATTCTGACACGTGAATTGAACATATAGATTGGACACGTGAATTTCGTATTTTAGTTTGCTTTTGCCGGCCCGACCGACCCAGCCTAGAGGTGATATTTAGTATGTATTGTACAATATTAAGTCTTGTTTAAAAAAAGGAAATAACAAAATAAATACATAGTCAATACACAGCTTGTACAGAATCAATAAAAAGCTTGAACAATATGAATACACATATGAACATAGCTTGTATAAGGTGTATACAAGCTTTCATATATTAATACAAATGTGTATTGATTGTCTACATGCTTGTGCACAATGTGTTATTACAAAAAATCCTAAAAACTTAGGATGAGTTTAAAATTTACCGATAAATTGAAACCTACAACACCTCCAACAAACGTAACTTCCTCTTCATACCATAAACCTATCATTGCTTAAGGCTGCAATTTTTTCAACATCAAGTCTTCCTGGACGTTTGCATACTGTTTTTCGGCTTTCACGTCTTATGGGCATATCATCTACTCAAAAAATTTAATGTCCTCCTCCAAACCAATCTTCATGTTCATTGATTGTTCCTAATTTTTTAAAATCCTAAATATTGGAGAGCTCTCACGGGTTTTTTCTTTAAAAAGGAGTGCTAATCCTAAGCCCTAAATTCGAACGAGACGGTGAAGGCCTTTTTCAAAAATTAAAAACGATCACCTCTAGGCCAGATTAGTTGGGCTAGCAAGAGCAAAATAAAATACAAATTCGACATGTCCAAACCATGTGTCATGATTTCATTGGAATTCAAATACAGTTATTCTTGAACTTGTTCGAACTCCGCACCTAATAATTTCTCGCACCAAAGATACTTTCTTCCTGGTCAGTAACATCACCTCAAACTTCACATGCATGCCTCATAACCAAAATAGTTTTATAAATGAATGCTTAAATAAAATAATATAATATAACAATATGTTCATATCCATGTACAGGAGCTACTGCAGTTGCACCTACTGGAACTTCTGCAGCTTCCCGGAAAAGGTGGAAAGGCTCAACAGACCCATACACATAAAAAGTCACCTATTGGAGGATTCCACACGTGCCAGGTTTATCAAATGTATCTCACCATCCCCTTCACTTTCTCAAGTGAAGATCAAGTTCGATCCATTCCGATTATAGCTAAATTTTAATAGAATCTGAAGGTTAACACTGTCGTTGTCAGGTCCCAAGTCTTGGATGAGAAAAATAAATGATTGTGTTAAGTAGTCGACGACCAATAATCATGACATGAATTCAACAACAACAACATCAAGCCTTTATCCCACTACGTGGGATCGGCTATATGAATCCTTTTTTCTCCATTGTGTCCTATTAAAAGTCAAATTCTCATTTAAATCTAATAAAGAAAGGTCATTCCTAATATTTTTTAACCAAGTCTTTTTTGGTCTACCCCGACCTTTCTTAACATAAGTCAAATCTAATACCTCTACTCTACTAACCGGGTCATCGGAAGGCCGTCGTTTTATGTGACCAAACCATCTAAGGCGACTTTCTCTAATCTTATCTTCTACTAGAGCTACTCCAACCTTTTCATGTATATGCTCATTTCGTATCCTATCTCTAAGGGTAAAGTCACTCATCCACCTGAGCATCCTCATCTCCGCCACACTTAACTTAACATTATGCTTTTCTTTTAATGGCCAACATTCGGCATCATAAAGCATTGCAGGCCTCACTACCATCTTATAGAATTTTGCCTTAAGTTTGAGTAGTACATTTCTATCATATAACAAGCCCGATGCATTCCTTCACTTCAACCATCCAACTTGAATTCTGCTGATAATATCCTCATCTATTTCACCATCACTCTGAACAATAGATCCAAGATATCTAAAACGTGTACTCTTATTAATGACTTGATCACCCAAAGTCACAATCCCCTCACTAGGTCTATTACTACTAAAATTACACTTCATATATTCTATTTTAGATCTACTCAAATGAAAACCTTTACACTCTAAGGTTGACCTCCATAATTCAAGTTTACCTTCAACTCCCTCTCTAGTCTTATCAACAAGAAGAATATCATCAGCAAAAAGCATACACCAAGGTACATCCTCTTGCAAATGTCTAGTGAGAACATCCATGACTAAAGCAAAAAGATATGGGCTTAAGGCTGATCCTTGATGTAACCCAACCGAAATAGGGAAATACTTGGTCAATACACCTTGTGTTTGAACACAAGTAATAGCTCCTGCATACATATCTTTAATGATTTGAATATAAGCATTATTGGCTCTTTTCTTTTCAAGAACTCTCCATAGCGCTTCTCTTGAAACTTTATCATATGCTTTTTTCTAAATCAATAAATATCATATGTAGATCCTCCTTATTTTCTCTATATCTCTCCATCAAACCTCTTAATAAATGTATGGCTTCCATAGTCGACCTACCCGGCATGAATCCAAATTGATTTTGAGAAACATTAGTATTACGCCGCAACCTATGCTCCAAAACTCGCTCTCATAGTTTTAAAGTATGACACATTAACTTAATACCTCTATAATTCGCACAATCTTGTGCATCACCTTTATTCTTAAAAATATGAATTAACACACTCATTCTCCACTCATCTGGCATCTTTTTAGTCTTCAAAATAGTATTAAAAAGTTTAGTAAGCCATTAAATTCCTTCATCTCCTAAGCATTTCCACACCTCTATTGGAATATCATCAGGTCCAACAGCTTTTCCACTCTTCATTTTCTTTAAAGCCTGTCTAACTTCAGTTTTACTAATACGCCGATAAAAACAAAAATCTTTATTTTCATTTAAGGTGCTAAGGTCACTATAGTCAATCTTATTTTCACAATCTTCATTAAAAAGTTTAGCAAAATATCTCATCCACCTTTGTTGAATATCATCTTCTAAGAAAAATATTTTTTGATCTTCGTCCTTAATACACTTCACTTGAACAAAATCCTTACTACTCCTGTCTCTTTGTTTGGCTAACTTATATATATATATATATCTTTCTCCCTCTTTAGTATCTAATCTATTATATAAATCACTAAAAACTAATGTTTTTGCATCGCATATTGCTTTCTTAGCATCCTTACGAGACACTTTATATATTTCCCAATTATCAGAATTTTTAAAATTAAACCAATTTTGATAACAAAACTTCTTATTTTTAATCATGATATGAATCCTTTAAAAAATTGTTTAACATGACACAATAGCGGAAAATGATTCAGATAGCCGACCCATGTAGTGAGACAAAGGCTTGATGTTGTTGTTGTTGTTTAACAGAATTTAAAGGTGTGGGTTATTGGGAGAATGACCTCAAAAGTTATGGAGATGGCTAATGGCATATCCAATTCTGGAAGAAGCAGCAACAGCCTGGAAGCTATTTTCAAAAAAGAAGAACAGGATTTTGTTGATTTGATGCCAATAAGTGATAAAGTTGAAGAAATAAGAGGACCAATGAGGTATATATATCATGGTTGCTTTCATTTTGAATTTATAGAAAGCCCAGCTTGTTATAATATTAATTTTGCTATAATAACAATGGTTGTTGTATAGCCATGGGACTAATTAAATTCATCTAGCAAATGGCCAACTGGTCCGGATACCAAACGGTTTCATCTAATATATAATAATGGAAGATACACCCAAAAGTCTAGGGCAGAGGAACCACCCCAAATCTCGATACAAGAACTACTTGCAATAGTGCTAATAGACGCATTGAGCTCATTATGAAGGGTAGGAGGATGAGAGTCATTGCAAATAAGATCCTACAGGTAATCAAGAGGCTTCAAGAAAGGGAGAAAGAACAATTGGAACATAAAAATGGTGGAAATTTTAAAGAGTTTGGCAAAGGGCACAAACAATTAATTAAAGAGATGTAGAGACCAATGGTGCTGATCATACTTCTTGAGATATGAATCATAAGAGAATCCAGGCTAAACAAGTCTTGAAGGAAATAAAACAAGTCTTGAGCCGGTAAAGGTTACAGCAAAATTGAGGTTGCTATGTAGGTCTTGAAGAAGGTTGTTGTAGCACAGGAAATGCTAAAACTTCTTAAAGCATGAAGAAAGCAGTTCCAGCAAAAGCAAGATTGTGCACAAGTCTTAAAGGGACCGATTGCAACAAAAGCGAGATTATGACACAAGCCTTAAAGGAGATGATGATTCAAATCTCAAGCAAGTGATGACTACTTGATTGACTATCCTAAGATGCTAAGATTATGGACTCGAGGGCTCCTCCAATCTTGGAAAATCCAATGTCTCAATGAAGATTAGCTCATACTGTTTCCCTTAGATTTGAACTCCTCCAAACTTAGATAACTCTACAACTCCTTAATGAAAACCACTCGCATGATTTCTTAGAAAACTTGTGCTCCTTTAGACTTAAAAATACCTACACCTCATAATATCTCAAATGAGTAAAATTGAAATCTATTTATAGATTTTTAAAAGCGAATTGTAGTTCTAATTCGAAAAAATTTGAAATAATACCTAAAATCATCAACAACAAATGGAATTGATTACACTATCCAATTATCAAAATGAGATAAAATGATATTGCACATGTGTTGAGACGATTGTCCAGCCAAGACCAAGGCTGCCTTGAATGGACAACAATGATCCGACATTGGCAGTTCAATGGAGGCTATCATCCGTGATGTCTCGAATTGTCAAACCAAACAGGACAACTTATAGATCTAAAACGATGAATAAAACAAAAGTGAGAGATCAACATTTCAATGGTCATATTCACAGCACCAAGTATGAGAATATTCATTGCTTAAATTTAAATCTAGTAGAAAATACCTTTTGTCATTTTTATATCAAATGTTCATCGATTTAAGAGTAGTTAATAACAACAAACATATCACAAACAAAGGTTCACCAAGGCCTCAAAATCACCAAGAAGTTAAGAACTTATCGAACAAACTACACAATAATGAAGGTGTGTTGGCCTACTAGAATGACATCAATGCATTAATCTCAAAAAGACCTCTCCAACCCAAATCGAAGGGCTGGTGGCCCTCATGCATTGGTTGACTCCAGGCTAGATCAACCCAAGCTGGTCGATCTCAGTTCTAGATTCTTCCATTCAAGCCATTTTAACCTATTTGAGGCCCAAAAAAAGTGATATTGATGTCAATGGACACATCTCAACGAGTAGCACCTTCTGACAGTATATTTATGATGTTATAAGCTCCTCTGACCTTTGAATTGATTTTACAAGTAAACATAAACATTAAAATAACTTCATGAATTTCCTTAGAACTCCATGCTTTTGAAAATTGCATTGAATAACATAACAAATTAGGTCTTCACATTCCTGTACCATCCCTAAATATGAAATTAGTCCATTACATCTCAGAATACATCAGACGCAAATCTTACAGTTCCTACAAATAGTATAATTTTAAATTTCCAACCTTTACTTCTCGGACGAGTTAGGCCCCCTCTTCTTTCCAAAGCCAACAACTGTAGAACAACAATGAAGATCAGTAGCAAATATCGAAGCCACAATATAATTCAATATAAGAAAAGGCATAGCAGATCACCTGCAGTCACGAAGCGACGATTATACTGCATCCGCTTATAAGCCCTCCCCCTAGGCTTCTTCTTTTTGTCCTGCTTTGCAACCTTCGGCGTTTGCCCTCTCACCTTACCGGCGCGAGCCAGAGACCCATGCACCTTTCCTACAGAGCAAAAACAACAACCAAAACAAAAAAAAAAACGAATTACAATATGAAAACGAAAAATTTGTCAGAACAAGAAAAATACCGTACAAAAGATGAAAATTTGCAAAGGAAAAAAGGAACTCGGTTTACCCATGGCGTATTTCTGGATTCCAAAGAGGAGGGATCCCTTCCTCTCAGTTCCTCTCCTGTGAATTACGGCAGTTCGGCGTGTGATGCGTTACGCTTACCGATTGATCACAATAATTTATACATACTACAAAACCCTAGTTTTACTCCACGGGACCCTAACATCGGAGATGTGGACCGTCCAGATCAAAATCAACGGCTGGTAAGAGATGGACACCTAATTTGCTTCAAAAATAGGGTGATGCAAGCAAAAACTTCAAACTATATTCATTTATTTATGTTTTATTATGAAATAATTCAAAATGAATTTATCATATATAATAGAATTATATGAATAAAAAAATTACAAATAAAAATATTATCAATAAAATAAATTGTATGTGGTTCAATAGCTTCTTATAAAAATAATGCAATTATTAATAATAATGTAATTGTTACTTAATTTTTTTAATTTTTGTTTATTAATATAGCAAAATAGAAATATCTCTAAATTAAATAAATTTATTTTGTAAAACATATCTTTTGTCTTAAGAAAATAATATAATATTCATTAAAAATATTTAAACAAACTAACTTTAATTTAATTAAATTACTCCAACTTTCTAATCTAATTAGAACCCCAATTTTGTTAATAATAAAATTTAAAAAAAAATATTAGTAGAGTTTATTTTTGAATTTAAGAAACTATGAGAAGTGATGGAAGAAATATCACTTAGCTATTTTGTTGATAAAGTAGTGATATATACTCAAACTCATTTTCAAAGGGGATTATGGCTATATATATCTTATAATGCATCTATTTGAATATAAATGTCAATTATATTTTTATTTGAAGAAATAGCTTCCAAACTCATTTTCATATGAAGATATTCTTACATTGTAACATGAGGGATGACGAGAACTTTCGAACAAGGCTACAGTTAAAGCATATCTCTTCCAAACTTTTTTATCTATCTCATAGCTCATTTGATCTTTCTTGCTACTTTTCTTATTATAGTAATCTATCTCATAGACATAATATCATTCAATTGAGGATTAAACCTTATTTTATCCCATTCTCTAATATAGAATTGATTCATTTGATTTATTTTGATATGTATATAGATGACAAGACTAATTATTCTTATGAAAAGTCATTACTTTGCAATAATGACATACAGAGCTCGGGTGATAGGGAAAGTGATCAAGTAGATTGAAACATATGGTCTCTTTGACAGGGCCAAGCAATATCTCTTAAAGTATTATATCATCCTACCAAAATTGTAGTTCTCGGGTGCCATAACTTGTTAGCTTCTATTAATAGGTTAGGTTTGGTGAATTTATGTATAAGAAGAAATTTTAGTTAATTATCACAACAAGAAGACTCATTGAGATTTATCTGAACAGTAATAACAACTTCAAAAAAAAGTTGAACTTGAAAAGATCTTCATGGAGTACACATTTAGATAAGATGTATGAAATCTAAGTAATATTTAATTGTTCATGGGCTACTCTTTAATAGCAAGAATGATCGTATTTTTTTACGGATATCCCAATAATAGCTGAAGAAAAGGGAGATAATTTTGCATAGTTATTGGGAAGGATGACATGGGAGAAGAGAATTAAGAAGTTGAACTAAGACATAATTCACATTGACTAGAATTTACTAAGGGTGGGAAGAAGAATAAAGTTCTAAAAGAAACGTGTGGAACTCCTTAAAAGAGAAAGCCCGCAAGATGTTCAGTTAGAAAAGAAATATGGTGTTGCAAGGTAAAGATTATTGTCATTTTTTACCAATAAGGATGTAAATCATATGCACAGTATCATTGTTCAAATATTAATTTAGATTAATTACAGGTTGTAACTAACTTAAATTTCATATTGATTATTTTTATAGATGATGGTTAACTCTACATTGGTGTATATAGCTAAAAAGAAAGAATTTTATAATTTTATTGTATATACTTAATTTGTAGCCTTATCTAATTAGGTTGTGAAGGAGAATAAGACCACCATATATGTTTTTGGAGAGTAGGATGGACTATGGAAGCAGAAGAAAAAGAAGAAGAAGAAGAAGAGTACGAGCATAGAGAATATTCTTTATGATCAAATATATGACATATTTGGTCTTAATATATGTCATCAAATATATGACATATTTGGTCAATTAGGTGCATTTATATTCTCAAATATAAGATGTGATGAGAATTGCATTCATTATTCTTTATGATCATTCGGAACTCTTAGTGATACCTTCCGTATAATTAATAAATTGATGGTGTTCATATGTTCGATGAATCAATATTTTTAGGTTTCTTTTGGAATAGTTTTCATACGGCTTTCTAAAGCAATTTTTTAGTACAAAAATGTATTGAAATGAAAATTTTTGTTCTAAAATGTTGTTTTAAAAAGCATAAGAACGCTATCCTAAACAAAACATTGGGACAACCTTCTTATTGTTTTCTAAAGCTGTTTTTTAGTAACAAAATTTTTAGTTTAAGAAATTATCAAATTAAAAAAATTGCTTTAAAAAATAGCAAAAAGTTATCCTAAAAGAAGCCTTCGGCTTCATTTGGGACGGCTTTCTTATTGTATCTTAAAGCATTTTTTTAGTAAAAAATTATTTTTAGTATAAAAATTACTTTAAGAAGTAATAAGAAAGCTAAGTGATATATTGAGTTAAAATTGACCCAACGACTCAAACTCAAGATTTCACTTAAGTAAAAAATGTATTAATTTTCCTACCATAAATCAAATTCAGTCTTATACCCACCGATGCTTAGCTCGGTTGGGAACCTCAATCCCGAGTTTGATTCCCTCGAGTTGCAGTCGACCCTTAGGTGGGGGCTCCAAAGTGCCGGCTATGAATTTGTGATCTGGGTGGCCCATTAGGTCGGTCGGGATTTATAAACCGCCAAATGCACTTGACGAAGTCGGATATGACAACATAGGGCTCCTTTTCATCAAAAAAAATTTCCAGTCCCATTTATCCGCAGCCAACCACGAGCTCGCTGGCGGTGAAAATTGTTACGCAACGTGCGGTGACCATATGCGTCTTTTTAATTGAAAATAAAAATTGTAGTTACAGCTCCCTTCCTTCTCGTAACTTTTCTTCTGGCCTTCTAGGGTTTGCTTGTTGTTGGAGATTTTGTTCAGCTTTTGGTTACAATTACTCATGGCGACAGGATCAGTGGCTTCGAGATCTGGATTGTTCAAGTTTCTGAGGCCTGGGCTCCGGCTCCAGTCAACGGACGTCTCCGCCGCGGTCACATGGGGAGTAGCGGCCACCACCACGGCGCTTTGGCTCGTTCAGGTCAATAACGACCGATCCACTTCTGATTATACTCTTTCTTTTCACATTTCAATTCCGTTGCATACGAATCGGCATTTTTCTTCAGTTTTTGTTTACCCTTCGCTTTGATTCTTGGACCGTGGATGCAACGTTTTAGGAATTTTGCTGATTCCTGGTTTGCTTGTTTTTTTCTTTTCTTCTTTTTGAACGTTTATGGTTGTGTAGGAGATGTCAAGTTGCGATTCGTAAACGGGCAGTTTTGGATTAATTATTCAGAGCACTTTCTTAAACCGTGTTTTTGGGTTGATGATTTGGGATATAAAGACGTAATGCATGCTTTTTAATCGGGGTGATGCTCCTATCTGATCATTAGATCAATACCTAGCCACTTACAATATATAGCTTTTTCTTATATCTGGGCCTGATAAAAAAATTGGATATTGAGTCAATCTGATTCTCGATTAAGATCGGCTAAAATAATACATTCCAATATGTTAAGGTTTGTCCGATTATTAGCCGGCCTGATCTGATATATATTAAAGCAAAATATTTGTTTAATTTTGATCAATTTCTGATCTTCCATGATAAATTCATGGCACGACATGCATGCGCGCACTCACATAAATTCGCAGGCACACACATGTGAAAGTAAAAGTTTATGATGGAATAATCTCAGAAAATATAAAAAGACGTTTTTTTTTTTCTTCTGTTTTAGAAATGTCGCATGAAGGACATTGAACCATCATTAAGGCATTAGAATCATGGATACGTCAATTCTAAGTCATAATTCAAAAAAGCAATACTGGAAGACATTATACCAAAGGAAATAGCTACACTAATGATCAAGATTGTCGTTTGACAAAATATATAAAGATATGATTACGTAACACAGTAACCTTATCTAAGTCTAACTTTTCTGGTCCTTGCTATTAGCATCAATCACCCTCTTTGCTCTTATGATGTAACAAAAATATTGGTGTTTAAGGTGGAATTTGATGATGAATACTTTTATTTGATGTGAGGGGATGTAGGGGAACCCAATAGAAGTGATTTCAAGCTTGAAAGGCTTGGGAAGATGGAGATACAAAGATAATTGAGATCTACTAAGGGACAATCGGGGTTGGGTTCATTTATAGGTTGCTAATTTTGTGTGGAGATTAAGAGAGGTTTATATACTGAGATATGATGGGTACAAATACTCTGTGGAAAGATAAGGACGTTAGGAATAAGGATATTGAGTAATTTAGAGTGGTTATATGTAGATTTTGATGTTGAGAATAAACCAAAGGTCAGTTGGTTGAGTATTGATAGATTTTTTGTGGATCAAGCATTTTGTAAATATTTTGGTGTAGGAGTGTGGGAGTGAGAAGTTGCTTTCTTTGTCTTGGACTTTAAAATGACTTGACAAGGTGAGATAATAATAGTGATGTGGTACTTTTTTGATAATTCTAGCTCATATAATTATTTTTTAAAAAAATATTTTACATTGCAAATGACATTTTCTCTAGTTCAAATGAAAACCAACATAAATAAAATAATAAAACAACATAAAGTGTTAGAGAATCTGTATACTAGTAGTAATGGATTTGGTTTGTTAGGTGTTGAACCTGTCCTGCATCAATTCTCCTCTACTTCAAGAATTCAACCTTATAGAATTAAACTAGCGATGTTGGAAAAAAAATTGAAGTTACCAATACAACAACAAGCATAATATAGTAGGAAATTAAAATGCATTGATTATAAAAAGGAAAATATGCAGATAGTAAGATTCAAATGAAATAAATGCAATAAGGAAACCTAAGCTAAGATATCCATTTCATCTTTACCAACTGAAAGAAAAAAATTATTATCTAATCAACCATCATATAAGGGTAATTCATATCACCGAATCAATGATTAACAATAGTCCAAGAAGTGATTTGAAAAGAGAATTTGATTTTTTTTGGTGAAGGATAAGTGAAGGGATTGAAATTAAAAAAAAAAAAAAACCAAGAAAAAGAAAAACATACAATATTTAAGTTTAAAACTTATAGAAATTCTTTATGTAAATAAATCACAAAACTCATCATATGCATGTAAATGAATCATCCTTAGACTCAGATACCAAAATGATGAAAAAAATGATTCCAACAATGATTTTAATGGTTGGGCTATGAAGGCTATCTATCTTAAGGAGAAGAACCCTCCCAAAAAATCCTGAAGTTATATTTGATACCAAATGCTATA
The DNA here is from genome assembly GCA_016618105.1 of Dendrobium huoshanense. Lineage (NCBI taxonomy): Eukaryota > Viridiplantae > Streptophyta > Magnoliopsida > Asparagales > Orchidaceae > Dendrobium > Dendrobium huoshanense. Next base: position 8,371,022 of record CM028352.1, on the reverse strand, counting down.
ATGGATATAGTGATGTTTGAGTTGGGAGTTTAATGTTGATTATTGTATTTAATGTGAAGGATGTAGGGTAGCTGAATAGAAGTGATTTGGGGATTGAAAGGCTTTTGCAAATTGGAGATTCACAGATAGTTAAGATCTATATATAGATAGTGGGGGTTGTTTTTTAGGCAGCTGATTTTTGTATGTATCGCCACGCCAAAAGCTAAACTGAGATGCACATCTTATAAAAAAAAGCATGAGGCATAGCCCTCAATGCATTTTTTGCTGGCGATGAGGCGAGCCTCGTATTGTACAATTTTAAATAATATTTACTCTAGATCCTTCATAATTAGGCCAAGAGCAATCATGAGTTAGCTGTTCGAATCTCTTGCGCCTGAGCAATTAACGTGAATCTGCCATACCTCATTGCAAACTTAGCTTCATACTCGGCCACCATCATGTCTTCTTGCATCAAATGGCGTAGTGTCATTTGCAGATGATAATATTCTTCTGTTGACAAGCACCAATTTATGAAAATCTCATTGAACTCCTCTTATGTGACTTCTCCATTCAGTTGATCCTTAAATTGAATGCGCTTTTGTGCTATCAATCATTGTTTAGCATCCGCTATCAAAACAAAAGTACTTGTAGTCCTTTCCATTAGACAATCCATGGGCAAGATCTTCTCTATCTTTGCAAGCCAGTCTTTAGCCCTTTTAGGGTTGGTTGCATCAAAGAAAGGTGTGGTTATAACTTTATAAACTTATTCAAAATATTGATCTTTCATTTATGACAAGCTAATTGTGCTTTTAAGTTCCTCCCATAGCTTGTAGTAATGAAGAGGATGTGTGTACCGTGAACTATGGTGTTGTGCTGATAGGTTTGGTAATAAAGGATATTTCTGTTCTTGGTGTTTACTTTCATAAATCAAAAACAGATGTACTCAAGGGACCTACTTGTTAAGGAATTACATAACAATGTCGCCTTCTATTGGTACATGGCTTTAGTCATTGTCGGACTTTCCACTTGCTAGTCTTATAGTCGTGTATATATATATATTCGCATTTTATTGCGATTTTATTGCGAATGGGTTTGGTTGCCTAATTCAAAATATAGCATTTATTTTTTATTAATTTTGATTTGTTATAGTCTACCTCCAAAAGAATTTATTGCTGAACTTAATACTTTAGCTCTCATATGGTGTATGGTTCTTCATGACTTCCAAGGTACTTTCTCTTTAGAAAGATTCTTCCAGATTATCTAAACAATAGAACTTGATCAATTATTGATTCCAATCCATTTTAAACGCCCTGCGTTTGAAAATTACAAAAGCAATTGGATCCATTATTTAAGAAATGTTTGATCCATCGATGAGTATGATCATTATTAGTTGATCCTCTCTCTCTCTCTCTTATAGAGACCGGTACACATACTTTAGCTTCGTTTGGAACAATTTTCTTACTGCTTCTTACAACAACTTTTTAATATAAAAATTTAAATTTTTGTATTAAAAAGCTGTTCCGTCCCAAACGAAGCCTTTGTATAGTCAATTAACAAAAGCTGATGTGATGAAAATATTTGAGTTTAGAACATAATTATCCGTCCAGACTTCTAATTACTGTTTCACATTTTTGTGCAGCCATTTGACTGGATAAAGAAACAATTCCAGAAGGCAGAGCCTGAGAAATGATTTATATCATACCATTTTTTAGTCCTGATAAAAGTGGAAAATGAGGTGGTAGATATGACGATCCTGCGGAAGGAACACCGAAAACTTTCTTTTTGTGAAAACCATATTTTAGCAGTAATGCTTTTGAATAAATTTGATAAACATTTTGTTTCCCCATGATTTCAATTTACAACTTTTTTCAGAGGAAGTCTCCTGCGTTCATTTAAGAGCTTGTACTGCTTAATTGATCTTTGTAATAACATCCTTTTTTTTTTTTTGTCCATTGGCAGCTTTTGTTTAAGTATTCAAGTAATCACCTGCATAACCCTCAGCCCGTTCACTCAATTATAAGAGTTGAAATGTAGCACTGTTACTTTTGGCTATGAATAATTAGGGTAACGAGCTATTTTGTACACGATTCTGGCTATGAATTTATATTGCTTTTAGGTATTGTATAAGAAATTGTGACTTTCTGACAATCTGATGTGGGGAGAGATGGGTTCTGATTATCTGATAGATTAATTATTTTATGATCAAATAAATGTTCCGAAATCAATTAGAATATGTTGTGTCCGTTTTTCGTTCGGTATTATGGCTCAATTTCACGGCCCAATAAACTGATATGATGGATTCTGAATGATTTCTGAATGGCATTCTGCATCCAATCTTCGCACATAATATGTGCGAAGGGATGTATACTGTTTTTTTTTAAGGAAAAAAAATTTCATAACAATATTAATTATTACTTTTTTAATTAATTTCTCGGAACACTAATGAGTTATGTTAAATGAATCCATGCGTTGGTACCAACATCGAGAGAACAAAACAGAAGCGGCAAAAAGGCCATCATAATCGCCTATTGGGGTCAAAGGGGAACGAAAACCAGCTGAGAATGTGCCAATTTTTTCATTTGCAAAGCTTAAGTTACAATTGAGAATTGTACAGAGACTATTGAGTATGCAATTCAAATTTCATGTCATTGCGCTCTTTCCACATATGATATGCTAATGCTCAAATTATAAGACAAACCTCTTGTTTAATACTAAGCGGATAATCAGAATGCTCCTCCCCATTACTTGATATCTTCCTTACTAGCACCGTTTTCTAATGAGGATATCAAAGATGTGGTCTTTAATTCTCCAAAAAACTACTCCTAGGCAATGTTGTGTGTAAGGTTATTCACCACTCTTTTACAAAAAGCTATCAACCTGAGAAGGTTAAAGCCACCAAGATCTCTCTTATCCGAAATCATCTTCTACTGGTCACATTAAAGATTGCAGACCTATTTCTCTCTGCAATTCCTTCTATAAAATCATAGCTAAGCTATTTGCTAATAGGTTGAAATCTATTGTCTCATATCGTTGAACATGTCCAGACTAGTTTTATTATGAACAGATTGTCTTCTGATAAAATTCTACTAGCTTCAGGTTTATTATCAGGTTTAAATGTTAGGGGCAGTTTGGCAACAGGATTTATGCCCGATTTGAACAGGATTTATGATCCTGCCAAATAGGATTTATGGCGCCATTGGAAGTTACGGCGGAATAAATCCTTCATCTTGTCAACTTTTGCGATAGATCGACAGATTTAAGATTTCAAGGCGCATGAGAGGATAAGATCGGACAACGGAACCTGGCTTCCAACATTAAGTTACAAATAACCACCTTAAATCCGATTACATTGTCGAACAGCTTCAGAGCATGGAACCCTTATGTTACTAAACAATTTTTAGGGTTTAACTTTGGCAGAATTTACTAAATCTTGATTTATAGGATTTAGTATATCATATTCAAGTTAAATCCTACTTGTTGCCAAACAACCCTTAAGGTTACTTTTGTGTCAAATTTGAAAACTTTAAGACTTTTGATACTATTTTTAGATATTATATCCTTGACAGATTACATGTCAAAGGCTTCCCCAGCATGTTCATGGATGGGTTAAGGCATGCATTGATAAAATTCACTTTTCAATCTGCATCAATAGTAAATTGGAAGTTATTATTATTATTATTATTTTAATTCTTCTATCTTCAAGCAAGGTTGCCCTTTACCCCTTCTCTTCTGCATTGCTGTGGATGCACTCCCTGCTTCTTTCGATCATGTTGAGCAGGATGGTTCTTATTGGCTTCCAACTGATCTACAGTTAAATAGTCATATGAAATTTATCAGTAATTTTCTTGGCTTAAAAAAATATAGACGATTCTTTCAGATTAACAAGTACAGTGGAGAGGTGTTTTTTTTTTTTTTTTTATTAATTGAACAGAGTTTTTCAAGGTGGATATAACCATTTCAGTCTCTTATCGAGCACAAGATTAGGTCACCACTAAAAAAAGTATCCCATGTATAAGAGATCAGGTGCCAAAATTTAGCTGGACGGTTCTTGAAGAAAAATCTGTGCTTTGTTTAAGTGTTGTGTCAGTGAAGACAACTATAGAGTGATCACAGAGGGAAATTATTTTGTGCGGACTCCGATCACAGGGTATCGTATGGATTGCTGCTTATTTGTTGAATATTACTGCTTATTTTAAAATACACAGTAAATAAGCAGCAAATCAGAAAAAGTCAGCAAATACTCAATCAACACCCAACAAAAACTCATCAAATACTCAGCAAATACTCACAGCTGAGGATTTGCTGAGTATTTATTACATATCTACAAATATGTAGTAAATACGCAGCAAATCTGAACGGTCCTTAGCATTTGGAGTCCGCACAGAATAATTTCTCGATCACAGTAGGGGGTACTATTTTCGCTTGAGCAGGCAAACAGTCCATGATTTTATATTTTCACAAGCTTTATACGATGGCTGAAGAAATCTAATTCATTATTACTATTTACATCATACGCCACAATCTGCAATGATCTTTAGAAGGATAAAGAATTCTCTACAGAACCATTATATATATGTACACTAGCATATATTAAGTGACACCATCTAATTTACCCTGCATTTACTGATAATCTATCTCCATGCCTACGACTGTCGTTTGTGGAGATTGCAGTAGTTAACTAATCAGAGCAGAAACAAATGGAATTTTGGTTCCATGACTTACAGAATGATGCATGTGCTTCTTCTATCTTACATGATTTGATGTATGTTGAGAAGTGACGGAAAAATTGCACATATAAACATAAAAGAGGAAAAAAAATTTACAAAGTGAAGCAAAGCACCCAAAAGAAAAATAACATGATCAACGTAAAGGTCTGATGAAACAATCTAATATTTAATTATAAATTTAAATTGTCATCAATAAGATATCAAATTAACCTTTTCAGATTAATGAAAGGTTCTTACGTAATAAAAAATTTATTCACAAAATAATACATGAGAAACAAAAGAAAAAAAATATATGGTAAGTATTGATTAGATAATATTTAAGTTTAAAAAACCATAAAATTAAGCTGATTTTGACTATAACACTATAATTTGTCATGGGAGATTTCAAGCCCTGGTTCAATGCGCCAAATTGATGTCCTGACTGAGGGGAAGAGGGGGCATCTGGTGCCACAGTACTTCAGTAGATCAAAAGTACTTTCTCAAAATCTATAGCCATGTCCAGGGGCTCAAGAACATTTCATTATTTACTAAATAGGGCCTAAGTAAGGCTGGCATGTAATGGTAATCCAATTCAAAAAAGGGGACAGCATCCAAAGCATGAATGGATGGGGGCTAAGATTTTGAACTTCAAAAATAAAATTTCCCATTAAAATTTATATTTCAAGGAATAGATAATTTGTTATGTGAGGTTTCTTCACTCAGCCAGTAAGAGAATCTGACCTTTTTTCCCGATAAGAGGATGAAACAAAATGGCCAAGAGCAAGAAACCTTTGCTTGCTGAGACCTGTAAAAAGAGAAATAAAAGGCTTCAAGTAATTCTAACGAGGCAGAAATAGAAAAAATATATATACAATTGAACTTCTGATTCAAAAAAGAAACAGTAATGTGGCATCCCAGTTTATATGTTTGTGAGCGCAGATGAAAAAGCAAAAACGAAAAAAAAAAAAAAAAAGAAAGAAATATCAACAATCATACAAACGTAATGATGAATTAGAAGTTAAGATTTGATGCAAATAAAAAAAGATAAGCCTACTATGTATGCAAATAAACGCTTCCTTTCTAAAAACTTAAATCAAACACAACAACACTTCAAATTAAAAAGACACAACACATTACAATCTTTTGAGAAGAAAGATACAATGGAATGGTAACTTGCGGAGAGAAAAAATATATTAGAAGACAAGACGAAGTCATAGAGGGGAAGGGGATAGAAGCTAGCTCGCAAGCTAGAGAAAACCATCAAGTTTTTTCTCCAAAAATCAGCACCTATTCTTCATTTTTTAAATAGCAACAAAATAGCCCTATAAATAGAAAATGAAGGAGGCCAAAAGCCATGCTCGGCCGCCCACTACAGCCAACCAAAAGGAGAGAAAAAACAACAATAAAGGCATGTTTAAACCCCCACATGAACAGCCACAGCAAGGGAACCGGGACAGCTAGGGAGCAGGAACCGAACAGCCAACAAGGGGAACCGGGAAAGCAGAGAGCAAGAACCGAACAACCCAGCAAGGGAAACTGGGAAAGCAGGGAGCAGGAGCAGAAACCGAACAGCCCAAAGCAAAGTAAACCGAGAAAAGGAGGGGGAGCATTGCTTACATCAAGATTTTAAAGGATCGCATGTGAAGCTTTAAGAATAAGGAACACCAGTAGTATATAAAAGGCGTGTGTATGGGCAGGGGTGTGGTAGGCAATTGCAGACGAAAGGGAAACTTTTTGTTAGTTGATGTCAACACATGCATATTGTCCTTGTAAGGGGGGTCGGGAAGGTGGAGGAAGGATGAAGGAGAGATGGATGGAGATTAATAGAATAAGGATTAAGCAAGAAAAAAACAAACTGCCCAGAATCCCATTAAAGACTGAAGGAGAGAAGGCTGAACGAAAGTTTATTTTCAAAACTTCGCCCCTCAGTACAAAACCAACAATTATTGCTCTTTCGTCATTTCGCAAAATACAATTAAAAAGTTATTTTATCTAATTAGCAAGAGAAAATTCTTTAGCTTTCAAGTCTACATATAGTTTTGAGAATAAAATAAAAAGACAAACCACACCGAGTATTACAAATAATAGGGTATACAATATTCAAAAATCAATCCACCTACATCCAATAGGCAAAAATATTATTAGTTCCTTACATATTATGACACTAAGAAGAAAATCGTAGGAACACAAAGAGAGGGGCTGAATTTCTATTTATCCTTCAAAAATAAATGCAAGATACAATTGATTTACTATTCGAGAGCTAGATAATATCTACCACAAACCCTACCCACCACTAGAAGCCCTCGATGAAACCTAGAATAATTTTAGCAAAACAAAGATAACCTAACCCTAGCCAATAACCCCTTTAAATAGCTATAACCCTCATGAAACACAATAAAAACCTTCCTAATTCTTTCTCCCCTTATTTCTCCTCCTTACATAGTGAATATTAACTTCCCTAGACCCTACAAAAGGGACCGAAATCCCCTCCCTGCCTGCTAACTCCCGCTCTCCCTGGTTCAACTGATCTGAGCCGGATTGCTGGATTTTGCGTGGAATTGTTACACGCATAACAAATGTTAAAAAGATAAAATAAAATCATTGCAAATTATACATCAATAAAAAAAGGATGGCACAACAACTAAATATAAAAACATTTACAAACTTGTATAAGAAAGTTAAGAAATGGACAGCTACACATCACTATAGGGACAACCAACACCTACATTTGATGGTGGAAGTTGAAAGGTGAAGAGAGAGAATTTCAGAAGTTTATTAAAACTTCACTATGCTAAAATTGAAAGATGATGTTAAAAATATATAATAAAATCATTGCAAATTATACATGAATAAAAAAAGGATGGCACAACAACTAAATAAAAACATTTACAAACTTGTACAAGAAAGTTAAGAAATGCACATCACAATGGGGGCAACCAACACCTACATTTGATAGTTGAAGTGAGGATGCAAAGTTTAAAATGTGATAATACAAAAACTAAAGAGATTGCATCCCATACAATCATAATTCACGAGTTGCCTTTCTTTTTTATAAAGTGTGAAGTATTTAACATGTTGATAAAGGTAATTAGCCAGCACTATGAGAGGATTTCACACGCAATGGTTAAACAAGATTGTCTTAACAATTATGAGATGGAAGAGAAGAGGTTAAGGGTTGCCAAGTTTAGTTAGAATGGTTAGCACAACAATTAACTTATGAAAGCTATGATAAAAATTTAATATAAGGTTAACACAAAAGCTGTGCAAACAAAACCAACCAAGCCAAACTAGAAGTTGTTCTAGCTCAAGCTCACTTACACAAAGTCTGTTCAAGCTCAGCTTGAACTCTATTTGAGCTTTTATGATAATTTTCAAATTTGGTTCATTTAAATCCATGCTTACTCAGCTTGAATTGAGCTCAACTCAGACTCAATTTATTCTGTGCCTATCAGAATTACGAGCATCTCGTTTAGAAAGATAAAAGAGCCTTATCGATATGGGCTAATGAGATAAACTTAAAAATATAAATTTTTATATTAATAAACTTTTAAAGGCAAGATTAAGTTTTATAAATGTTTTTTTTAATATATATATCCACAAATATAAGTAGAAATCAAATAAAAAAGAGCTGCAAGCTCATGCAACTAGGCATGTTGGTTGTAACTTGAAAGTTGTGCTTTACACCATATAAATCACACTATTTGAGACATCCAGCTAATGTGGGAATACAATCCACTCCAAAGGTTGAATTTGTTGATGCTCATATAGCCAATTTTTTTATTTGTTCTTTTGAGTAATTTGCTTTTTCATTTAATTATAGGTTAATATTAAATTGTGTTAAGTATTGCGTGTTAAGTATTGCGCACACATATCAAATCTGCTTGTCCAAGATGAACTCTCCATGACAAGCCATATTACTCAAAATGTGGGAGAATTTGTGAAATTCATTTCAGCTGCAAATACACAATTAAATATATTCAATGATATTTTAAAGCAACAAGAACAACCAAGAAATTTTTGCACTAAATGGAATGTGACATACTATGTTTGCATATTAATGTGAAAGAAAGTGTATATTTACTGGACTGCCTACTAATTTTAACTTACAAAATTATTTATTAATATGAGAAGTCAAGTTCTCGTTCAATCTTTGAGCTTGTTTATTAGCTCATTTAAGTGCAATCTAAGTAAGACAAGTATAAGTATGGCTCAAGAAAGCTGAGCATGAATAACTTGCAGTATAGCAAACCAAGTCCAATCTATGGTCGCTCAACTCAACTTAGCTTGAGTACAATCCTAATAACAGAATGTAATAAAGCCCCCAAAAAAGACTATGGTAGAACAATAAAAACATAAAGCAACCTCCTTTTTGAAATCATGATCTTTATCATATTATTTTGTAATAAGATATTATCTATAATGATATTATTCTTCTTATTGCATTTAAATAATTATTATCCAAAGACTAATTATGTACTATATTAGATAAACTGGGCTTAATGCACATGCCTCCCGTACAAATGGTCAAACTTACACAGACCTCCCTTATGCTTTCTAAAAAGTGAACTATGTTAGATATTATTCATTACATGGTATCCCCAAAGCTTTCTAAAATTACACTTGCCAAACCTATTCCAGAATCAATGAACTTTGCATAAAAAATGGGAGGTAAATTTAATTTCATAAAACACAAAGTACGTAATATTGACTATTTATAAAATAGGTCAGTACACATAACCGACATTTGACATTGCCAAATAAACCCACAATGAGAGACCAGAATGGCTCAGAAAATATTTTAGGAATGTTTTTGGATTTTCTCCTTATTTTCAAAGAATGTTTTCCTAAAGTTGCTCACCAAGCAGCCAACACAAGTGGAGTGATATGGTAACAAAACAAAACACCCAACAATAGAGGAACAACAAATACAATGATAATACAATAAGCAATACAACAAAAACAGAAACAATTGTAGCAAGCAGAGCAACAACAGGAGGCACAAATAGCTGGTTCCAGCAAGTAGCTAACTACAAAGAATTGTAAACAACGGTAGAGTGGGGTAAATCCTTTGCTAGTTTTGTTACAATACTGGGACAACAATAAATTAACGACAAATACAACAAAATAATCACACACATACTGTTGCCACAACTATAGGATTAAAAATAGAGACTCTGTGGGTTGAAACATTCTATTAGGGAGGAAGATGAGGATTAGGGGAAATAAATTGGAAGAGTTTTCATAGAGCTTTTTTTTTTTTTTAGATTTCAAGCTCATTCATGGGCAATTAAGGGAATAATCTTATACACACAAACAAACTCCACAAAAAAGGAACCCCACAAATAATAAATTAGAAAAGATAAAAAAAATTATAATTTATGTAGGAATTATATAAACTGAATTTGAATTTAAATACAAGTTCATTCAAACAATTTTAAAATTTAATTCAACCTTCTTCTACACTAGTATGAAATTGATTCTAATGGACCAAGTTCCAAAGCATTAATCACATTATCTCACATCCACTTTCAAATTCTAACCGAAATATTAAATTAACAATAAAACCCCAACCCATATTCACTCTTGTCAAATTCTCGACACTTTAATCATGGCATGCACAAATATATGAGTTTGGTAGCTCAAACAAATGGCATGGGTGTTTATTTTATTAATAAGTTTTAAGTGTTATGTACGTAATTCCCCTCTTCTCTCATTGTATGGTATTCCTAAAGAAATTATTCATTTTAACATTATCCATTTTAACTACCCAAAATTCTTCATGGAATTCCTAGAGCAAGCAAAAAAAATGTGCAGCTTATTGCCAAATTTGTCTAGATATCCTCAAGTGTGAATAAAATGGAACCACATTGTCTGGTGAGTAGCTTTCTTTTTATTGCCAAATGGTTCATGAAATATTCCAGACCACAATTTAAATCTAGCCAATGAAATCATGCCTCTTTCCCGCAGCCTCTTACAATATTTCTCAAGGATACATGTGCCCTATGAAGGCTAAGAATTATCATGCTTTCATCAACAGACTTCAACACTAATACAATAATATGAAACTCAAAAGAATAGCGTACCTAGCTACTTAACAGGCAAAAGACTTGCAGAATTAATTTTTTTCCGCCACTCAAAACTAGTTCACGGGTAACAAGGCACAACCACAAAAATTCTACACCAACATATACAAGTATTTACAAGTTGCTAAGTACTAAGTAGGGACGCGCACCGTGGTACAAAAACCATAGTGATCTGTCAAAAATATTCTAAGACTTGCTATTAAATTGTTCAAACTAAATCAAACATTACCTACATTAGCTGATACTGACACCAGAAGTGACTACACTTAGCAAGGAAATAGCTATAATATTCATGGCTGATCCCTGGAATCTGAAAGAGTACCAAGTCGGCACTGCAGGCACCACTATCATTAGCTGCTCCTAGGTGCCTTCAGACTGACTGAACTATGGAGGTAAATGTATATAAAACCTTCGTAGCCTTCGGCAATGTACATCTAAACCAAACATTACCTTCATGATGACAATCCCTAGTGACAAAAACAACCCGGATCTTTCATGCAAGCAATAACATTGTTTCTTAATGCCACGACCTCACAAAGCTAAGTCATGAGCAATCTTAGCCGTCTAGACCAAAAGGACAGATCACAGAAAAAACAGATTAAATATTACAACTATCTGACTACCCAAATCATTTGTCAAAGCTTTCACAATCTACAATAATGGGATAAAAGTGAGCCAATCTATTGTAAAAAACCAAAAAGGAAAAGCCAACCCATCAAAGAATGTATAACTTTCTGATTCTTTTTCTACTTCCGAGACACCAATGTTTGAATCATTAGCAGCTTATGATTTTACAGTTGCAACTCTTTCTCAGGTTCCCAGGGTTGATTGTAGAGAACTCCATACTACGGCATATGATTATATTTAGGTCTTAGGCATGTACAAATGTAAATCAATTAAACTCAAATATATATTCTAGTTGGATGTATTATTCCTTCTAGATTTGGTGTCAACTCCTTCTATCAATTGAGGGACTTCAAAATTTCAATATTGGATTGATCATGGAATGATTTACTCAAAATTAATACAATCAAGTTTACATTTCAATTCATCGTGAGCGTTCTCGGTGTAGAACCTTGCGGTTCTTGAATCAAAACCAGACAGGTGAGAAAGAGGAAATAAAGTACACGGAATATATAGAAAGAGGAAATAAATTTCAATCTATTGTAAAGAGAAATAAAGACTTGTATTTCATTAGTCTTGTCCACTGTACAAAGAGGTGTTACACTGAATATATAGACAAGGCATGAGACGGAATAAACAGCTGGCCAATGAGTGCATGCCACCTCATTCTTGTTTTATAATTATTATATTAAACTTATCTACTAATAGGCCCCTGCAAATTGATGGGTTTTGGATAACCATCAGTTTGAGTCGAAGTGTGTGAAAACGTGGTGTAGATAAGGATTTTGTAAAAATGACAGCAACTTGATCAATGATGTTGATTGAAAGTATGTGAATGCTTTTGTGCTGTATGTGATCACGAAAAAATCTCTGATCAATTTCAATGTATTTCGTACAAGCGTGAAACACAAGATTGTTGGCGAGAGCAATAGTGTTATCGCAGTAAAGATCCGTCGGTTTGGTTTGATTGATGTCGAATTCAGTCAGAAGTTTACGTAGCCATATGACGTCAGTCGTTAGAGCTGCTAGTGCTCGATATTCAGATTCTGTTGAGGATCTAGCGACAATGTGTTGCTTCTTAACTGTCCAAGAGATGAGGGTGACTCCTAGAAAAGAGCAAAATCTGAATATAGATTTTCGGGATAGGATCTGCGGACCAATTGGCGTCTGAAAAGAAAGTAAGTTGAATATTAGATTTTGTAATAAGTAAACCAAAATCCAACGTACCTTTGATGTAACGAAGTAGCCGTTTGAGCAGGAAGGTGTGTTGTGACCGTGGATTATGCATGTGTTGAGACAAAAGATTCACGCTATAGGCAATATCTAGGCGCATAAGGGTTAAATATTGAAGTGAACGCGTAAGCTTCCTGTATATTATGGGATCTGATAGGATGGTTTCTTGTTGAAAAACCTTTGGCAATTTCGTACATGATGGGTTGGCAATGGAGTTGCATTGAGTATTTGAGTTAGCTGAGCCCGCTGAAGAATCGATGTTGCATATTGTTCTTGTGAAAGAAAGTATTGTTGTTCTTGCCGACTAATTTGAAGGCCTAGAAAATTATGAACCTCGCCAAGATGTTTCATGGAGAATCTTGCACTTAACTGATCCAAGATCTTACAAAGCATTGTTGAATTGTTACCAGTAATAAGAATATCATCTACATATATAAGCAAAAATATTTGAATATGTGATTGATGAAATATGAAGAGTGAAGGATTAGAATTACTGTTTGTAAAGTCGAGTGAAAGTAGATACTCCGTGAAAGTGTTATATCATTGTCGCGGGGCCTGCTTAAGACCGTACAAAGCTTTGTGAAGTAGGCAAACATATTCTGGATGAGTGAAGTCCTCGAACCCTTTCGGGTTGCTTCATATAAACTGTTTTTGTTAGACTGCCATGAAGGAATGCGTTTGCGACATCGAGCTGTTGAACCTGCCAGTTAATTTGTAGAGCAATAGCAAGTAATATACGAATAGTCGGTAGTTTAGCAACATGACTAAATGTCTTTGTATAATCGAGACCAAATTCTTGATTATTCCCAAGTGCAACCAGTCTAGCTTTGTGTTTAGCAATTGATCCATCAGCATGAATCTTTGTTCGATACGTCCATTTGCACCCTAATACCAATGAGTCCGAAGTTGGAACAAGACTCCAAGTACCCTGTTTTTGTAATGCGAAGAATCCATCAACCATTGCTTTTTGCCACTCAAGATGTTTAACAGCTTCGCTGTAGCTAGTGGGATCTAAAGGAGTGTCATTAGAACAGTGCTGATGAAACGAACCATAGGCTTTAATGAGCCAGTTCTGCTTCTGGTAACCATAGGGTGACGAATAGTAGGGAGAGGAGATTCAGCGGATGACATATGAATAGGATTTACGGTGGTTTTCGAACTGACACCGGGACGCAAAGGTTTGTGAGATGCAGTTTCATAAGGCTTATGAGTAGATCAGGATGAGTGGGTAATGGAGGTTTGCACCAAACAAGGAGTTAGAAGAAATGGTGGAGTGCTTGGTTTCGAAGAATTTTTCGTGAGTATGTGAGAAAAAGAAAAATGTTGTTCATCGAAAGTTAAATGCCTGGAAATAGTAATTTTATTTGTAGAGGAATCTAAGCACTTATATCCATTGTAAGTATCCGAGTATCCAATGAACACACATGATTTTGTTTTAGGTTGAAGTTTGTGACGATCATGAGAAGATATGAGAGGAAAACAAGCACAACCAAAATTACGCAAGTGAGTGTAGTCGGGTTTAGTGTTGTGTAGCAGTTCAAATGGAGAGATGTTATTGGTTGTAACAGAAGGCATACGATTGATTAAGTAAACTGCAGTTAAAATAGCATCCAGCCAATGTATGTAAGGAATATGGGTTGTATAAAGAAGTAATCTAGATATTTCAATGATATGTATGTGATTTCATTCGGCTGCACCTTTTTGCTCCGGTGTATAAGGACACGAAATTTGGTGAGCTATACCATGTGCCTGAAGAAAGTGAATGTATGATTGAAATATTCACCTCCGCCATCAGTACGTATGCATTTGATTTGTTTCGAGATGTGTTTTGAGCTTTAAAATTAATGAATATATTGGTGACCTCAGACTTATAACGCATCAGAAAAAGCCACGTAAATCGAGAAAAAATCATCAATGAAAATAACATAATATAAAAAACCATTTGTCGAGGCAGCAGGTGCAAGCCCCCAAACAATAGAATTATAAGATCTAAGACATAATTCTTGCGATTTAAAGACTTTTCAAAAGAAAGTTTGTCCCTTTGATGTATTACAAGAATGGCAAGAAAATTTATTAAAATCTATGTGCAAAAGAGGATTGGAAACATATATAAAATGTATAAGTGTGTTTATTAGGGTGGCCCAATCTACTGTACCAAGAAAACAAAGGTGACACGGTCGCCGAGTAAGCACGCTGCTGGGATGTCGTATTAGTGGCGTGGAAGGGGTAGAGGCCATTGCTACATGGTCCGCAAAGCAGAACTTCCTGTGTCTTCAGATCCTTCAAAATAAAGCCATTAGGATCGAAAATAAATATATATATATATATATTGTTATCTTTAGTAAGCTGCGAAACATATAGCAAATTGTATTGCAGTATAGGGGTATGAAAGAGTTGAGAAAGATTCAGCTTACGAGGGGGTGTTTGTAGCAAACTTGCACCGGAATTAGCTATGCCGACCGAACTACCATCACCTATGGTAATGCCATCTGATCCATGATACGGGGAGACAGTCAAATTCTCAAGAGAATTAGTAAGATGGGAAGATGCTCCTGAGTCAAGAAACCAGTCCGGAGAGGATCTTGCATTTCCGGCAAGCAGAGCAGTGTTCGATTGATTTGTAGACTATGATGTACTTCATGTCTAGACTGTGCTAACAATTTGGTGCCGAATGACCTTTCTTGAGACAAATTTGCCAAGTAATGGACTGATTTGGGGCGGGTCTGGTTGTGCCATTGAAGCCATGAGACGCACGTCCTCTGGATCGGCGTCCACGACTTCGATTGGAGAAGAGTGCCGAGTTAGGATCATGGAATATGTATGAGCCACATCAGAAACAAGATTGATTTCTTCATTAAGAAGAAGGGTATAAAGATTGTCAAGACTAATAGAGGATAACATGGTTCGAATAGAGGTCTTAAAAGATTGGTAAGATGGTGGGAGGCCATTGAGAATATGAAAAACAATGTCTTCGGTATCCAGTTTAGAACCACCAGAAGCAATTTGATTGACTAAGGATTTGATATCAGCAAGACATTGTGTCATAGTGGAGTTCTTGAGGGAAATGTGATGTAATTCGTTCTTTAATTGAATAACCTTGGAATGATTTGTGGATTGAAAACGGGTTTCAAGAGTATGCCAAATTTCAGAGGTAGATTTGAGATTTATTATGTAAGGCAAGATCGGTGATGAGATGGTGGAACAAATTGCCGCGGCCAAATTTTGGTCCATGAGCAACCAATGGGAATAAGCGGGGTTATGCGAAGATGAGTCATCGGGATGATCAAGAAGACTAGCAGGTTTAGAGAAATTTGAGTCAAGATAGGATTCCAACCCATTTGCCCGAAAAACTTTGGAGATTTGCAATCTCCATAATGAGTAATTCTCAGGTGTAAGTTGGATTTGAACAATAGTTTTGATATTTGAAACCACGAACTTCAAGGTTGAAGAAAGAACCGGCATATCTTGAAGCATGGATGCGTCGTGTTCTTCAATTTGGGAGGAAGATGAGTTCGCCATGATTGCCCAGCTCAATCACCCGCTCTGATACCATGTAGAACCTTTCGGTTCTTGAATCAAAACCATACAAGTGAGAAAGAGGAAATAAAGTACATGGAAGATGTAAAAAGAAATAAAGACTTGTATTTCATTAGTCTTGTCCACTGTACAAAGAGGAGTTGCTTCGAATATATAGACAAGGCGTGAGAAGGAATAAATAGCTGGCCAATAAGTGCATGCCACCTCATTCTTGTTTCATATTTATTACATTAAACTTATCTACTAATACTTGGCTTGTTCTTAATTCTGAATTTCAATCAATTATATCTAATAGAAGGGCATCGAATTTTTTCCTCAATTGATTTCATCAAAATTGATAAATAATTGTTAAAACATTAAGAATTTGAGACCAGTAAATTTTAGGTTATTGTTGATTATTTTTTACATCTCATAATAGATCTCCATTAAAAACATAAAATCTTAAGAGGTCTTACATCTAATTTGGTATTAAAAGTTTAAGGTTGCATCAAAATATCATCTAGAAATAGGCCAAACTTTTAAAATGAGCAAACTAATAATTGAAATTAGGTGTAGGAGCTTAAACGAGTAATAATTTGAGGAGCAAACCAGCGAAAATGATTTCCGGTTTTAAGAAACTATTAATTAGTTTGCTTGGGTTTCTCCAGTTTTAGAGGAAACCGGAAATTCGTTTTCCGGTTTCGAGAAACCGAAACCGGAATTTCCTTTTCTGGTTTCTATCGCCGGAAAACATTTTGTTGATTTCTAATGAATAAAATTTAAAATATTAGAATGTCTTTCGGCACCAATTTTGAGTGAGATTTTTTTTTTTGGCATGAGACGTGGACGTCCAACGTGAATTCCTCCACGCAAAATTTTGGATTGATTTTGAGTGCATGAAATACTGATCGTCTAAAGTGAGGAAAGCAAAACTGTCGGGTATATTCACGGACAACAACTTGTCTTATTGGCTCGATCACTATTTAAGTTAATCGTCATACAACAAATTGATTGAATTATTGAAATTAAATGAGTCGTGGAAACCCGCTATCCCATTATAAATAGAGAGTTTGGGGAAGTAAAGAAACCAGAGCAACATAAGCGAGAGCTTTGCAGAAGTGTTGGCGAAAGCTTTCGAGGTGTAGAGAATCTCTGAGAAGGTTAGTAGAGGCAATAAGTTTTTTTTTTTTATAGGATAATTTTCATTCACTTAGTAATTAACATATATGTATATATGTATTATTCCCTCTAAATCATTTTTGGAACCTATTTTGGATCTCCCTTATGCATGTTACTGTGGAATTAAATTATCTTGATAATGTTGAATTAAAAAGCCAAATAAAAATGGCTTTATTGCTTAACTTAGAAACTTAAGACTATAGGAAAGTCTCGTCCAAGCTATGTATTGGCCGACCATATCACCACCCTCAATAGAGGGACAGAATGCTCCGTAGTCCTTTGAAATGTGAAGTACCCACCACTTGAATATTATGAACCATCCCTGGTATGGTTGTACGAATAGCCTTCATGAAGCAAACAAGAGAGCGATAAGAATCCTCATAACTACCAAAGATAGCTTTTATTTCTTTCTACATGCGTCTCATGCCTTTAAATACGACACCTTGATGTCGAACTTGGACTTCATACTTCCAATAATCTCCCTTGGCTTGTCGAGTTGGTGGCGAATTATGGGAGTGATGTGCGTACAGATAAACTTGGAAGTAAAATTGTGATGCTCGGCTACCATTTTGGTGTGGGTATAAGTGTGTTAAGGGCCGCACATAGATATCTTCCATAGCCCACCCAATTGCTTACTTCGAGCAGCATGTAGGCGCAAGAGGCATGGCCGGTATGAATTGTCGTGCTGGGCACACATGTGATAAGCCTGGTCTTGTTGGAGGTCGATTTAACATATTGAACATTTTGAGCTATCGACCACCAGTTAATTGCGGTCTGTAGGTCTTCCTTCGTATGAAAAATTTTGAATTATAAAGTTCAGAGGGAATTACAACATTTGTTGAAGTAAGCACATTCACCAAAGGCGCATCATAGTCTTTGGTAGCATCCCACTGTTCAGTTGTACAGACAACTTCCATAAACTCATTACTGGCGAACATCACCTCCAAGCCGTCACGATTCTACCTTGCATGCTCCTGAATGAAATCGTGACCCCATATCACTCTATTGTAATCTTCAAATGAAGGTATAGGGATGACTCATTCTGGACTTCCACTCAAGGAAACACTACTACCAATATCCATTATTTTGTATGCATTTACATCATCTTCGATACCTTGGACACCTTCTAGCACGTTAGCATGCAGTAGCAAACTACACTGCAAATACGACCTGACTGAGTAGGGATCTTGGAATTGATGAGAGGTATCTCCCCAAATCATCTGTGACTAACACTTTCCCTTGACCGAGTCTTCTGCTGAAGAAAAGTCGGGGGTTTAGGGTTGATGAATTTATGGTTTAGGGTTTAGGGTTTAGGGTTTAGATACTAGTTGTAGAAAATGATTCTACATCCCACTTTATCATAGGCCCAACACCAAACTATGTCCTAAATACTCAAAACATAGTGCCCCGAAAATCATCTTCTACAACTATTGTGAAGTCGATCGTGCTGACCCTCCATGCAACGGACGATAGAGTGGGCCTATGATAAAGAAATATTATTTAAGAACCGAACTATGTTTTGAGACAACATGTAGCAAAAAAGCCATCCTCAAATTGATAATATGAACTAACTTATACTCTAGAGTAGACAGACCAGCCAAATCTATTGGTCGTATTTATTTAACTTACATGTAGACGACAACAGTATGGGTCTTAGCCTCCATTAACATATACTCACAAACCTAATCATCGGTGATATTTGTGGCAGAGCAACCACCATTACCACAAACATGACTGATAAGGTTAACAGTGTGTTGATGAATTGAACTTTAATACACGCATAATTTGTAATTTCAATTGTGCCAATGGTATGTTGTCTTTTACAATGAGTGGTCGATTTCAGCCAACAACATAGTTTTGGTGTGAATTCGGCGGTAATTTGCAACTCCCCACCAAAGTACAACATTAATCGCAACATTCTACAAATACGGAGGACAATAATCACTAATTATTTTTCAAGTCTAATTAAGATTCATGTTTTTTTTTTCTATGCACATTATTGATGCGTAAATGCAGTCAATTGGAACATAAGTAATTCCCTAACAAAATCTCTATGCTACAGAGCAATCAGATTTAGGTACATATGTAATCCAAATTCAAAATAATTTAAATATACATATAAGCTATGAATAATTTAACACAAGTTAATTACTTATTCTTCAATTATAGTTATGTATAACATTGGTTTACTATTAAATATTTAAAGTTTACATATTGAAAATATTTATGAACAATTATAAAAAAAAAAATTTAACTTTAACCTGCAACCTTCATAACATTCTTTGGATTACTAAATGTGTACTACACTAAGTAATATATTCATAAATTAATGTTTTATGGATATTCAATATAGAAATTACATATATTTTATTAATTGAGATGTAATTTCATTTATCAACTATCACATTTGATTCAACATTACTATATTTAAATACCAATTATATCTATATTTTAAAAGAAAAATACAAATTTATAACCAACAAACTAATTTGACAAATATCTGATGTCAATGAAAAAAAACTATAATTATAATCTCTTAAATATTTTCTGAAAATAGTAACAATTCAAATAATTAATATTTTAAAGGAATATAAAAATGATATTACATACCTGATTTAGTTAAATAGACAAATTAAAATCCACAAATAAAATATATATGCTCTGAAAAAATTTTGATTTAGATGAACTTGTTTTAATATAAGAACAAATTAATACTCATAAATATAAATACTTACTGTGCTCATAAATATATCAAGTAGGATCTACGATATTTATTCTACTTGTCTTAACTCTCTTCTTCTCCTTTAAAATGTTGGAAATATGTGCCAAATAGATTTTAGTTCATGGGATTTAAGATATTTATTATACTTGTCTTCACTTGCTATTAGAAGCAACTTATTTAAACTCCAGATTTCAGGTCATATAGAACAATTTAGATCAACTCAGTTGAGTGGGTCCAATACTCCAACCCGAAATTAACTTAACCTCAATCCAATCAAACCAACTATATCTAATGTATACTTTCCTAATGTAACTTAAGAATTATATGCAAGAGTTCGCTAACATTCAAAGCATATTCAATTATATTTAATTTAAATTAATTCCTACGAAGTTAATTCTTCAAACTAATTTCAGTACACAAAAATATTAGTCATAAATATAAAACATCCAAGAATTAAAATTCGTTTCTCCCTGTCAAACTGAAAAAAAATTAACCCAAGCAACTTATTAAGTGAAATAAACCTATTCCAGCAATGTATATGATATTTAATAAAGCCTAATCACAAATATGGAAGAAAACTATCACAGCACTTAGGTTTCAAAGATCTAAAAATTTAAGACTCTCATTTCAAGTAGTTACAGCCCTAAATTTCTAAGTTAAGAATATATAGTCATATTTATTTGGTTTTTTAATTCAACATTAACAGGATATTTTAATTCTACAGTAACATGCATAGGGGAGATCCAAAACAAGTTCCAAAAAAAATCTGGAAGGAATAATACATATATATACATGCTAATTACTAAGTAATGAAAATTATCCTAAAAAAAATTAATTGCCTCCACTAATCTCAAAGATTCTCCGCACCTCGAAATCTTTCGCCAACACTTATGCACTGCTCTCGCAAATGTTGCTCTAGTTCCTCTACTCCACCAAACATCCTAGTTATAATGGGATAAAAGGTTTCCACAGCTCATTTAATTTCAATAATTTAGCAAATAATTTAATATATTTATTGTACAACGATCAACTTAAATAGTGATCGAGTCAATAATACAAGATGTTGTCCGTAAATATAGCCGACAGTTTGGCTTTCCTCTTCACTTTAGACAATCAGGATTGTGAGCACCAAAAATCAATCTGGAACTTGCGGGGAGGAATTCACGTTGGATGATCCACGTCTCGTGCCAAAACAAAACAAAAAATATCCCTCAAAATCAATGCCCAAAAGACGTTCCAATATTTTTTATGTTATTCATTAAAAATCGGAAAACAATTTTCTAGTTTCTTCTAAAACCGAAGAAACCAATAAATTATTTCACGATTTCTTAAAACCGAAAACCATTTTCTCGGGACTGCTCCTCAAATTATTATTCATTTAAGCTCCTGCACATAATTTTAATTATTAGTTTGCTCCTTTTAAAAATTGGCCTATTTAAGATGTCAACTATAATTCAAACTTCATCTAAATACTTAAAATTTCCCACCTCGAACTATTAAGAAATTTATTACTAAAAAAACAAGACCAAATAAAGTAATACAACAAACTAGGACAAATGCATAAAGGTTGAAAATCCCTGAATTTTTTTCGTATTAATCTAATTTCTAAATGAATTAATTTGACTAAATTATGAATCATTAGTTAAAGTCAATTTCTTTCTTTCCACGCTTTCTTCAAACTTCCCTCAAACATATATGCATATTGCCTACATTGTTATACTAACTTTGTTTCTAAATCTAAAATTGGTTATGAAATAGCCCATTTTTTAAGTTGGATATTAGAGATACCATGTGCAACAGAGTAATAAATTTACATGGAATAATTTCTTGACATTTACATACGAAATGTGATAGTTTTGCCTGAAATTATAGCAAAATTTCAACTAAACAATCATCAGAGTAGACTTTTTTAAACGAAAAAAAAATGATATGGAGCTTCTCCTACGACATTCAATTTGAAGTCCTCCTACGACTCTCTTCTCAATTTATGACATGTTTGTGATTATCTCGCAACGACTCTGGTGACTGCACACGAAGAATCGCAGACAAAAGAGCGAACGCAAGCAAGATAGCATTGGTGAGTTCTTGGTTGATTTCAGGTTGTCGGGTTGACCCAAATCGGACCCGAATTTGCAATTAGGTCAGAATTTAAAACCCAAACACAGCCCATTTTCTAAACTGGTTGACCCGAATCCAAAATTTTTGGGTTATTTCAGGTCGTGTCAAATATTGACACCCCTATTGATGAGGACATCAGAGATCTACGACTACGATCATGCTTATTTATTTTGATCTATTTTATGTATTTGATTTGTTATTGTTATTTTTCCCTTTCTACCCTCACTTGAGGGCTTTGTCTTATGTATGCCCTAGGGACAATAGTGTCTTTATTATTTCCCTTCATGTATTTGGCTATTTAAAACCTCCCTCTTCTTCTTGGAGGGTTAATTAATGAATGAGAAGAAAATTCCTGCACATGTGTTCTTTGAGTTGTGAGAGTTCTTGGAGAGAGCTTTGGAGAAATCCCTAGGGAGGGAAAACGGATCACCCACCAACCTTGGAGACGGCCGGGTTCGTGGTTTGTTTTATCGTTCTTTTTCTTTCAATCTCCTTTCCTCCTAGCCGACGAATTCCCTAGCCAACCCCCCCACCTTGCCACCGGCCAACTTCCCTCACCACCAAGCCATTCAACCCAACCAAATCCCCTCTAAACCGCCGGCAATAACCCCTCTTCCTTTCTCGGCGAAAACCACAACCCCACCGGCCACCCACCACCCAAGCCCTCACCCGCCGTCCCTACTTGCCCCTCGTTCCTTTCCAAATCTCCTATAAAGAAAGAATTGAAGACTTACCTAATTTATATCTTCTTAAATTTGGAAAGATTTCAATTTTCAAATTCAAATAAATTTGAATTTGAATCCTTTCCTAAAATAAGATTAATCTAATTTGAATGCTTTCCAAATCTCTTCAAATCTGAATTTAATTGGAGATTCCCTTTAATCCTCTTCCCTTATTTAATATCCTATGTTTGGAAAGAGTCTTTAATCCTCAATCAATTTCCCCCCATGCATGGCCAGTCCCCTCTATCTATTTAATTCAATCAATTAAAATAGATAATGGCCTCTAATCCTCTTTCCTTATTTAACATCCTAAGTTTGGAAAGGGATTTTTAAATTCCCCAATTCAATCAATCCATACTACCTCCCTAGACTCTCAAAACCAGCCATCTCCAACCTTCTCTCAGCCCCAGCTGCCCCTCCCAGTTCTTTACCACGTGGCCCTCAGTTTTCCCTGATTTTCTGCTTGCTGTCCCCCTATTCCAGCAAGAATATCTTGCTGTCCAGAACAGATATCTGCATTCTGGACAGATTCTACCTGTTGTCTTGAAGTTTATACATAGTAAACTGCTGTCCAAAGAAGGACAGCTTTTTGCCCTTCACTCCAGCAAGACTTCCTTTACCGTACCACAACCAGGAAGGCTTCTCACTGCTGTCCCGATCTTCATGTGCTTCTGTTTACACATCTTTACTTGCTGTTCAGAAATTTCTGGATGCTAATAGTGGCTGTCCACCCTTCCAAAACCTAGAAAGCTGCTGTCCAAGGCCACCTATTTGTTGTTCAAAGACTCCAGCAGCAGTTCGCTGCTGTCCAACCCCTCTGGGAGCTACCGTTGCTGCCCGGAACTGTCCAGAATCGCTGTCCCAGGTTGGCTACTTGCTGTCCAGAATTTCCCAAGTGTCAAAGTTGCTGTCCAGCAATCGTAGCAATCTCCTATTGCTGTTTTACTGTCCAACAGATCTTCTATCAAAAGCCATTAATTTTTTGCCTAAAATTTTGGCTAGATTGAATCCTTCAATATTTTCAATTATCATTAAAATTGGGAAACAGTTGTTATAAATTAAACTAATTCAATGTGCTTGTTGCAAGATTTTTTGCACCTCATAAAAGATCTGCGTTAGAAATTCTATAGACCATAAGACATCATATTTCGAAAACCCTTAGTAGAAAAAGGCACCAATGATCTCCATGAACCATATTAATAGTCAAGCTTGCAATAGAAGAAATTTTTCAACATAGTGGCCCAGAGAAAGATGAAATCCATATATAGGGACCATATAATAGAATAATATGCACATTAAAAAAGGATTTCAACCACTACCGTTCAAAGTAATCTTTGTGTATCTTAGAAATAATACAAAGGAATTTACAGTTCATAAGGTAAAAATAGCTACACTAACCGAAACTTCATAGTGCAAGCATGAATGTACTAAATCTAAATTAGGAGAAGAATACTTGCCTCTATACTTCCAGTCAAGATGTAACCCAGTTCAGCTCCAATGATCTGCACCACTTTAGGTATAACAGAATGATTTCTAGCCATGAAGAACTAAACTTCTTTCTTACCATAAGCACACGAGGTTGCTGGCTAAATCTAAAACTCAGAGTTCAAGCTAAAGTCAACCAATTTTAAAAGGCTTAAGACATTAAAAAAATGAAAAACAATACACCAATAGCTCTGACTGATCAAAATAACTTTTCCGCCAGTCTGCTAGGATCCAAATTAAGATTCAAGTTTCATCAGAAACACAACGATATCATCTTAGCCTAATTGTTCAAGATTAAAAAAAACGAAGCCATATAGATCAGCTGCATAGTCTCTCATATCAAACCACACTGCTTTTTGCTTAACAATAAAAATCACCAACAATATCATCAGCCATGGAAGGAAAACAACTTGGAACAAGTTATACTTCTCAACTCCTGAACACTGATAGTTACTAACACGCCAGAGTAGCTGCATGTGGACAATATCAGTTAACAGGCCTTCTGTCCGATAATTTGTATACTCTGTATGGCACACTGAAGTTGATACCATCAAACTTGGATACTTGCAAAAGTCACAGAGAAAAAATAAATGCATTTTGTTCGATATAGAAGGCCACAACAATACAAGACTGCAATCAAAAGTCTGTCTTGCAGCTACCTCAGAAACCCATAAAATAAGGAAAAAAGCTCATTCACTAAACTTCAGGAGGCCAGCAATGTACAGTCATATCTCTCACAAAAAGTTGTATTCGTCTAGGATCATTGAAACTAGTGTTCAGGCTTACAAAATACATCTTCAAAGGCTGCATGACCAGTAATATCTAAACTTAGAAATAGATTCAACAATATAGGTCAAGTTCATACAAATCCTTTTTGCATATCAATGGGCATAGCATGCTTGCTTAAGAAGCTAAAGAAATTTTAAATCTTAGTAAAATAGATATCCATACCACTCTATTTGAGCACCTTCCTTGTATAGGACAGACCAACCAATACTCAATTGAACATATTACTACAGATAAGCTGATTTAACATGCAAGGCCTTATATAATAAACCCTAAAAGTGACATTCAAAGGAGCAAGATGCTAAGATCTCACCATTTTTGCCTTCACAATCCAAAGAACAAGCTAAATCTCAATCCAAGAAGATATAGTCGACTCATCACTTCATCAGCATATCAACTCAGACCTTCTGTACCCATTATTAAATTGAAATAAACATTGAGCAGTATCATTTCCCAGGCAATCCATTAATCTGAACTGCCCATTTAACATTTTGAACATGTCTACATAGCTGCAGTACTGCCTTGGAGCCAATAAAACCTTGTGGCCATAATCATGGCCCATGGGGGGCTAATACGAATCAACTTATTTGACTTAATCGTCAACTTTGTTATCTTGACTGAACCTATTAGTCTTTCATTTTCCTCAAATAACTCTTAACCAGGTACTTGAGATTACAATGCATCATAACGAGCAGACAATTCTTTCTG
Source organism: Dendrobium huoshanense (assembly GCA_016618105.1). NCBI lineage: Eukaryota > Viridiplantae > Streptophyta > Magnoliopsida > Asparagales > Orchidaceae > Dendrobium > Dendrobium huoshanense. The sequence goes on along the minus strand of CM028352.1, from coordinate 8,345,161 downwards.
TGGACAGTTAGTTGCACCCTCGTTACAAATATAACGCTATGCCAAGGCTTCTTGTCACTAGAATAATCCTGAAACCCGTCTAACTAATTATGCTTGACAAATTTTCCAGAACTGCATTTATTCAAGTAAACTAAAAATGGCAAAAGACAGATCTAACGTATCAATGATTTAATAACTGAAACTTCAAACCGTAGACATTCACTAAAACAGGCCAACTTAATCCATAGAATCAACAATCAAAAATAGGATAGACAGAACAACCAACAAAAAACAACAAAACATCAATATGTCGGAGATAATTACTAAGTCTCGTATCTAATAAGTTTGACATACAACAGATATAGAACATTAAACAATACGGAAGCAAATGTAAAACATAAACAGTACGCCATGTTGCTTTCTCATGACAAGCACTTTCTTAAGAGATAATGATGGTGAAGTATGCACCAACCAACTTAGCTTAAGAACGTCTAACCCTTTCACTGAAGATGTCAAAATGAAGTGATTGCTTTCAATTCAAAGACAAACTAAAACACCAGCTCAACGACGTCCAATATGAGACTTGTCATATGTTCCCCACGTTCCAGAGCCAGCACCATAGACCGGAGCTTTATCAGTGCCACCCTGATAATTAAAGAAAATAATCAATCAAAATATAATAAGAATGCACACAAGATGGCATTCAAATACTCTAGCAACTGCTTAGGAATTTCCAATTTAAAAAAAATGCATTTAGTAAAAACAAAATAAAACTGTACCAGATGAAGTCCGTATCCCTCCCCATACGGAGCAAAAGGTGCTTCAGGGCTTCCATGTTTGATACCATAGGTTCCACCTACAACAACAATTAAATGAATAAATTTCATTTAAAAATTGCAAAATGCGTAGTTAGGTTTTTGGTGCCCAACACAATGGACAATAATATAAAATTTATAAAACAATAGAATTTCATTGAGGAATAAAAGCAGCATTAGAAAAAGTGGAAGTATATGCAAAACATAGAATATATCAAGCATCTATAATCAGAGATGTTCATTAGTTACGACCAAACTGTTAGCAATAACAGCGAGAATTAAAAATAATGTGAAAATGATGTGATATGAAATTCACTTAAACATGGCAAGAAAGAATGAAAGGAAGATAATAAATCAAATAAGTCAGGAAAATTTAATAACTACTGCAAAATGTTCAGCTAGTCATATGTCATCATATATGCCTAGAAAGAGAAAACATCAATGGGAAGCAATTTACCGACACCCCATGGTCTTCCCTCAACATTTGAAAGATCAGCCCGTAACTTTTCAACTTCACGAGCCATGGAGACCAAGTTTTTCTCCATTGCCTGTCTTTGCTCCAGCAGTTCAGTATTTCCTTTTTTCTCATACTCGATGGCAGACCTTCACCCAAACAAGGACACTCAATATTTGTGGTCATATGATGGAAATTATGAACAAAGGAAAGATGCATGTATGGAAAAAAGCCTCAGTAAAATCACTTAATGAACCCTTTTATGTACAACCTTGCTCGCATAAGCTCCTGATGTAGACTGTCAATTTCAGACCTAAGAACAGGGATTTGCTGATGCTCAGCTCGTGCCTTTTTAAAATCTTGTGTCAGTGTCTGACCCTGCACAGTGAGATCTTGTCTCATGGCATTAAGTTTCTGAACTTCGGCACGAAGCAGTATTACTTCATTCCTCAAATGTTCAGCCGCTCTTAGATCAGCATCCAACTTCAAGCTTTTCTCAATTAGCTCCCTAGAATGTGCATCTTTTTCAGCACGAATATCAGCAATGAACAAATTCATACGATGAATCTCCTCCTTCACAGCAGCACGTTCCTGCTGAAAAGCCATCCGATCCTCGGCAAGCCTTCGGTTATCACTCAAAAGCCTCCGAATCTCATGCTGTTGCACTTCAAGTTCTTCCTCATAGACAGCAGGATGAGGAGGACGAGAGGGATGAACACGTGCATATGGTCCTGGAATAGCAGGATATCCACGACGACCATCTTCAAAAGGCTGGCGAGCTAGCCGACCTCTCGCAGCCATCACAGATTAAACTTCAAAAAACAAAAGATTATATATTGACACATTATAATTAAAGAAAAGCAAAAACATGATTACAACATGTACAAAATTGAGAGTAGGCAACAGATAAATTCAAAATAAAACTTAAAGCGTGCAAAATCCTACAGGATATGGAAAGAACCATCATCAGACAAAAACCATTCAAACATGGATATTTATATTGACTCAAAAAGAATGTTCAAGTACAGAACAATCTATGATATATGCATTAAAAATAGGCAATCGCTAAACCATGAGGAAAATTGAAAAACCTCAAATTTTATAACTCATTAAGGTTGCCCCTTGCATAACTACCTTGTCTTAAGAGGGTGATCAGATGCGTCAATGCGCTCATAGACAACTGATATTTTGAGGCATTCTATAACAAAAATAGAAGTGGGTCTAATGAAAGAAATATGTTGCTCAACAAGCAACTAAAAATCATGAAAATAGATGTTTTGCTTGATATGTAGCATGATAAAACAAATCAATTTAAAGCAACATAATAAAATGCAAATCAAAATCAAAGACAGAAGCAACTCTATTTGAGTAAAACTCCGTTGGTACACTCAAGCAAGAAAATAAAGAAATAAAGCTCCCATAATGTGAAAGCAAAGGAGTGAAGCTCAAGCCCATCGGACAAATCAACTCAATTGCCAATTACCCATAGAGATCCAAAAAATAGGCAAAAATTTCTTGCTAGTGGTGCCATCCAAACACAGCCCAAGATTCAGAAAGGCAAAAGACCACTAATCTGAAACCAAATTTGGTTTTAAGCTAGACAAAGGAATTAAACTCAACTCATTCACGAAGCAAACAAGTGAGCTTGAACAAGAATGATAAGCACTCTTGATTAATGAACTGAACAAGACAAGGATTTGTTTTTCCCATGTTGAAATCATCATTTCTGGGCATCGTCCATATTCACGCTAAGAAACCTTTAAGAAGAAGCTTTCATCATGATTTGGCTATCAAATCATGGAAAAATCAAAGGAATAATTACGCAAAAGTTTTAATAGTCTAGTCTAATTTCCTGATGAAGACTATCAAAAGTAGCGATTTTCAATTCACGCTATTGAGATCGAAAAGAACATCACCAAAAGTCCACTACAACAACAACAACATTAAACCATTATCCCACTATGTGGGGATCAAAAGTCCACCAGAGAAGAAAAATTAACAATCGTGTCTGATGATCAGGATTAGGACGGTAGGAAGTCTACAAATTTGGATCATGTTTCAAATTAAAGCAGGATAAGTATGGATTTGAATTTTGAAGTTATTTGGATATTATATTTGAATTTAAATTTAAATTAGAATAATTTCTACTTAAATTACCTCTAGTTTGAACTTTAGATATGTTCTTATTATACATAGGGTTTCTAGTTCTGGTGGAGTTTATTTAGACTTGGATAAGACTTTATCTCATCCTGTAATTACCTATAAAATAGTATTGTTTCATGCAAATGAAATTCAATAAACATCTTTCCCAAAAGCCATTCTCTTCTCTCTTTAGAATTCCTTCAACCCATTAACAAGGTGCGGACTGGCTAGGAGCAAGACATATAGCTCATCTCAAACAAATAGTCGCCAAACCTATTGATACATCAAATTCAATCATCAAGATTAACTCCACCAAAACTAATCAAGAAGGGTAGACAATCTGATTGTTCACTCATAGAAGTCTATAAGAAGCATTCCTCATAATTTGAGCATCAGATAGTTGAAATATCATAGGGATCATGTCTGTTGAAGTTTGAACAATACAATTTCTATGGAGATTATCATGGATTTAAAAAGCAGTCGAGGCGGAGCCTTTGCGAACGGAGGCTTAAGCCTCAACCCATCGGATGAAGCTTACACTTTTTTGTATTGAGGAGTACGCCTCAAGGCTTGAGGCACAAATGCGAATCGAGGCAGCGCCTCTATTTATTTATTTTTTTCGCCAGAGTTTATATGTATGTTCGTGAGTAGAGCATGCTTAGGGCTTTTATTTCATTTAACTTCCGCCGCTCTCGTTCTCTCTCGAAACGAAACACAAGCAGTTCATCTTCTTTTTCATCTTCTTCTTTCGTCGTTGATGTTCGGATTCGTTGTTGCGCAGGTGTAGAGATTGCACAAGTGACTTCTTCGGCTTCTTCGTGGCTATTCGACCTCGCTCCTTCAACGACTTTACTTTCCTATCGGATTGGAAGTTACGACATTTTGATCGAAAGCAACAACGGGACCTCGCTGGCTGTGAAGCTAACTTTCTACCTTTCACGTGCTTCTTCGGCCAAATCCCATAAATCCGCCGAACCGAGGGATTTAGTAAATACAGGATTTAAGCCGTAAATCCTTAAATCCGGTATTTACCCATCGAAGGGATTTAGCGCGCGCACAAAAACCGTTTTGCTGGATTTAGCGTAAATCCGACTTAAATCCCGCTGTAAATTTGTCTGTGCCTCTTCGACTGTCTCATTCCCGTCGTTGCTTCTCCGACTTTGCAGCCATTTCGACATCGACTTCCAGCTTCTCCAACTTCGACGAGGATCTCTAACTTCCACCAGCAACTCTGACTTTGACGAGCCTCTCTGACTTCGTCCCATTCTCGTATGTGCCTCTCCGAGACTCCGACCTTGACGTTTAATAGGTTAGTTTCATTTTCTAACATCCCTTTTGAACATATTTTTCTTCTGTGATTTTGAATGTGAACCTATTGTTGGTGCCAATGGCGATAATTGCATCATTATGACTTGTTATTTATGTTGAAGTTGTTTCTCATCTCATAAGGCATTGAACAATGCCATTTTTTTGAGTTTTGAAGGATGATTATTCATTATCATATCATCATAATTATTTTTCAAAAAGGAGAGGCATGTTAAAAATAGATCTAGAAACCTGATTTCTACTCAATATTGGCAGGCATCGTGGGAGGGGCATATTCCTTATGTCAATAAATTTTCTCACTTTGCTTATTAAATCAAGGAACCTTATTTCTACTCAATATTGATATGTGTCGTGGAAGGGGCAAAAATAAAGTTCATTTAAAGATCCTTCATATTATTGATTCTTCTTCAAACTCTTAATTTTGATGTCATGATTGATTAGGAAATAGAGTATGACTAGATTTGTCCATTTTGTTTGGTTTCATGACCTTTTATAATTTTTATTGTTATTCATGAAAATTTTTTTGTTAAAAAGTAACATTCGACTTTTTAAACTACCAAGACAAAAAATGCTATTTGAGAAGAAATTATAATTCTAGCCACAATAAAGACTTTTTTAGAATGGATGTGATGTAGGTTCATCTTTGATAACCGCTACAAGTGCAAGGATTTCTTAGGGAGTTAGGAGGAAAATTTGAATGTAGTGACTGTTTAGAGATTTCCTTTTTGATTGTATGCATTAAATAGTTTGTTTTCCTGGGATTATAAATCCAACTCATACATGATTTTTATGAATCTGTCAAAGCATGCTCTCATAGTTTTGTAATTATTTATATTACATTAGATTTTTAATTGTTTATAATTTATATTTTATGTTAATTGATTATTTTTATCAATTATTATAATGACTACTGGCACAAGAAGGAAAGATCCTGCATGGAAATATGATACTCAAGTTGAAGTGTCAGGGGAAGGTGTGAAGAAGGCATATGTTTACATGAAATGTAATTTTTGTGAGAAGCGCATAACTGGTGGTGTTAAGAGGTTGAAGGATCATCTAGCCTGCACTCATGTCAATGTAGGACCGTGTGAAAAAGTTCCTGATGAAGTGAAAAAAGAATGTATGGATTACTTAAAGAAGTTTGCCACCATGAAGAATATCACACAAAGAAATATGGAAGAGATGATAGCAAATTCTTCTTACTATGGATCACAGCATGAAGATTCCAGTAGTGGAAGTCATCTACTTTCTTCTAACCGAGGCACTTGGGGGGGCCCATGGATAGATTTATGATTAATATTGATGATGAGGAAAACATAAACACTCAGGATATTTCGCCTCCTACTGCTACAAAAGAACTCAGAAACAGAGTTTGTTTAGATATTGCCAGATTCATCTATGAAAATGGGATACTATTTAATGTTGTTAAGAGTTTGTCATGGATCAATATGTTACAATCTGTTGGAAGCTATGGAACAGGGCTACAACTTCCAAGCATGCATGAATTGAGGACTTGGATGCTGAATAAGAAGGTCAAGACAACTACAAAAATGGTGGATGATGTTAAGAAGACTTGGATTGAGGCAGGAGTGACAATTATGTCAGATGGTTGGTCAGATATCCGACATAGAAGTATGATTAATTTCTTGGTCAACAATTCATATGGTACTGTTTTTCTAAAAGCAGTGGATGATTCAAGTTTTGTAAAGAATGCACAGTTGTTGTTTGAAATGCTGGATGGGGTTGTGGAGGAAGTAGGAGAGGCTTTAGTAGTACAGGTTGTTACTGATAATGCAAGTGCATATAAAGCTGCATGGAGAATGTTAACGGTGAAGAGGCTTCACCTTTACTGGACTCCATGTGCTGCACATTGTATTGATTTAATGTTTGAGAGGTTATGACAATTGCCTCAGCATAAATCAGACATGTTGAAGGCCAAATTTGTTAGTAAGTTTATTTACAATCATTTTTTAGTACTCAGCTTGATGAGAAAATTCACTAACAAAGAAATTATTAGACATGTTGTTATAAGATTTGCTACTGCATTTTTAACATTGCAAAGATTTAAGGAGTTAAGACAACCTTTGGAAGCTATGTTTGCTTCTGAAGAATGGGATAAAAGTTCATGGGCCAAAAAACAAGGAAAATAAGTTAAAAATATTGTTATGAAAGATAATTCATTTTGGCGGGGTATAAATTATACTTTGAAAACAACATGACCATTAGTTAAGGTGCTTAGAATGATTGATGGTGAGAGGACCCCGACTATGGGATTTATTTATGAAGCAATGAATAAGGCTAAAGAAGACAATGCAAAATATTTGGGAGGTCAAGAAAGTGCTTACAAAGAAATATGTGATATTATAGATGAAAAATGGGATCGTCAATTACACCAACACTTGCATGCTGCTGCATACTATTTAAACCCTCAATTTCATTATGATAAGAACTTTCATGATGATGAAGAGGTAAAAACTGGTTTGTATACATGTCCATATATGGACAGACTTATTTTTGAAGGAGACTACCTCAAAGTGAATGATCAACTTGAAGATTTTCATTTGAAGAAGGGAATGTTTGGATTTAGAGCAGCACAAGCATGCTACAAAACACGATCTCCTGGTATGTATATAATTTGTATATTTATAATATTATTTTTAATATTTATGTTTAAGTATTCTACTACACTCTTTATTCATAAAATATTATTCATTTTTATGTAGAACGTTGGTGGGCTCAGTTTGGAGATGATGATCCTGAATTAAAAGCTTTTGCAGTTAAAGTTCTTAGCTTAACATGTTTGGCTTCTGCATGCGAGCGTTATTAGAGCACCTTCAATCAAATTCATACAAAGAGAAGAAATAGATTGGCGGCAGATCGAATAAACAAACTAGTTTATGTTATGTTTAACAAAAAACTGAAAGATAGGCATCTCAAATTGCAGAAGAAAGGAAATAGTGAAAATGAAATTGACCATTTACTTGCTGATGATTTACAATCTGATGATGACTGGGTTACTAGTAAGAATGTTGATGTTCCTGAAGTTGAAGCAGAAGGAGAAACTCATGTCAATGAAGACATTGAAGCAACTACCCAAGTATATAAAAGAAAGAAACAAAGTGAGATTGGAGCTTCAAAAAAATTCAAAGGTATTCTTAAATAGAATTAATTATTTTTTATATTATTATTATTTCATTCTAGAGCTAATGAAATATTAACTAATATAGGGGATAAAGGAAAAATATTATAGATGAAGAAGAGGTTGAGGGTGACTTTGACATTAATTATGAAGATTCTTCTGAAGACAATCAAAGTGAAGATGAGCCTGCATTGGGTCTTGATCCTAAGGGGGTGTTTTATTTTTAAGTGAGTTTATTTTATATCTTATATTCCAGTAATATTATCTTAGAACAAATCTTCAAATTCATAATTGACATAATATTTTATTATTTTTTATCATTATTTATAATTTTAAATTACCTGATTTTAATCATTTTGAAGCTTAGCCTTAAAAAAAATGTCTCGATTCCCGATTTCGCATTTTAAAAACTTGGAGATTATTGATAGTGCTAATTCTCAAAACAATAGAGACAAGCGAACTTATTCATGAACCTTAAGCTCAATAAATTTAACTAAAGCAACATGATGACTAAAGCCACTAAGACCACAAGGACCGCAACCCAAGTACAAGGCCAAGCTAACTTGCTAAGTATGCTTATGTTAAAAGTTTCTTTAGCCCAAGCTATCCAATTCAAATGCTCCAAATTTGCATGAAGTAGCTATAATAAATTTAAGTCAAACATCGTCTTCATCAGGTTCCGAAAGAAATTGGAGTGTTCTTAAACAAATTCACTCAAAGAAACACATTTATTTGGAGCATCAACGACTCAACGACCTAGTGTATGTTCAGTATAATCTTATAGCATATTAATATGTATGTAAAATATGTCATATTACATATATATACAAATGTCATACTAAAGTTATTCTTTCATTTTTTTTAAGTTTCAACTTCAAAAAAAAAGTTGTGATCCTATATACTACACCTATGTTTAAATGGTAGATTTCTAGGTACTTTATGATGAAACACCGCTAGAACTTGACTTAGAAGAATTGAAAAATGAAATATAGAAAGAGGATGCAATGTCAATTGTTGAAGAACAAACATACCATCCACTCGGCCTAGACATAATAAGTTTATAGTGAAATACGAATATATATCATTTAAATAAAACAAAAATAAAATCTTATTTTATATTTCTTATTTGTGGGTGAAGGTGAATTAGAGAATGAAAGAGATGGAGATGAAATAATCAACTTCGATGATTTAGATGCATTTCGGTCTACGGATTTTGGTGAGGAGAGACTTGGAGATTCAACTTATGGGGATAGCATTGAAAATGCAAATTTAGGAGATATTTGATTTTCCTCTTATGAAACTATTGAACTTAGAAAGAGAAACATTGTTAACTTCATCTTTGTATCATGAATGTGTTTTCTTTTTTGTTATCCGTTAGAATAAACTATCAAAATCTTTCTATAATTGGTGGTGTCCTCAAATGAAATGCATTAATATATTTTGCTTATTTACTTTATATTATGTGTACAATTATAATAACTATCTTATATTTATTTTATTTTCAGAACTTCGCTAATTTGAAATAGAAAATATAAGATCTCAAGAGAAATTTCAATTTATTCTTTCAAGTTATGACTACGAAGAGGTCAGTTGCTCAAAACATAAATGTATTTAATTTTAAATTTACTAAATATATTTATTATGTTTTTTATGCTTCATATTATGATGATGTTTAAATTGTTGTTATATATTTACAAATGATTGTGTCATTATTATAATATTTAAATATAATAAATATTTGTTACGTCATCCGATTCAATGGTTCAACCCCAATCAAACCATGGAACCCCTAATCTCTCCTTCTTCTGATTCTTTGTATGATCCAATTTTCACAGCCATGCTACAAACACAATAAACTTTGAATAAATCTAGGCCTGACAAACCATCAACTATCAAAGAAGACCCTTGAAGACTCAGGTAACTTACATTCAATATTGCACTAACACTTCTCCTCAAATAGACATGCAGTGTCCGACACGTATCCGACAAGACACGCATCTGACACACTTTCGACATGTGTCCAACAAGCAAAAATGTGTCTGATTAAAAAAATATTAAATACAATAAATATTTTAAGAATTTTTTTTGGACATTTAGGCTATTTAAGGCAAACTCACACACATAACGCATATACAAAAACTCGAACTCAAGACCTCTTAGTTGGAAGCCTATGCTCCTCAACCAACATGCCAAGATGAGCTGTGTTTTAAAAAAATTTAAATATAATTTCTTGTATTTAAATATTTTTTATTGAAAATATAAAAACTAAATTTATTATTTCATATTCACAACATCAAATCAATCGCCCGCACTCAATACCTCATTCTTCGAATATTCTAATTTTTATTTCCTTTTGGTAGGTCATGAATTTCATTTCACAACAATGCCCAATGTCATCTCAACATCGAAGTCTAACCTTGTTACAACATCGACATTTCAAAACTATCACAACATCAAACTCTAACAATGTTTTGACATTTATGCTCAACGCTAGCAATTTATACACCCACAACTTGACAGCTCATCTTTGTCCAACGTCGTTTTAACATCGATGACCAATGCCCTCTCGATATCGACGACAGACACCCTCTCTTAGTATTGACGTCCGACATTTACTGCATAACATTGATGCTCTATGTTCGACAACATTGTCATCTCCTCTCTCGATTCCTGATACATGACATCAACATCAATGTATGACTCTCAACATCTTAATATTAATCATTTTAAGCATAAATTCTAGTTAAACAAATTATTATTTTTTACTTTTTTTTAATATTATATTTATTCAATTTTTATACGTTATTTTTAAAATATAAAAATTATAAATGTCATGTCCGTGTCCTATATTTTTCAATAATTGACATGTCTCGTGTATGTATTATGCCATATCCATGTCCTTGCCTGTGCATCATAGCTTACATTAGACCAAGTTGGTAAAAGAGATGGACACCAACATAAACTAGGCCTTACAAATCAAGCTAGTTAATCCTTACATGTTATAAATGACAAGAATACATGAGTTTCACACTACAAGAGTTTGAATTACACTGAGCGCACAACAAATTACTCATTCCTCAAATGTCCTACTAACTCTACCAAGTAAGGAAACGAACAAAGCTAAAAGCCAAAAAAAATTTACCATTCAAAAAAAACAAGTTTGATGTTAAGATTGTGATCACTTTAAAGTCTATCACAATTAACCTCCATAAAGACCACACCGAGCTAGAACAAAATCACATTAGGGTCCTCCAAAGTTGCACCAAGTAGGTCACTATAAGCATTAACTTATTGTTTAAGGTCCATATAGCTCACACCAATTGGTCACTGATTGCAAACGGTTCCTCCAAGTCAACTAACTATAGCTTGATCACTAATTTGAAGCTCCCAACAAATTATGGTTCACAAAGAACAAATTAAGCATATAGCTAATATGCATAAGATATGTAAAGATTGCACCGTCAAACTCCTAAAGGCCATAGCTAGACCAACAAAGTTAGCTCACAACCCAAGTTAAAGCCAAAGATAAACACAAGCTTGACTTAGGACTTCCATGCCACTAAAAGCTCCTATTATCACAAGCCATTCAATTCACAAACTAAGTTAAAGACCAAAATCACAATTGACACAATCTACACCAAGAAAACTAGACCAATATGCATAAAATTCCTTGACGAGCCAATCAAACCATGACCTATTCTTGCAGCCAAGATGATCATTGAGGCAGCCTATCATAACAATGTATCAATCTTTTTTAATGTTCTAATCAGTAGGGCCAGTAAAAGCCCTTTTTAATCAGTAAAATTTGAACCTAACATACTAGGTGGGTCACTTCTAAAGGCTCCATGATGCAAGCAAAAATTTGGGATAGGGAGGGCCCCAAATTTTTGATCACAAAGAAAACTACTTTTTCTAAGAACAAAATAAAGACATAAAAATACTCAAAAGACACTTTTATATTATATAAAGAAACTTACAAACATAGACTCTTACAAACTTGACTCAAACAAGACACCCTAAACTTGCTTTCCAAAAGAAGAAAGATACATGTGGGGTGGATACATGCGGCGAGAAGAAAGAGATTAGAAGCCAAGAAGAAGAGTGGAAAGAGCCCGCAGGATTTCCATAGAAGAAGAAGAAGAAATGGAACAAAGCTCTCAAGCTTTTTCCAAAAAAACCTCTCAGGTTTTGGCTTCAAAAATTATCATCATATCTCTCTTTTTTAAACATAAACAATCCCCCATATTTATAGGTATGAAAGGGAATACAAAGAGACACATTACATAAATTTAACACATAAATCTAAACATTAAAAGGCATAGAAATCTCCCCCCAAAGCTCTCGGTTTACACCCAAACCAGGAACCAAGGAGTCGGCCACGAGATCCCAAGAGGCACACACGGAAAAACAAAAAGCCATGGTGGAATTCAAGGAGCCACCATGGGAAAAGCAAACAACTTCTTGGGATTCCAAAAGCCCTTTTTGGAAACCCAAGAGACAACTTTAAAACATTAAAATTATAATAAAAATGCATTAAATAAAAAGTAGATAATAAATGAACTAAAATCCTAGCTAATAATGAGCTAACTTTTTAGTTTCATTTAATGAACTAAAAACCCAGCTCATAAATGAGCTAAAATTTCAACTCAAATGGGTTGAGCTACTAGACTCAAGGGAAACCAAAATCTGAATTATTTTGGACTTGTGTTGACCCCCCCTTTGTCTACATCAGACTCCCCTACTTGAAGAACTCATCTCCCGATGAGTTGGCTTTTGTTTTCTTCCGAGGAGGCGAAGACTGACTCAAAAAAAATTCAATCTAAACTTAGACTCAATAGACTCACGACAAGACAAAACTTATAACAAAACCTAGGACTACCTAAACTTGCTCTGATACCAAATTGATGCAATCAAAAATTTGGGAGAGGGCCCCAAATTTTTGATCACAAAAAAAAGTAAAGACAACTCTTTCTAAGAACAAAATAAAGACATATAAAAAGACAAATAAACTAAAGAAAGAATTTACTTCATAATATAAAAACTATTACAACTTAGACAAGACTTACAAAGGACTCGACACTTACAATTTGACACAAACAAAATGACTCAAACAAACGACTCAACAAAACACCCTAAACTTGCTTTCATCCATTAGAAGAAGGATACAGGTGGGGTGTAAACTTGCGGAGAGAAGAAAGAGATTAGAAGTCGAGACGAAGGTTGGAAAGAGCCCGCAGGATTTCCGAAGTAGGAGAAGAAGTGGAACAAAGCTCTCAAGCCTTTTCCAAGAAAAACCTCTCAGGTTTTCTCCAAAAATTACATATCATTCTCTCTTTTTTAAACATAAACAATCCCCCATATTTATAGGTATGAAAGGGAATACAAAGAGACACATTACATAAATTTAACACATAAATCTAAACATTAAAAGGCATAGAAATCTCCCCCCAAAGCTCTCGGTTTACACCCAAACCAGGAACCAAGGAGTCGGCCACGAGATCCCAAGAGGCACACACGGAAAAACAAAAAGCCATGGTGGAATTCAAGGAGCCACCATGGGAAAAGCAAACAACTTCTTGGGATTCCAAAAGCCCTTTTTGGAAACCCAAGAGACAACTTTAAAACATTAAAATTATAATAAAAATGCATTAAATAAAAAGTAGATAATAAATGAACTAAAATCCTAGCTAATAATGAGCTAACTTTTTAGTTCCATTTAATGAACTAAAAACCCAGCTCATAAATGAGCTAAAATTTCAGCTCAAATGGGTTGAGCTACTAGACTCAAGGGAAACCAAAATCTGAATTATTTTGGACTTGTGTTGACCCCCCCTTTGTCTACATCACTCCAGCAACTAAAATACACAAAGGCAATACTAAGCTTTCCATGTGCCTATACTAACGTAAGAAAAGATTGCACCAAGTCAATACTCCATATAGCACTAACAAGTCAGGAAAATTAGAGGTTTTGTGCCAAGCTAGTCACCAAATTTAATTAAGGTTATCAAAATTGCATTTGTTTGATTACATCTATAGATTATTTCTTGGTCAAGATGGCAAGGAAACAACCTACTGGTTGCTCTCACATTGTCCAAATAACCCCCCCCCCCCCCCCCCCCTCCTCCTCCTCCTCTTTTGTCCAAGAGGTTTCTCTCAACATTAGCATATTCAGCATTTCCAGAGGGTTCTTAAGAAGTACTCAGCAACCCAATAGGACAAAATACAACAAAAAAATCACATCAACAAATCTAGCCTTATAGGGAAATGGCAAACTAGTCTAAGAAGACCATAAGTGTACACAAATTGATACTAATTACCCAAAGAAGCACATGTTAACAAAACAAATTTAGATAACATATCAATCATGATCCCACTACCAAAGTGTAAAGTCAAATGAAGAATGAAGCCATGAATCTTCATCTCCATCATAAAGCTCAATGTCCGCCGTCAGGAAACCTAAAAATGCAAAGCTTCTTTCTGCCGAAGAAAAGGCTCCATAATCTACATTCTTCTCTTTCTAGTTTGTACTTCAAATGAAAATTACCAAAAATATCCTAGATATGAATGCTAATAGAAGCATCAATCCATAGCTCTTCATAAATTGTATTTTAGCTTCTCGATCTTCCCTGCAACAAGAATCTAATCAAATGATAAGCCTCTTCAAGAAACCAAAAAATGCAAAGCTTCTTTATGCCCAAGAAAAATCAACAAAATGTCTTTAATATGAAAAGCTAATAGAGCCAAAGGCTTGCCCATCAATCCTTAGTTTTCATAAATTGTAGTTTAGCTTCTTTTTTCTTCCCAGCAACATGAATCTAATCAAGTAAACAATAAGCCTCTAGTGAAATCAGACACCACTCACCTTCTAGTCCTAAATCTATGCTTTCTCTCTCATTAGAGGTTGATTAAGGTTAAATGCAATATTGTTGGAGAAAAAACATAACATCAACAACAAAATCATTCTCAACGACAATTTAGTTTTATACTTTTTTTAGCTGAGCCACAACTTCATAAAAGGTTAAAAAGAGTTTGATCCTATCTCCTTATTAGATATCTTTCCTTTAAGAGCCTACCTTTAGAGATTAGCAATAATCAATGGGTTTGCGTGAGGGTTGAGTACTCCAAGAAAACATATTCTGTCATGAACATATGCTTCTTAACCCTTTTCAATAATTGCAAGGTTAGATGGCCCAAAATTGACCAAGCTTCACCAAAAGGCCTCAAATCAAAAACATGTCTTCTATAGAATTCTTTCAAAAATAAGCAAAGATAGCAAACATAGCATAAACATGAGTTACATAGCCATCACAATATGGTCATTTTCTCACTTGAGCTTTTCCGCCAACTATTAGAAGAACGATATGAGTTTTAAAACAAGATATTGAATGACCTCAAAAAGTTTCAAACCAATTCATTCAAATATAATAAAAAGGTGTTCATCTCATACATTCATCGATATTTTGGGTCAAAGCTAACCATGCACTCTCTCGATCAAATGCTCAATCTTCCATTCTTTCCTTCAGTGCTTGGGCAATGAATGTTTTATTTATGGTCACCTCACACCCTATCCTATTTGAAGAAGTACATGGATATCTATTGGGGTTTTTTGGTTGAAATATTAGAGTGTAAAGTAAAATAAACATATGAATTGCGATTTTTCAGGTGTTTGGAATGAAATAAAACTGATGAAAAGTAATTTACATGTAATTTTGAATACATCAAAGCCCCTATTTATGCATTTGATAATCTCACACATTCAATGAATTATGAAATCTTCATGTGCCTTGCCTTCGACCCCTCATTCATGTCCTCACTTGTGGCCCTCTGCGTCTCTTTCATATGCCTTGCCTGCGAGGCTACAACCAACAAACCCATGATAGAAGACACCAAGGAAGATAGGTTGCAGGACGAAGCTCTCAAGAAAACCATTGATGGGACCAAAGAAGGGCCACAATAAAGGAACAATAGTAGTGAGTCCTTTCTAGGTTTTGCGTAGGATGCTGAGAAATAGATGTGAGGAGCAGTCTATAGAAAGAAGAAAACCTAAAGGGATTCTTTCATGAAAATGATAGTGGGATTTAGCAAGCAATAAAAGATGTGGAGGCTTTTGTTATTACTTCCCTATATAATCTCTTTGCTTCTAAAGTTCATTTGCTTGCTCCACAACCAAAGTCAATGATGGGTCACTAGAGGCTAAAATGTTAGTGCGATATACTCATGTTTGTTATCTTCAAGTTTTCACATGAAAGGTTGAAATTTTAACTCAAAGACCACAAATCATTTGATCTCATTTTCAAAAGTTTGACGTATTTTTTTAACTAAGGGTTTATAATTTTTGCATTTTTATTTGCTACTTCAGGATTAGGGTTCTACTTTGTAGCCAAAACCAAACCAAAAAATCAACTTCCATGTGTATACTTTACAATCTACCAAACAATTTTGAGAAATTAAAAAATTCATTGCACTATTTTGCATTGTGTTCTTAAATCCATGATCATGAATATTTACAACAAAACAAAGCCCTTAGTGAATATGATGGTGATGCAAGAGAAACTTGACTCTCCTTTTATGCAAATGTTTGCTTGGTTGTTTTGTTTCAGCAAGGGTGTCGTCTAGCTTGCAATTGATTTATTGAGATGGCATTGGACAACTTTTAATAAGACAATTAAGAAGAAGATTGAAGAAGAAAGCGCAAACAAGTTTGAACAATAAACAAACTCTAAAAGTTGTGCACAGCAAAGCATCACCAAAGATTGATATACAATACGCCTAAAACAGCGAGATTGTACTAATACAATAAAGTTAATGAAGGCCTAAATTAGATTAGCAAAAGAAGTCGAGGAAGATTTTTAATCTCCTAGCCCGGATAAAAATGTCTAAAAAGGAAAGCAAACCCACGTTTCTTATTCCAGCAGTAAATTTGAAAATTTATGGGTAATGCCAAGTAACGTCAGAGTATGACTTGAGGCTAACTAATTTGTTACAATGCATTAAAAAAAATGTAATTCAACACAAAAAAACCAGCAAAGCTTACTTCATACATATATAATGCCATATAACGAAGTATCGTTTCAAAATTCCTGTTCCAACCGCCTTATATCCAACAAAAAAACAAGAATTAGCTACCATCTACTGACCGCATTTGTACCGTATGAATGGATAAGAAGAAATGCGACGCGGTAATTCGCTAGGGATTTCTAGGTAAGAACGTTCGATCAAAACAAATGAAAAAGTGCCTAGAAAGCGGCGGTTGACAACATACTAGATCTATGCTTTGTAATGAAACAATCAAAATAGAAAACAGGAAAGAAACAAGCTAAACATCTAAGAAGAACAGGACGAGATAGAGAAGTTTGAGCCGAACCCGGAGGTAGCGAAGAGGAAATCGGCAAAGAAACGAGAGTACGAACCCTAATTCGAAGGAATTCGGGCTTCTTTTCGATGACCAAGAACTACAGACGCCGAAAAGGAAAACCATATATATAGTCCCGCAAAAATTTACCGCACGTGATATCTTATGTGGGAAAACTATTAGTTCCGCTCATTAGATTTAGAGATACATCCCAACATCAAATCAATAAAATATTGACATATGAAATGTACATACGTTCGTAGAACTAAGTCAAGGACGTTAAAGCGTAGGTAAAATGCAGTCAAAGTGCAGTAAAAAAACACAGTCAAAGCACAAGTAAAGTACAGTCAAAACGTAGTCCACATGACAAATTTTAATTGGATGTCCAGATTTATTTTTAGGTCCGACGATTGGACCTAATAATTTTCGCTTATGTGACAGTCTATTTACCGCACGAGCATGTGCCTGTCTCAGTCATGAACGAGTAGGTGCCCTATTGAATAATTGGATGTTCACATATTATTTACTTGGATTCGTTATTTATATAATTGAATATAAATGAATAAAATTTCAAAAGTTTGAATATAATTATATAAATAAATAAAAGTTAATATTACTTTTTTATTTATTTATACTCATTGATACCACATATAATATTATATTTCTAATGACCCGTTTTGAAGAGTAGATGTATCAAATACAATGTATGTTAATAAAGGTAGAGGTAAGCCGAAAAGACTTGATTAGAAAGGATTAAAAAATCTATTAAATTTAAATAAAAATCTGGCTCTTACTAAAATATAATGGAGAAAATGATTCATGCAGCTGATATCTTATAGTAAAATAAAAACTTAATGATATTGTTGTTGTTATACACTTATACTTATTGATATAGTTATTGATTATTTAATATATACGCTTAAAAAATATGATATAATGCTCGCTTAATGATGATATAATTTTTTATATGATAATTTATTCAATATAAGTATGTCATTTTTTATAAGTGTGTGTGTGTGTGTGTGAGATTTAAAATAAATTATTAGAAGATAATTTTAAATATTTTCTTATTATTATTTAAATTTTATCAAACAATTTAAAAAGCACTAATAAATTATATCAATTCTTTATTAAAATTCAATTATGTTTGGTAACTAGGCTATATATTTAAATTATTATAGTTAAACTTGATTAAAGCTTAATTTAAGCTCGAAGCCCTTAAAAACATTAATAAAAAGGCTTAACAAGATTTTGAAATTCATATCGTGTTTAAGCTCAATTCAAACTCGATAAAAAATAAAGAAACGAACTTCAACAAAATAGCTCTCTATCTTGTTCATTGACGCCTTCATCTTTCAGATTTATATT
The DNA here is from genome assembly GCA_016618105.1 of Dendrobium huoshanense. Classification (NCBI taxonomy): domain Eukaryota; kingdom Viridiplantae; phylum Streptophyta; class Magnoliopsida; order Asparagales; family Orchidaceae; genus Dendrobium; species Dendrobium huoshanense. The sequence goes on along the minus strand of CM028352.1, from coordinate 8,326,586 downwards.
TTCATGAGCTTTTTGTAATTTTATGTGTAATATAAATAAAGTTCAAACAATTCATTCAAAATTATTATAATGTTGTTGCGTCCAGGAGTATTCGCGGCGGTAGAGAAATATCATATTTAACGTCTTAGCATTGTACGAAAATCCGGCACGCAATCAGATAAGGAGAGAGGGTCTAGCATTTATGAGACACCAAGATTTTTACGTGGAAAACCATGTAAAAGGGGGAAAAACCACGGGGCCTAGCCCAGTTTGAACGAATCCACTAGTATTTGCAGTCGATTACAAATGAGGCCCTTCCTTGGGAGAAGGCCTTAGCTTGATGTACATCTTATGGAGTACATTACATGATGTTAATACAAAGAGTCATTATTGACATGTTTGCTTGGTCGGAAGGATCGTAGTCGGAGGGCGACGGAGGTCGGAAGACTTGTAGTCGGTGGGCGACGTATGTCAGGAGGACCGTAGTCGGTTGGCGACGGAGGTCGAATGGACTGTAGTCGGCGGGCGACGTAAGTCAGAAGGACCGTATTCAACGGGCGACGGATGTCGGGAAGACTATAGGTCAGGAGGACCGTAGTCAGCTGGCGACGGAGGACTGTAGTCTGACGACGAAGATCAGAAGAACAGCGTCAGGTAGAAGTCCAGCAATGGAAATAAATCCATCTTCGCATAGACGTCTAGAGGAGTCCGATAACCGGTAGAAGTCCGGCGTCGGGTAAAAACTTGGCGGAGAGTGAAGGTTAGACGTCAGGTAGAAGTCCGACGTCTGTTGGAGGCAGATGAGAACTCCGGCTTCACTTGGGCGGAGTTTTGGCGTTAAGAGGGAACTCTGTTGTTAATTGGGAAGGATTTCAACATCACGTGGAAGTTGTGCAGAATTCCTGCATTTCCTGAAAATCTGGCAAAGTTCCGGCGTCTTCAGGCGGCAGGAAGAGCTTCGGCGGTGGTCGAGGAGGTGAGGAATCTCCTTTTCCCCTTTCTCCTCTTCTTCTTCTCTCTCTTCACTTGAGTCCCCTTGGTGTAGAATGAGGGCTCTATTTATAGCTTTTCTGGAGTGGCATAGCCCGTAAATAGGCGCGAGATCATGGGCGAATTGGGAGTGTTTTGAATGGATGGCCGATATCGAATCCTTTGATCATACACCGTTTGTTGGGTATTTGAAGGCCTTAATGATGTCAGAATTCAGCGATCTTGGACTCGTTGGATTCGTCTCGTCGAGCCGTTCGATTCTAGTATAAGCTCGTCAAAATCAGAGACCATTTGGTAACTAAAATTGTGGTTTGAACCTTCCAATAGCGCTTTGAGCCCTTGATTCGGACTCATTTGGGCTCTGATTGGGTTGATCTTGGTGTCGTCGGGTTCGTATTTCCGAGACGCTCAGTTTGACTGTAAGCTCACTGAAATCGGAGTTCGGGTGCTCCCAAAATTAATTTTTGAAGTTTCCAACTAGTTTTTGCCTCGATATTCGTGCCCGATCAAGCTAATTTTGTGATGACGTATCAAATGTATACACAAAAATTATCTTAATTTTTAATATCATATTATGATCATTCAAAAAAAATTGAATGATTACAACAATAATAAGTCTTTATCCCACTATGTGAGGTCGGCTACATAAATCATTTTTCTCCATTATAAAATATTAAGAGTGAAATCCTCATTTAAATCTATTAGAAAAAATCATTTTTAATATATACTTCTTAGCTTTACTTTTTTAATATAGGCCGGATCTAATACTTTTACCCTCCTAACAAGGTCATTGGAAGGCCAAAGTTTTATTTGACCGAACAATCCAAGGCAACTCTCTATGGTCTTATACTCTTATCTATCACAAGAGTTACTCAAAACCTTTTTTATTTATATACTTGTTTTGCATTCTATCTCTAAGTATAAAGTCACTCATCCATGTGAGCTTTCTTATCGCTGCAACACTAAACTTAATTTTATGCCTCTCTTTTAATAGCCAGCCACTATTACAAAGCCGACCAATCACCCACTTGCCCCCCATTTGTCATCACTGATCATCATAGTCGATACCTCGCAAACCAGTTAAGCTATTATCACTACCAGTTGTTGTCTCTATTATCGAAGCCTAGTTCACTAGTTGTCACCTAACATTCACCATCATTGTCCACCACCCATCATGTAATACCCACAGATATAGTGTTCAGTTGCACATGTTCTAGCTCAATAATGTTGATCCATCTGTCTCTTGCATGTATATGTGAGTGTTATGTGTGCATATAAATGTTTAAAATCTATTCTAAAGCATATATCGAAATTAAGTCCGTGTGTACAAAAACAAAAATCTGAAATAATTTTTCCTTGAGAGCGCTACGGTGATAGGTTTGCGAGACATATTGTACAAAGCTCTCAAGTTTAGTATCTAAGTCAAAGAAGTGGTGATGCGGCGCCATGGCGCTAGGTCAAACTTCTATAAAAAAAATATCAAAATCTCCCAAGTGAGATGCGACCTAGAGAGAGGGAGAGATATTAGAGAGAAAGTCAAATTAGGGTGGCTTTGGTTCTTTTTATGCTATCGGTTAAGTACGAAAAAGTATTCAGATTGAGGTATGTAACCCTTTGCCTTTCTTAGCTTTTTGTACCCCTCACAAATCAAGACCACTTACATTACCTAAGATCTAAGCAGCTACTTCTGTCCCTACATACTTCAATCATATCATGCTTAAGCTTGTTGGAGTCCGTAAGATGAATTGCTTTATTGAGCTTGCATATCAAATTAGGATTCCTATGATAAAAGATGGAATTGGAGGATGCTGCCTAATTGTGAATCCTATCCTCCCTTCCCTTACGTTTTTGAAAGACATTCTTCACGTCCAATTCCAATTTCATCAAAGTCAATTAGCTTTTCTTAGCCATCCATTGATGGAATTCTTCAACAAAAAAAAGGTATTTTCCCTTATCAATAACCTAACCAGCTTTAGCTGGTTATTAAGTGGAGAAGAAAAAGAGTCAAAGAAGGCTACGTGCTAGAGATTGAGCTCGACTCGAGAGATGGAGACATAAGGGTTGCAAGAAAGTCTTTGGTGGGGTAGTGACTATTTTCCGGGAAGGAAGTATTGCGGTAATTTTGAGATTTTTTTATTTATTAAACTTATAAATTCAGGTCATGAAAATGGAGATAACTGCACATAAGTTAAACATTTATTGTCTAACTCTCTCTCTCTCTATATATATATATATATATGAGTGGGCTATCGGTGTTGAGCCTGTGGCCTATCGGTGTAACATTTTGTAATTTATTTATATTTATTTACTTTCATTTTTTTATCGCAATTCAATTATATATATGCTTATTTGTTTGAAATATGTGATTTGTTAAAATTTTTATGTTGGAAGATGTTTTTTTGGTGTTGAAAGCACTCGAAGTCAAAAGGATCTAAATTTTGTGAATGTTTGTTATGCTGAGCATTTGGAACTTTTATTCTATCCAGTGAACGTACGCAGAGGAAGCTTCGGTTTTAGGCAAAAAAACACCTATACCGAGTTTTTTGCGCCTGAAAAAACTCGGTACATGCGCTTTTTTGCCTAAAACCGAACCTTCCTCTGCGTACGTTCACTGGATAGAATAAAAGTTCGAGCATTTGAGAGCTATAAGAGTCCGTTTTTTATATACTAGCGCATGGAGTCATAAGGGTCTGAATAATGATATTTGTTTCGGATGGGAGGCATAAGGGCTTAAAAGAAATATGTCATTTTTTAATTTGATACGAAGTTCTTGTTTAATCACTTTCAGTGCAAAATTTCTTTAATTTACATAATTTGTTACCATTATATAGCATGTTATTAATTGCTTTTAAATAAATAAATGCACATTGGATAAGATATTAAAAATTTAGATCGATGGATGTGATCTAGTGAGCTATGTTGGCTCATATCTATTATATATTCTATTTTAGGACAGTGAATGAATAAGGAGCCAATTGAGTGGCTGATGTAGGAAGTTATGATCTTTTGAGTATGTGTATTTTTTTATTACTTTTTTGGTTTTTTTTTTTTTTTTTACTTTTGTGCAGTAATGACTATTCTCTAATTTGTTTTGTTCTAGTCCGTAGTCATGTAATGTATTGTAAAAATTTTGTTGTATGTACATTTTGAATATGAATGAAATAAAAAAAAAAATTTGTGGTTGAGTTTATTTTTTGCTTATTGGAATAAAGTAATAGCTCTCTTGTCTATTTATCATTGAAAGAAATTTTAAAAGTTCTATCACCTTATAACGCCATATGATCTATTATGCTTGGGGGTTAATTGGGATGTATTGTGACACGGAGAGATTATTAGGTGCGGACTGCAGATGGGGAGAACCGTCCGCACAAGCACTATACCCAGCTAGGTACCGACACTCGGTACCGCTGAGTACTCCTAGGTACTCAATGTCTATGTGGACGATGCACACTCCGCACCTAATAATTTTTTTGTGACACGTCATCACCAACCAACTCTACCACCCAATCTATGGCGGTGTCGCTATTGCCTATTTGTCAGCACCACCTTCAACGGCCAACACATTCAAACACAATAATACTGATTTTATTTTGCAAGAAACCAAACAATAAACCCCTAAATTTATTTTACAAACAACCACACACAACAAAAAAAATCAAATACCTGATTTTATTTTATATTATATTTTGAATACATTATATATTTCAAATCTTGGAACTAAACAACCCCTAAATTAGTTAATAAATAATAAATTTTTTTATGCATACAATTTTTGCACTAGACTTATGCATCACAAGAAATTCCATCAATGAAATGTGTTGATTAAACATATGAATCTACCAGGTTTGATTGATTTAATGTTTGTACAAAGAACTCGGTTACAGCTTTGATATATCACCAAAAAATTAGCAGGATCGGGCACAAATCTTGAGGCAACAATTGAGTTGAAAGCTTCTGAAATTAAAATTTGGAACCAACAAAACTCTGATTTTAACAAACTTATAGCCGAATTGAACGTCTTGAAAAGACGAACCCAACGACATTAAAATTGACCCAATCCAAGCTCAAATGGGTCAAAATTGAAGACTTGAAGCGCATTTAAAAGGTTCAAATCATAATTTGGATTACCAAATGGTTTTCAGATGTGACATGCTTATAGTCGAATTGAGCGGCTCGGCAAGACAAATCCAACGAGCCAAAGATATTTGAATTCTAACACCACTAAGGTACTCAAATATTTGATAAATGATCTGTGACGCCCCAGATATCGATAGTGAAAGGATTCGTCTGACATTCTGATCGAACTCCATTCCAGTTGCCTTGCTCGGACCTGAAAATTTTAACCACATATAATGAGCTTACAAAGCCCAGCAGATCACCAAAGCCTACAACTGAAATCAAAGCACGGCGATGCTATCAATATGCGGGTCAATAAAATCAAGTCAATCAATGGTCAATGAATCTATGCAATGCGGAAATCCATCGTCAATGAAATCCAGTCTGCACAGCGGAAATCAAATCAATAATCAATGCAATATGGAAATCGATAATCAAATCAAATCCATACGGCAATAATCCATTCAATCAATCAATCGATAACCGGTACGACGACTCAATGTATCAATGTATCAATAGCATGTCAGGATATGTCATACCAATAGCATCCATATGTCAATATCATATCTATATCAATGTCGATGTCGGTATCTTATCAATCGGTACAATCTATATCAATATTATTGTCAATCTCTATAAATCAATAACGCAGAATCCATATCACTATTGGTGCCGGTATTTATGAATTAATCAAGTCGATAACATCAATCGGAAAAGCAATACGATAAATCAACAGTAGCAAGTCAAATCAATGCTGAATCAATAGTATCAATGAGTCTATAAATCTATGTCGTCCATATCCATATCAATGTCATCAATAATCAATAGTATCAATGCTCAATGATTAATCAATGAAATCAATGAATCCGTACGATAAGAAATCAATTCGATAAATCCATCAAATCAATAAATCAATGCATATCAGGAAATCCATACGATGCAATATCGTACACATGCAATTTCATACAATGGTCTTACTCGACAAGCACAAACACTAGCTATGATCAACCAGATTAACTGGCTATTATCAATAGTGCTGTTGTAGAAATCCATATTGTTGTTGTAGATATCCGCACGTTGGTTCTATCAAGAAGAGTCGTCACTCTTTTGCCCGTCGGCCGCCCGTCGGCATATAAAACTCCTTATAACTCCCAATCGTTATATCGATGATCTATGGTCTATGATTTAAAGGAAAGCCCGTCGGCCCACCATCCTGTACAGGTCAAGTCTATCTTCAACCAACGTTCAACCAGGTTCCCACTTGTCTTTCAGTAACAATCAATTCAATGCAATAATCGATGCAATAAGCAGTAATAAAGAAATCTAGAACAATCATATCAATAATCATACACATATCAATTCAATCTATCAATTTCAGACAAAACAGAAATCGTACGAAAATCGGGCAGAGTAACGGCAGTCTGTCAAATTTACACAAAAATCCTGAAAAAAGGCACAAATTCCAAATTCTTTCAAATTACAGTAGAATGTTCACAACATGATCAATACAAGACTATATTTCTATAGAATCCAAATCAAATCAAGTCCTGATATTTTTCTATTCGATTAAAATCGCGTAGAATCAATTCCGACCGATAAAATCTTCGTAGAAAATACTCAAATCGTGTACAATAGTCATATCTATAACATACTAAAAGTTGTGCGGTGAAAGTTGTGTCAAATCAAAATCATGTCCAAAATTCGACTACGAAAACACAAAACAATGCACAACTCGATCAAAACTCAATATCTCTGAAAACAGAAATAGGATTCGGAGTCCTTACCACGAGATCTTCACTTTTCCCAACAGCAGCGTCGGACGAAAAGCGCTCCGCGGCCTCCAAAATCAAGCTTTTCCTCTTTTTCCCTTTCTCTTTCTCTCTCCTCAAAATATTTGATTTTTATAAAATGATTTTCTCTCTCTGCGAATCGAGCTGATTTCCTTAAATCATAAAGCAGATCGGCCCGGCCGATCGCCGTATCGTCCCGGGACGATCAGACCAAGTTTGATCGTCCTGGACCGTTCACAGGGCTATGCTCAGGACGAAATTTTGAACAGTACAGATCGGCCTGGACGATTTCAACATCGTCCTGGACGATCCTGTCCAAAAATCACTCCAGAAAGCACTCCAGAAATCAGCTGTTTTCAATGCACTGATCGGCCTGGACGATCTCAACATCGTCCTGGACGATCCTGGGAGGAAAATCCAATTCAGAGAGGAACAGTAAGGGAACGAGATCTCACATGATCCATGATCAAATGAGTTGATATCGGCTGTCCATTCAAAACCCTCCCAACAAGCCATTGATCTTCTCTTTATTTACGGGTAATGTCACTATAAAAAAACTATAAATAGATCCATCGTTCTTCTTTGAAGAGGAAGAAATGAAAGGAGTAAGGAAGAGAAAGAAGAGCATAGAGGAAGAGAAAGCTAATATATCTCTTGCCACTAAGCTTCTCCTTGACCGCTGCCCTGCCACCGACTGTCGTCGGATTTATGCCTGGCCACTGATTGTCATTGAACTTTCGCTGGCCTTCGATTATCGTCAGACTTTCGCCCGGCCACTAACTATCGTCGGATTTAATAATAACAATTGGCAAGAGATGCTTTTTTTTCCTATGCTATATGTTTCCGACTAATTTTTCGTCGGAAGATAGATACGATGAATTTTACACAAAGCTATTGATATAATTTTCCGTCGAAATTTCCAGCAGAATACTGGTGATTTTTTTTGTGATAAAAAATGATGTTTTTTCCATTCCAATATCCGTTGGAAATCCACCGGAAAAAAAATTCTGCTAATTCATTTCTAACACTTGTTTCTACTGGCCTCGCCTATGCCATGATGTGTTTCGATTTGTGGAGATACGTTCCATTTGACAAATATATAAAGTTGACGAACATAATTTTTTTTTTTTGTATTTTCCGCAACCCATCTTTGATTTAATTTGGGAGGACTTGAGCTCATAATTCATAATGGATATAATCATATATTTTTATTTTTTATCAGTAGTATTTTTATTTTATTTTTTGAGACGTTTGGGGATTAGAACGCAGGATGAGAGGAGAGAAAGAGCTTCCATCAACCATATAGCCGCTCACCTGATCTCTTTTTTATCAGTAGTGATGAAAGAACGTTTAATGCTCATGAAAAATTTATATCAACAATTTTTATTTTATTTAATTTATTCCATATATATATATACCAATTATAGGAGATAGAATAAACCAATTATTGTCAATAATTCCAATCTAATAAATTGTTTGAACCAGCCTTCCTCTCATCAAGCCGCAAATATTACTTCTCAAAAAAAAAAAAAAAAAAAAAAAAAAAAAAAAAAAAAAGTGGTGTTTTCCCATTCTAATATTCGCCAAATATCCATTGGAAAAAATCTGTCGCTAGTTCGTTTCTGACGCTCATTTATATGACAGAAATTCATCGAAAACATTGATTTCCAGCAATTTTTTTGGTTTTTAGAGAATTTTTGTAATGCCTCGTTGCACATATTGGATGTGACAAGACATGAACCCAATTATAAACTCATTTATACTGGCCTCGCTTGTGCCATGATGTGATTCTATTTGTGGAGATACGTTCCATTTTACAAATGTATAAAGGTAACGAACATAATATTCGTTTGTATTTGCCGCAATCCATCTCTGATTTAATTTTGGAGGACTTGAGCTTAGAATTCATTATGGACATGCATACCATGAACAAAACGAGGAAATGACTCTCTCATGGTGGTGCTGCACAAATTTTCAAAAAATTACCACACTCACTACTCGTAAAAAAGATGTTTGATGCTCATAACATTGCTCGTCTTTTCTTTCACAAGATTGTACGCTTATATGATATTCCCCAATGCCTTAATTCCGACCGTGATGTAAAATTTATTAGTTATTTTTAATATGAGCAACCAAAATATATGAATATTGATACGTCATCATGAAATTATCTTGATCGGGCACGAATCTCGAGGCAAATCTCAAACCGGAAACTTCAAAAAAATTCGGGAGCACGAGAACTCCGATTTCAGCGAGCTTATAGTCAAACTGAGCGTCTCGGAAATGCGAATCCAACAACACCAAATTCGATCCAATCCGAGCCCAAATGGGTCCGAATCATGGACCCGAAGCGTTGTTGGAAGGTTCAAAACGCAATTTGAGTTACCAAACGGTCTCCGATTTTAACGAGTTTTTACTCGAATCGAACGGCTTCACGAGACAAATCCAACGAGCCCAAGATCATTGAATTCCGACATCACTAAGGCCCTCAAATGACCAACAAACGGTGCACGATTGTAGGATTCAATATTGGTCATCCATTCGACCAATTTTTTTTTCTCCCTATTCACCCCTGATCTCACACCTATTTACGGGTCATGCCACTCCAGAAAATCTATAAATAGAGCCCTCATTCTTCACAAGAGGGGGTCCAAGCAAGAAGAGAAGGAAGAGGAGAAGGAAGAGAAGGAAGAAGCTCCTCCTCGACCACTACCCACAGGTGCCTCGTCGGACCACCTCTGGAGCCTCGTCGGATCACCGCCGGAGCCTCGCCGGACTACCGCCGGAGTTTCGCCGCACCACCATCTCAAGGCCCGACGTTCAGGCCCGACGTGCTACTGATGGCCTGTTCAGGCCCGACGTGCTACTGATGGCCTGACATTCAGGCCCAACGTTCTGCTCAAGGCCTGACTTTCAGGTCTGACGTCTTCATCTGAGGCCCTCACCTTCTACAGAAGCCCTCTCCTCCGCTAGATTACCACCTGACGCCGTTGCTTTGTCGGAACACCACCTGAGGCATGGACATCTGCTGGGCCACTACCTGACGTCCAGAGTTCGACCAAAGTACCGCCCTACTACAACGGTCCTTCAGGCCTTCGTCACCTACTACGGTCCATCCGACCTCCATCACCCGACAACGGTCTTTCAGACCCCAGTCTCCTACCGACTACGCTCCTTCAGGCCTTTGTCGCCTACTATGGTCCTTCCGACCTCCATCAACAGACAACGGTCTTTCTGACCCCGGTCTCCTGCCGACTACGGTTCTTCCGACCAGACAAACATGAATATGTAATTCCTACTATGTAATGCAATCTGTATGATGTACATTTGCTACATCAATCCAAGGCCTTCTCCCAAGGAAGAGCCTCATTTGTAACGACTACAAATACTAGTGGATTCATTCAAACTGGGCCAGGCCCCGTGATTTTTCCCCCTTTTTAGGGGTTTTCCACGTAAAAAACTCTAGTATCTCTTATGAATGTTTCACCCCCTCTCTTATCTATTTGTGTGCTGGATCTTCGTACAATGCTAAGACGTTAAATCATATATTTCTCTACCGCCGCGAATATTCCAGGACACAACAAATATAAAAAATCAATTTAAGGTCTGCATATCAGACAATCAAACCCTTGGATGTAAGTTACGTTGAACACGCAAAGCAATGATATGATATTCTTGGCCGGGCAGAATTCAATTAAATTAACCTTTGGACTCGAAGTCGAACCACTGCTCTGCTAGGGTTTTTTTCTTCCCCCTGGCTGCCACCGCCTCATCCTCCTCTTCGGGGAGGATTTCCTTAGGGATGTCCTCCTCTGTTCTCCCCCCGATAAAAAAGCCCCCCTCCAACCTTCCTTCTTCTTCCTCCTCCTTGCTACCGAGTGACTGGAAGAGTCTCTTCGCCTCTCAACCGTTGGTTTCAAATGAGTTTACTAGCTCGATCTCCCATTTTCCGACCCAAAATGCCATGGCGCATTTTGCTGCTGCCCAGTTCAACGCGGGATCCCCAGAATGGGCTCTTTCACTGGTCTGCTACTCAATCGTTCGTCGACCATATTATGAAGCTCTCCTTGCAACGATCAAAAAGTCTTGGTCGTTAAAAGGCTCCATCACCCTTCTGACCTTGGATGAAGGCTTCTTCCTCCTTAAGTTCAACAACCATGAAGACTACGACATGGCATGGCCGGGGGGGGGGGGGGGGGGGGGGGCATGGTTCTTTTTTGGAAAACCCTTCATTTTACAGAAATGGACACTTGATTTTGTCCCCAAGCGTGAAGAGTTTCCCTCCATTCCCCTCTGGATCAAGATCAAAAACTTCCCCTTATCGTGCTGGACTCCGGAAGGAATTTCCAAGATAGCTAGCTGTGTTGGAATCCCTCTAGCTGTTGACGCTCTCACTGCAGCTAAAACGAGACTTACCTTTGCTAGGGTATGCGTTCAAGTGAGTAGCAATTCCCCCTTGCCGGATGAGATTTACTACTCTGTGGACGGGAAGGTTTTTCCTCTAGCTGTGTTATACGACTGGAAGCCAGATAACTGCTCTTTTTGTAACTCCATCATACACGCTTCAAACTCCTGCCCACAAAACCCAAATCCTAAGCAACCTGAGAATCCTCAAAATCGTGGAAGGAGCACAAGTCGCAAGCCCAGGAAAATTCCTCCAAAGCTTAACATACCAAAGCCGCCGTCTTTTACCCCCATTCCACAACCATCACCTTCCTCGGCTCCTTCTACTGATATTGTCCCTCCCTCAGAACCCCCTTTGGACACAGCCCCCACAATCCATTTGCCTAACTTAAATTCACCTTATGAGGATCTTGCCTCCTCCCCAACCAACTCCCACCCAAAAAACTCTAGCTTTCATCAAGCCCTACTCCCCCCACCTGTTACTACAAATAACAAATTTGCGGCACTTAATGACCAAGCATCGGCCTCTGATGTTGAGATCCCCAATCACCTTCCTTTTCAAGGTGATCCTCCTAGAAAACCTTCAGATTCTACCCAAATTTTTACTGCCCAAGATGTGAAAAGAAAAATGCAGGCTTCCTCTCACTCTACGAATGCCAATCCACCAACCAAATCCACAAGAGCCAAGTCGGCCAAAAAGGCCACAACCCCCACTCCCAATGACCAATTTCCCTCTTATGGCAGCCTAGAATACCCGGGGGTTTAATAGCCCTGACAAGGCTTTTTGCTGTAGAAATCTCATCAAGAACTTCAAACTTGATCTTCTTTTTATTCTAGAAACTAGAATTACTCAACCCGTCTGCCCTGACCCTTGGTTCATTTCTACTCACTCTGTCTTACCTCATGAAGGCTCTTACGATAATTTCGCTTGCTCGGCTCCTGACAGAATTTGGGTCAAGTGGAACTCACTCATTGTGAGTTTTAAACCCCTTTTTACGTCCAGTCAAATGATTCATGGTATTGTCTCTTATGGTAGCAATATTGTTTACTGTGTTTCTGTTATTTACGCCTCAAACTCTATGGTTGAAAGACAATCCCTCTGGAACGAACTCACTGAAATTGCTGTTGGCATTTCCATCCCATGGATTATTTTAGGAGACTTCAACTGTTGTCATTCTCCTAATGAAAAAGCCGGTGGCTCCCTTCTCTCTTACAGTAAGGTGGAGGATTTTAATAATCTGATTTTCAACATTGGTGTCCATGATCTCAACTCTGTGGGACACTTTTTCACCTGGTTTAATCAAAGGACTGATAATCCGATCCACATTAAGCTTGATAGAATGCTGGTCAATGATATTTGTCTTAATACTTATCCAAAGTCTTATTACCTTGTGGATAACCCCCAGATTTCTAATCATTCTCCCATTATCCTTCTTAAGGATAGCAATCAGCAACACAAACACCGCTTCCTCTTCAAGAATTATTGGATGTCTAATTATTATTTTTGGGGTGTTCTTATTGATGTCTTCTCTCAAAGGTTTCATAGCAGCCCTATCTATGCTTTCTATCAAAAGCTGAAAACCCTCAAGCTCAACATTAAAGCCAAGAATTGGGTTTCTTCCAATTCTCTTCACAAGGATATTTCTGAACTTACCACTCTTCAACTGTCACGACTCGACCCAACCCGAGACGAATCCCGTTCGCACCGGGCCGCGACAGAAAATATCTAACCAGGATCTGGCTTTGGAATTTGGTTCAGAACTGATTCTTCCAAACATTTTAAACAAAACAGACAAACACAGAGCTACTAAAAACATCAAATACAGCGGAACAAAACATATATCTTTTCTTTTCCTCAAAACAATCATCTACAAATACAGTACATGGCTTTTGGACAGAAAGAAAGACAGAACAGAAAAGTCATGACTGTACAAAAATCAAAAGATACAAAACAATACATATACTGATCAGACTCTGAAATCTATTCCTGGACTTCCTTCCCTTTCCCAGAACCTGAAAACCACCAAAAAGCAAGGGTGAGCTCAACAGCTCAGCAAAGCAACAAACCTCCAATCAAAATTCTCTGAATCTCAAAACCAACATATCAGATAAATTTGTACAGAAATCAGAACAGAATCGGACAGATATCAAATCGAACAGAACTGTACGGAAACAGAAATCGTATCGAATCAGAAATTGTACAGAATCAGAAGTTCAGATCATATCGGAACAGAACAAAATCGTATCAGAATCATATATCAGATATTATTTAATTCATAGCTAAATTCCCTGACACTGACTGAATCTCATAGGATCCAGGCCCCTTATGCCTCCCTTTGTGCTCACGACACCAGAACAGATGTGCATATAGCACCAGAATACATATATAGTGCTTATAGCACCTAAACAGATTTTCCTCGGATCCGGAACAGAACAGATATCAGATTTCATATTGAGCTCATTTCAGATTTCCCAGACACTAACTGAATCTCATAGGATCCAGGCCCCTTATAACTCCCTTTTTATAGCATATACCGATAGCATATCAAATCAGAAGAATTCCGGACAAATCAGAAATTACCCAAAAATCGGGCAGCACAACGGCAGTATACAGAATTTACACAATTTTCCTGAAAATAACAATTTACCAAATTTGCACATAATATAGATATCAACATTTCAGAACATTTATTCTACTGCACAGAGAATTTTAAAGTTCACAGAAAAATCCAGTCGACTAAAAATTCCGTCGAATCAAAAATATCCGGACAAAAATCTTCAAAATATAATCAAAACGTGCACACCCGGCACGACAATAATATACAGAAAGTTACGCGGTAAAAACGGAACCAATCAAAAGATACGGACGAAAATCGCTAACGGAAACAAAATCCGGACAGAAAATACCGCCAAACACGACGGTTCTGAAAATTGAGAAAGGCGGAATATGCCTCACCTTGCGTACAGCAATATCCTAAACAGTCTCGTCGAACGAAAACGGCTCCGCGTCGCCCGAAAATCAACTTTTCCACAAATGCCCTCGACTTTCTCTCTCCTCAAAAGATATTTTTATAAAAATCTGATTTTCTCTCTCCTCAAAACGAAAGAATTTCCTTAAGTAAACTTCAGATCGGCCCGGCCGATCGCCAGATCGTCCCAGGACGATCAGACCAATTTGATCGTCCTGGACAGCTCCCAGGGCGATGATCCGGCCGATAATTCTGAACAGTGTCAATCGGCCTGGCCGATGTCTCCAATCGGCCTGGACGATGCCTACAGAAAAACACCTGGAGCAACTCTGGGCAATTTCTGGAGCAGCTTCTCAACTGATCGTCCCAGGACGATACCAGATCGTCCTGGACGATCCTGAAGCAGATCTTGATATTACAATCTCCCCAACTCAGAAAAATGTCGTCATCGATATTATCCAATCCAAACTCAATCAAAACAAGTATGGGTACGACTGTCTCATGTCAGACTCCTTCTCCCACGTGGCTTCTCGTGCAATCCGGTGCTTCCACTGGACTTTAACCATCAGAATCTGTTTACTTCTTAACTTTCGGACGTCGTACGACAAAATCAACTCTGGCTCTTCCTTGTACGCCAGATTCTCCTGAATCTCAACCTCATCAGCAAATACCTTCTTCCCAGCGTCGGATACCCACTTCCTCAGAGTGGATACGTGAAACACGTTATGCACGTCAAGCATCGAATCAGAAAGCAATAGTCGGTAAGCAGATTTTCCAATCCTTTCCAAAATTTCAAAAGGTCCAACATACCTTGGACTAAGCTTGCTCACCTGAGCAAATCTGCTCACACCCTTCATCGGGCTGACTTTGACATACACAAAGTCACCAACTTGAATTTCGACAAACCTGTGCTTCTGATTGTAATACTTCTGCTATCGATCCTGAGCGGATTTCAATCTTTCTTTTATCAAACTGACATTCTGAACAGTTTCCTCAACAAAAGCGGCACCCAAAGCCTGTCTATCTCCGACCTCCGTCAGAGTCAAAGGAGTACGTCACTTCCTGCCATACAGAGCCTCGTACGGTGCCATACCGATACTGGACTGAAAACTGTTGTTATAAGCAAACTCAATCAAAGGGATATGGTCTTCCCAGCTTCCTCCAAAGTCCAGAACACAAAGCCTCAACAGATCTTCCAGTACCTGAATAGTCCTCTCAGACTGTCCATCTGTCTAAGGATGAAAGGCTGTACTGAAATGCAGTTTCGTACCCAAGCCTTGCTGAATGCCTTTCCAAAGTCTGAAAGTAAAACGTCCATCTCTATCAGATACAATCACTCGAGGCACACCGTGCAATCTGACTATCTCCTTCACATATATCTGTGCCAAACGATCCACCGGATCGGTCTGTCTGATCGGAAGAAAATGGGCGGACTTTGTCAATCGATCTACAACCACCCAAATAGCGTCGTGCCCTTGTGTAGATCGAGGAAAACCCATCGCAAAGTCCATCGTCACCTCTTCCCACTTCTACTCAGGGATAGGCAACGATTGCAAAAGTCCACCTGATCGCTGATGCTCTGCCTTCACCAACTGACAGGCTTCGCATCTCGACACAAACTCTGCTACATCTTTCTTCATCCCAGGCCACCAGAACAAAAGCTTCATATCAGCATACATCTTACCACTGCCTGGATGAACAGTGTATCCTGAATGATGAGATTCGTACAGAATCTTCTGCCTCAAATCTCCAAACACAGGTACCCATAACCTGTTCTTACAGAAAATAGCACCAGAATCAGAAATTCGAAGTTCAAGAGTCTTACCATATCCAATCTGAGCAATCAACTTCGAATAGTCAGAATCTGACTTCTGGGCTTCCTGAATCCTTGTCTCCAAAGTAGACTGAATGCTCATCTGAGCTAAATCCAAACCACTGAAGGAAATCACCTCCAACTGCAATCGCTCCATGTCTCGAATCAAAAAGTCATCACAAGTAAGCTTCAAACCTGATAATCTAGAAGACTTTCTGCTCAGAGCGTCCGCTACCACATTCGCCTTCCCAGGCTGGTACTGAATGGTCAAATCATAGCCCTTGATCAACTCGAGCCACCTTCTCTGTCTCAGATTCAAATCCTTCTGGGTAAAAATGTATTTCAGGCTCTTATGATCAATAAAAATCTCACATCTGACGCCATACAGATAATGACGCCAAATCTTCAAAGCAAACACAACAGCAGCTAATTCCAAATCATGTGTCGGGTAATTCTTCTCATGTGGTTTCAACTGTCTCGAAGCATAAGAAATTACCTGACCATGCTGCATCAGGACACATCCCAGTCCTTTCAGTGAAGCATCACTAAACACCTAAAAACCTTCCGTACCTGACGGAAGTGCTAGTATTGGAGCTGAAGTCAGACAATCCTTCAATCTCTGAAAACTTGCCTCACACTCCGGTGTCCAAACAAAAGGAACTGACTTCTGCGTCAATCTCGTCAGAGGCGTCAAAATCTGTGAAAATCCTTTCACAAATTTCCTGTAATACCCGGCCATGCCCAAGAAACTACGTACCTCAAATACCGTAGTCGGCCTTGGCCAATCAGCAACTGCCTGAATCTTTTGGGGATCAATAGAAATGCCTTCTCAGCTAATCACATGCCCCAGAAAAGAAATACTCTTCAACCAGAATTCACACTTGGAGAACTTGGCATACAGCTGATGCCTCCTCAAAGTCTCCAACACAATCCTCAAATGTCTGGCATGATCATCCTCAGATGCAGAATATACCAGAATATCGTCAATGAAGACGATCACAAACTGATCCAAATACTCCCTGAATACTCGGTTCATCAGATCCATGAAAATAGCAGGCGCATTGGTTACCCCAAAAGGCATAACCAAGAACTCGTAGTGCCCGTACCGAGTACTGAAAGCTGTCTTCATTACATCAGCTTTCTTCACCTTCACTTGATAGTATCCGGATCTCAAATCATTCTTCGAAAATACCGAAGATCCGGAAAGCTGATCAAACAAGTCATCAATCCGATGCAAAGGATACTTATTCTTGATTGTGACCTTGTTCAAATCTCTGTAATCAATACACATACGGAGTGTACCGTCCTTCTTCTTCACAAACAAAACAGGTGCTCCCTAGGGCGAAATACTAGGACGTACAAAACCTCTGTCCACCAACTCCTGAAGCTGAACTTTAAACTCCGAAAGTTCTTTCGGTGCCATCCTGTACGGAGCTTTTGATATCGGAGTGGTACCCGGAAAAACATCGATAGAGAACTCTACATCTCTATCCGGAGGTAAACCAATCAACTCCTCAGGAAAAACATCAGCAAACTCCCGTACCACAGGGATCTCAGAAACAGAACCAACCTCCAGGTTCAGATCCCGCACCGAAGCCAAAAATACTGGTATCCCTTCTTCCACATCCTGCTTACTTCCAAACCAGAAACCAGACTGGAGAGAACACCCCGTAATCCCTGAAATACAAATCTCTCTCCAGCCATAAGCAAGCTCACTTGCTTCTTCAGACAGTCTATCTGGGCCTCATACTAACTCAGCCAATCCATGCCCAGAATCACATCATACGATGCAATCGGTAACAGAATCAGACTCGATTTCCACTTCTTGCCAGAAATGTCAATCTCACACAAACAAAACTTCCGAGCAATCAAAGGATTCCCAGCCGGTAAAATCACAGATAAAGAAACCGGTAAAACCATCGAATCCGAATGTAAAGTCTCAAAACATCGTTCGGACAGAAAAGAATGACTCGCTCCAGAGTCAAACAAAATATGACAGGGCTGATCAGAAATATAAATCGTACCTGTCACAACATCCGGAGCCTCATGAGCCTTCTGCTGACTCAGACTGTAAACTCGTGGTTGAACTGGAGCAGGAGCTGAAGCAACAGAACTACTCTACTCTCTCTGAACCGTAGGTGGTCTCCGTGGTCCAGAACTAGATCCACCACCTCTGCCAGCAAATCCCTCAGGGCGTGGAGGAACAGTCCTCGGTCTTCCTGCTGCTGAACCGGCAGGTCTGACAAAGCCCTCAGATCGCTGATCAAATCCCATATGTGGACACTCTGCAATCCGATGTCCTGGCTGACCACATCGGAAGCACAAACCAGCCATCATGTAGCACTGGCCAAAGTGTCGTCGTCCATAGTTCTGACACACAGGTGCCGTACTAACTGATCCAGAACTCGTCGTACTGGTAGCAGTACCAGACGACCCTCCGCTCCTCCTGGAGTCTCCAGATCCAAAACAAAAAACAAATCTTCTCTTCCCAGAAGAACCACTGCCAGAAGTCTCGCTTCCAAATCTCTTCCTACTCGCAGTCCACCGCTGCTGAGTAGCCATCAGGTCATTCTCTATCAGACGAGCTCGCTCCACAAGCTCAGAGAAGTCAGTGATTCGGAACGGTATCAGGGGCTGCCTCAAGGTATCTCGTAGTCCCCTCAGAAATCTGTAACACCTCTCAGCAGAAGTGCTAACCAGCTACGGAGTGTACCTGGCTAATGCAGTAAACTCAGCCTCATACTGCATCACCGTCTTGCTCCCCTGAACAAGTCTCAGAAAAGTCTCCTGCATCTGCTGTCGTGCAGAAGGGGGAACAAACCAATCCCGGAATACCTCAGTGAACTCTTCCCAAGTGATCAAAGAGTTCAGTCTGCCCTGAAATCTGGCCTCTTGCTGGCCAACCCACCAGTGCTCAGCCTCTCCATCCAGCAGAAAAACAGCCAATTGAACCTTTCTATCTGCAGGACACTGCATCCCGTCAAAAGTCTTCTCCAATCTCCTCAGCCATTCCTCGGCTGCTCTGGGCTCAACAGCGCCCTCAAACATCAGAGGTTTCAACCTCAGAAACAACTGCAAATGTCTATCAATGTCATCAGATCGGACAGTAGAAGCTCTGCTCTGAGTCTCGCTCATCATCTGAGCAACAAGTGTAGTAAACCGAGAAAGCGTGTCAGCATCGACCACTGGGGCTGTACTCCCCACTGGTGCTGCCTGACTAGAACTCTGCCCGTCTGTCATGTCTGGGTCTGACTGATCCATATAGAAAAATCCAGAAAATCCGGAAAACAATCACAAAAACAACACAATAAAAAGCCGAACAAACCAAAACTACCCATAGACAGACTCACTGATCACTTCCTACAGCTCTGTTTCACACAATCCCAAATTTCAAAACCAATGCTCTGATACCACTAAAGTTTGTCACGACCCGACCCGATACGATACGAATCCCGTTCGCACCGGGCCGCGACAGAAAATATCTAACCAGGATCTGGCTTTGGAATTTGGTTCAGAACTGATTCTTCCAAACATTTTAAACAAAACAGACAAACACAGAGCTACTAAAAACATCAAATACAGCGGAACAAAACATATATCTTTTCTTTTCCTCAAAACAATCATCTACAAATATAGTACATGGCTTTTGGACAAAAAGAAAGACAGAACAGAAAAGTCATGACTGTACAAAAATCAAAAGGTACAAAATAATACCTATACTGATCAGACTCTGAAATCTATTCCTGGATTTTCTTCCCTTTCCCAGAACCTGAAAACCACCAAAAAGTAAGGGTGAGCTCAACAGCTCAGCAAAGCAACAAACCTCCAATCAAAATTCCCAGAATCTCAAAACCAACACATCAGATAAATCCGTACAGAAATCAAAACAGAATCGGACAGATAACAAATCGAACAGAACTGTACGGAAACAGAAATCGTATCGAATCAGAAATTGTACAGAATCAAAAGTTCAGATCATATCGGAACAGAACAAAATCGTATCAGAATCATAAATCAGATATTATTTAATTCATAGCTAAATTCCCTGACACTGACTGAATCTCATAGGATCCAGGCCCCTTATGCCTCCCTTTGTGCTCACGGCACCAGAACAGATGTGCATATAGCACCAGAATACATATATAGTGCTTATAGCACCTAAACAGATTTTCCTCGGATCCGGAACAGAACAGATATCAGATTTCATATTGAGCTCATTTCAGATTTCCCAGACACTAACTGAATCTCATAGGATCCAGGCCCCTTATAACTCTCTTTCTATAGCATATACCGATAGCATATCAAATCAAAAGAATTCCGAACAAATCAGAAATTACCCAAAAATCGGGCAGCACAACGGCAGTATACAGAATTTACACAATTTTCCTGAAAATAACAATTTACCAAATTTGCACATAATATAGATATCAACATTTCAGAACATTTATTCTACTGCACAGAGAATTTCCAAGTTCACAGAAAAATCCAGTCGACTAAAAATTCCGTCGAATAAAAAATACCAAAATAAAAATCTTCAAAATATAATCAAAACGTGCACACCCGGCACGACAATAATATACAGAAAGTTATGCGGTAAAAATGGAACCAATCAAAAGATACGGACGAAAATCGCTAACGGAAACAAAATCCGGACAGAAAATACCGCCAAACACGACGGTTCTAAAAATTGAGAAAGGCGGAATGTGCCTCACCTTGCGTACAACAATATCCTAAACAGTCTCGTCGGACGAAAACGGCTCCGCGTCGCCCGAAAATCAACTTTTCCACAAATGCCCTCGACTTTCTCTCTCCTCAAAAGATATTTTTATAAAAATCTGATTTTCTCTCTCCTCAAAACGACAGAATTTCCTTAAGTAAACTTCAGATCGGCCCGGCCGATCGCCAGATCGTCCCAGGACGATCAGACCAATTTGATCGTCCTAGATAGCTCCCAGGGCGATGATCCGGCCGATAATTCTGAACAGTGTCAATCGGCCTGGCCGATGTCTCCAATCGGCCTGGACGATGCCTACAGGAAAACACCTGGAGCAACTCTGGGCAATTTCTGGAGCAGCTTCTCAACTGATCGTCCCAGGACGATCCCAGATCGTCCTGGACGATCCTGGAGCAGATCTTGATATTACATCAACACTCTCTCCTTAGTCAGATTCAGGACTCTCCTTTGGCTCCTGATTTGAATCTGGCTTTGAAATACACTAATCATAAAATTGCGGAGCTGAATTTGAACTGGTCTGACTGGATTTTACAGAGAGCTAAGGTTAACTAGTTGTCTAATGGTGAAGATGACCTCAAATTTCTCTATTCCAGGATTAATGCTAGGCTAAACTCCAATCACATTAAATGTATTACCACTGTGGAGGGGACTTTCACTAATCCTAGTGACATTAACTGTGCTATTATCAATCATTTTCAAAGGCTTTTTAATACTACCAAGCCGTCTAGTTCTACTTCCTAGGATGCCCCCATTCACTTGAAGTTACCACATGACTTGGCTAATCAGTTGATTATTCCTATTACTACAGATGAAATTAAACATGTTATTTTCTCATCCCCCAACTGCTCTGCTCCAGAACCCGACGGCTATACTTTTGAATTTTATAAGAAAACCTGGAATATTATTGGCAAGCAACTTTGTGATGCGGTTTGGACTTTCTTCTCCACTGGTTCTATGCCTAAGCATGCTAAAGCAACTGCTCTTATTTTAGTCCCTAAAAGGCCGCATGCTCAGGTCATCTCTGATTTTAGACCTATCTCGTTATGCAACACTTTCTACAAGATCATTGCCAAGATTTTAGCTAATAGGATGAAAGAGGTCATGCCTTTTATCATCCATCCTAGCCAATCGGGGTTTATTAAAGATAGAATCATTTCTGATAACATTTTGCTTGCGGCTGAACTCCTTAAGGATTTTAATTCTAATTCCAAGCATCAATTCTTTTGTGCAAAGTTTGATATCCATAAAGCCTTTGACACTATCTCCAGAGATTTCTTGATTGGGAGGATGCTTGCTAAAGGATTCCCAGCTTTGTTTGTCTCTTGGATTAAGGGTTGTATTTCAGATGTTCATTTTTCCATCTCCATTAATGGGGCTCTTGAATGATACTTTAACTCCTCCTCTGGCCTAAGGCATGGCTGTCCCCTCTCTCCTTACTTATTATGCATTGTCATGGACTGCCTTTCCTCTTGCTTTGAGGATGCTATTTTGGATAATTCTCTTCAGGGTATGGAGGCTGGTAATATTACTATATCTCATCTCCTATATGCTGATGATCTTCTGGTTTTTGCTAAGGCTTCTCAGGACAATGCTCATTCTCTTAATCATATTTTAAAGGCCTTTGCTAATATCTCTGGTTTATCTGTTAATAGCAACAAAAGCACCATTCTTTTTTCTAAGAATGTTCATAATGAGCTTCCTCTCTGTACTACTCTGAACATTCATTCTTCTGCCACTCCCATCAAATACCTGGGTATCCCGATTTTTCACAAGAGGCTTAATATCTGTGATTTTCAACCTTTGGTTCAAAAGATTATGGCCTCCTTAGAGGGCTGGAAGGCTAGAACTTTATCCTTAGCTGGTAGGCTGCAATTTATTAAGTACACTATCAGTAACATCTTGGCTTTCTAGGTGAGAGGGACCTTAATTCCTAAAGCTTGTGTCAAGACTATTAACAGCATGTGTTCCAAATTTTTATTTTTTGGGGATATTCACAAGAAAGGTCTTCACATGATATCCTGGATTGATACCTGTAAGCTGTTAACCTCTTTTTTCGCTCAAGTGCCCTCGAATGCATTTGATCAATTCGATTAGACCTCGTCGAGTCCAATCTGAACTTGAATCGATCCGAATTGATTTTAATTAAACTCAACCCTATTCAATCACGCACGAATAATTTTGTTTTGATCGCGACGAGTCTAATCTGATCCAAATTAATTTCAATTTGAGTTTAATTTGATCAATTAAGCCTAGCCTGATTTTTAGGCTTAGCCAATTCGAGCCAAGTTTGTATCCAAACCCAACTCAAATCAGCCCAAATTAATTCTAATTAAATCCTAAGCTACTTTCTAGTGAATTTGAAATGAATTCCTAAATTGAGAAATTGCTTCAACGGTCCGATCTCCCCGAATCCTAACCCTGCCGTTACTGCGATACTCGGGTGCGTGAGACGCTCATTTTAGGAAGAATACAGTCTTCGATCGACGGGGAGCAGCGAGACAGAGCACAGTTCAGTGTTTGGAAGTGGGATCGAGAAGAGGAAACAGCGGGATCACCTCCTAAGCTCACGATTCGGCTAAGGAGGACGGGGCATTAGCTCTCTCTTCCTCCCCCTCTCTCTCGTGGTGGTCCGAAAATCCCAGGAGTCCGGACCGAAATCCCCCCTCTCGTTCTTCTTGCTCCAGGAGCTCCAAACCCTTCTCTCGGCCTACTTTAGTTGGCAGACCCAAGGAGAAGATCAGAGCCCCCTCTCCCTGATTTCTCTCTTTGTTCGTTGAAACCAAGAGCAGACCTCCCCCTATGGAGATCTTACTCTTTGTTTGCTGAAGCCAAGAGCCGGCGCCGGTCCAGCCAAGCTTGTCGCCTCACTTGACGTCTTCCAGCTTCCCGAAATTCCATTGCTATTCCTGATTGCAGGTATGAAATTAAAACTAAAGCTAAATATCTCGACGGGAATTTTAACAAAATCATGAATTGATTCCCTCTCCTAAAATTTCTGTTTGCTGAAATTATATTGGTGTTCACCGTACATTGGAAACACTATCGCATGAATAAATGTGTTCATATGCTCCCTCATATGCATTTCGAGTAGTTTTGCATGAGTAAAAAACAAATCCTGATATAAAGGACTAAATATGAGTTGTAATGTCATCTTTAGATCGTTTGACTATGTCAGGATTTTGCTTTATCTTACATTGGGAATCGTTTCTGTTCTGATATCATAAGACTCATGGTATTTTAAGCTTGCATGTCTTATATTTCTTTTAAATAAATCATTACCTGCATGTTTGATTTAACATTCTTTTTTAAAAAATGAAATTGAATATTAAGGTGTGATTGAATTAAGGTTTTATAAGGCAAAGTTTGACAGCACTCTAGCATATGAACATAGATTAATCAAAGTATTTGTTTATTTTCTCTAAAAAAAAAAAATGAAAGAGATCTCCATTGGATTCTCTCTCATATATATTTGAGGGTGATTATTTCTTAAATCGAGCTGCTGCAAACTAGTCGCCATTTTTTTTTTCTTTCTCAAGTTTAATGAATCAATTGTATTTTTCAAGGCGACTAAAATGAGGTCATAAAATCTGATTTTGTCGTTGTTCTAATCCAATATTTCTTTTGTGGATTGTTATGGAGATTACTTAGAAAAAAACTTTTGTTAAGAAATGTTATTTCCAGATAATGCTATAGGAAGTCTTTATGAAGTTAGAAAATTAATACCTTTGTTTTCGCTTCGTTTTTTTTTTATGCGTGACTTTGAAGAAAAGTTTTGAAGCAAATTTTCTCCATATCATTTAATTCATGTAAATCACTATTTATGGCTAGCAAATACTACATGTGTCTGACCAAATGTCCATGTATTAAATATTCCATATATATCACTTAGCATTTAATGGAATCTGAGCCTTGTCGAGGTAGTCATGATGGCATCCATTATTTATTTATTTAAGACTTTCATTATTGTTTTGACACTTCTCATATACTTTAAAATATGAAGTTTTTGCTGCAAACTTACATATTAGACTTTGACACTGAGTCAGAATTTGGTTAAATTAGAAATTATTCATGAGGCGGCATGCATGTACATCAAATTCGGGTAAATAAAAAAATATTTAGGTGCATATATCATTTCTTTGCTTTATGTTTAACACTTATGGCCATGAAGAAAGACAAGTACAGCAAGTTTGGTCACTCGTTGCTTTTATTGGGTTGTTGAAATTTGGGAGTAGTGTCGTAAATATGTTGCTTTATCTGGAATATCTTTTGTCCAAATACTCATATATGCTTGGTGCTAAAGAACACTTCGTCAAAAGAGTACTTTTCATTGTACAGGTCATGGAGATTTGGTGAAATAATTTTGTTGAAATTATTATTGTTTTCTTGATGTCCTTGAGATTTGAAAGTTTAAAATATTATGTTAAAAAAAAGAAGGTGCTTTCTTTAAACAATGGCATATTCATACCTAAGAAGTATTCATTGGATCGAGAAGGTCAGATATGGACCTTTGCTTCAATTTCGAATTTTTTATCTGATATTTATGAATTGTTTCGGCCTTCGTTCCCCATGAATTTCGGCATTGTCGGTACATCTTTATGCTTAGGAAGTTTAGTCTTTTCTTGAAGTCTCATCCATACATGTTAATCTGAAAGAGATTTTCTTTTGGTTGTTGGAGAGAAATTTAAAAGCCTTCATAAAATTTGTCTTATGCACTAGTAACCCACTGTGACGAAAATAAGTGTAAAATGCTTTGCAATATTTCATGTAATAATTAGAAAGGGAAGTTTGCCTTGTTTAGATGATAATGGTGTGTGTGGATTTATTTGGAGCAAAGTTTATTTTATAACAGTTACTGTTCAAGCCATGTTACTTTATACAAATCTTTTCGTCATTGTTGCTTATGTGTTTTGGCCTGCTAGATATTTGGTGGAGGCTTAAATAACTATATGTATGAGGGATCTATTGTTACCTTGACTCAGTTATCTCATAGACCTTCAATCGTGCTAGTTGTTTGTCGTGGATGTTAATGAGCCATTTGTGTGGTGAATTGCTCTTAGTACTCATTGTCTTATAATTGATTCACTTAGCAAAATGTTCAGAGTTTTCTTACATTTGAGTTTTATTTTACTGGATGTGTGTACGTTGAATCGTTGTACAAAGCAATAACTTGCAAGGTTATATGAGGAAGATATCTATTAGAAGCTTTCTTTTTTTACTGTTAAAGCTGGTGGTTATTTGTCTTGAAACACATCCCTTATAGAAGTGATCAAATCAGATTTCTTGGGGGAATATTTCAAACTGGATTTATTTTAAAAGTATTTGAATAATATTATTTTCCTATGGAACTATTTGAATCAATAAAAAAAAGGGAAATTGCATGAAATGGCAAGCTCAGTTTGAGTTAGCTACATTCAAAAATCCTTGTACTAGCCCCATCTTCTTCATGTTCTTTATGGGTACTGATGATGATTTAGTATTTAGCCATCTGTTTCTATGGTTTCTATGGAATATCTACCTTTTCTATAATAATGACGTGGCTTATTTAGATGACTTCAAACGAGTAGATGTGAATTGAACTCTTCATGTTAGTTCGTTTTTATGCGATCTTGTAAACATAGCATACTACTTGTTTGATGAAATGCTTTAATAATATTTCATTTGTATTAGAGCTTTGTGTTAAGAGATTTTTCTTTGAAGGGTTAACTTTTGAACTTGGGATAATCAGGATACATTTTCATTTAATGGTAAGATTTATGTGGATTATTTACCTTCAACGTTCTTTATGCCCATTCATTTGGGGTAAGATTAAGTAAGATTTGCTAATATTTGCTCTTTCTTTATAATCATTATTGATAAGCCTCATGAACAAACATCATTTCCACATGTTTCTTTTTCTTCTAAGTTCGAGATATACAATTCTTCCTTAAGAACAAGGATGAGGATTAGGGGTGTCAACTTTTGACACGACACGAAAACCCGACCTGGACCCGACCCGGAAAATCCGGGTTGAACCCGACCCGATTTCAAAACGGGTCGGGTTCGGGTTCCAGAAATCAACCCGTTTCAAAAACGGGTCGGGTTCGGGTTGACCCGGCGGGTTGCCGGGTCAACCCGCCAACCCGTTTAATTCAAAAAAAATTGAATTTTTGCATTTCCCGCGCCTGCCCGAGCTTCCGCCCGCGCTGCCCGCGCTGCCCGCCGCGCGCCTGCCCGCGCTGCCCGCCGCGCGATCGCCCGCGCCTGCCCACCGCGCGTCTGCCCGCGCCTGCCCGCGTGCCCGCGTGCCCGCGCCGCTGCGCGCCTGCGTGCCCGCGCGCCAGCGCCCGCCGCGCGCCCGCGTGCCGCCGCTCGCCCGCGTGCCCGCGCCCGACCTCGCCCGCTGTCCCGCTCGCGTCCGCCCGCCGCGCTCGCGTCCGCCACCGTCGGCCGCCGCCGTTCCGGCGCCGGCCACCCAAACCGGGTCGGGTCGTGTCAACCCGGAAACCCGCCGGGTCGGGTCCGGGTTCAATTTTTCGACCCGTTTCTCTACCCGGGTCGGGTTAGGGTCGACCCGTTTCGCACCCGGGTCAGTTCGGGTTCGACCCGAACCCGACCCGTGACCCGAAATTGACACCCCTAATGAGGATTTGCTGAAATTTTCTCATTGTGTGTTGCGTGATGTTATAATTTTCATGTCAGTGTTATAAAATGCTGAAATATCCCATTCATGAGTTGCAAAAGTATCAAGTTGCATTTCTCGTTCATTTATATCATGATCCTGTTCTCTTTTCCGTAAAAGCAAGGTGAATCTTTACATAGATTTAAACATGACTTTGCTTTAGGTTAGCTAAAGGTATTTTCTAGAATATTATAAAGAATGAAATTGCATCAAACTTCCTTTCCTATGACTACAACTTGAATTGAAATGCTTATCTGGCACTTGATTTGGAGAAGTTCGAACTTATGAGCATTTCTCAATATCACATGTATGATTGGCAACGATGGTTTATATACTTATGATTGGAGACTAGCTTATTTCACTATAAATGGATTATCTTCCGTTAGCATTCAATGTAATATGTATTGATGGATATCAGTGTTCTTTTCTCGAGCTTGTGTTTGAAGGAATTAAATAGCCCCTTTTTCTTTTTCTTCTCCTACAAGTTAGTTCTCTGTTAAAAAAAATGATTTGAAAATAGTATCATGAGTTTTTATATTAGAGGAGTTTTTGTATATAGTCTTGCTTTGCAAAGTTTTATGAGTTACTTAATTTTGCAGAAATGTGTGGTTTGTTTTATATTGAGGGTATTTGTGATTTGCTTCATAATTGAGAAGATTTACGCATGGCTTTATATTGAAGGGTTTTATACGATGAATTGCATGAGGGCTCTACAATGAGGGGTTTTTTATAAAATCTTCTCGTTGGAAAGCTTTGGGTTTTTTTTTTACCCCACTCCCAATGAAAGGAGGCACTTGATTATAGGTTGTTGGGTAGGATTTTATGTCAAAAGGGAAAATTTTGGTAGAAGATTTTGTAGAGTTTTTGTGTCAAAACAAAATGAAAAGAGAAGAGATTTTTTTGGCCTATAATTGTTGTAGGGTTTTGTGTAGTGATTCACTTAAAAATTCTTACATGTCCTCTTGGGATTTTAAATTTTATGATTGGACCTGTGTAGTAGAATCCCTTATTGTCTTTTGAGAATGATTAGTGCTTTACCATGTGGATTAGGTTATCTTAATAGTCCCTTCTAAAAAATAAGTGTTTGGATTTGAAGCTTTAGCAGCTTTATGTTAGAGGTCTTTATGTCTTTTTGTAGTCTCTTTGATTAGACCTTGCTCATTTGAATTTTCTCCCTTTAGTGTTAGCTTCTAAAAGAGAATTTTAAGAGAGTCTAGCTTTGGGTTTAGTTTTAGAGGGTCGTTTCCCTTAGTTGCCTTGGGTTTTGTTTGTAGGGTGTTGTAGATACATGTCTCAATCATATCAAGTGCCTCATTTGGATTGTGGGAACATTAAAGGGCATTGTTAATATTGCTTTAGGATACACTTGACTTCAAAGAAGTGTGTCCAAAACGATAATGCCTACATTCCTTTTATTTCTAATTTTTATTCTTTTTCTTTCTACTATTTTTGCTACTTATTATAGTAATTATGTCCGTGGATCCCTAAGCTTATTAGTATACGTACGAATGTCCTAAGGGTTAGAAAACAAAACCTCCTTTCATCCCTACAACTTTAGTGACACATAAGGACAAAAATTAAGGACCGAGTCTTAGAAAATATAGACTTAGGATGCATGCTCCCTGTAGGGTAGAGACATCAAAACAAAACTTAGCGACACGTTTCCCTAGGTTTAGTTCTTCTTAATCCGGTAATAATCAACCAATCATTTATAACTTAACTCTTAAAATGTATTGAGAAAACATTTAATTCTTAATCAAATTATAATTAACATTTGTAATCATTAAACTGTAAGCCTAAAATATACACCTAAAATCAAATATAACTAATCTAATAATAAACACTTAATCAATCTAAATTTTAAAAGCTGTAGATCTAATTAGGAGATTAAATATAAACTAAAATCTCTTATGATAAAAGACCTCTAAAGATCAAATCCTAGATAAATCATATAAAATCAATTAACAAATCCCTTAATACATAACAACCACTCCATAAGTGAAGTTTATTGGATGGACTACTCCGGGCTGCGGGGCTAAGTGTCCTAAGGAGGCCTGGTTCCTCGAGCCTGGTGGCACAACGCCACGAATGAATCCAATGGGGTGTTAAAATTTAAAGTTAATTTCTTAATTGGTTTAAGTCAAACTTTAATTGATAATAAATCATTTAATATACCTTTTCTTTTAATTTACAACCAACAAAATAATCAATCAAATAATAATAAAATACAATCTCAAAAATCAATCTTAAAGTATTAAGATTTAAACTTCAATTGAAATCTGTCTTTTTGCCTTCTAACAAATCAAATACAAATAATTCTAACTAAATCATCCTACATAGGATCTATCCAAAACTGCACAGCCTACACACACCTTAGACTTGTTTGGTTAGGATAAGACCTTTAGCTCTAGGCTAGGCTTGCATTTTCTCTTGTTATTCAATGCTTGTTATATATATGTTCTATAAATGTAATTATTAAATTTCCTGTTAGTTATATTTAATTTCCAGTTAATTATATTTTTGTTATTTACCTGCATTTCTTTTCTGAACGGCATCTACGCTCATATATATATTTTTCTGTTATCTTTTCTTACGAGGTACATCGGAGCTTGATGATCAGGAATCAAATGGGACAATTTGCTTAAGAGCTTTTAAGTGGCAGCGCCACAATCTGAAATTATTTTCTTAGGAGCTTTTAAGTGGCAGCGCCACATTTAGGTATGATTTCCACAACCTAAACCTTTAGTCATATATATCGGAACTGCTACACATCACACACATTTTGTTGATAGGTATTCTAGCATGTTTAGGTAGCTGGCCTTAGGGTAGTTCACTAACGAAGCTTTGGCCCTATAGGTCAAAGCTTGCCCCCTTCTGTGAGCCCTAGAGACCATTAGGGTCATTTAGTCCTGTAGAGTAGGCCACCTATTATGCCGGTTAGCATCGTTATTTTCCCACATGAAGTGGGCATCGTGGTTTTTTCTTCTAGGATTTTGGCCTTTTCCGGTTTTGGGTACGATACCCCCACCTTCTGTGAGCCCTAGAGACCATTAGGGTCATTTAGGCCTGTAGAGTAGGCCACCTACTCGTGCCATTGGGCACCGTTGTTTTCCCACACGAAGTGGGCATGACTATAATGATTTTCTGTGCGGGTATCTTGCCTGAAGGATACCCTTAGGGTGTGTTTACTTAATAATTCTGTACTCTGGATGTCATGCATACGTTCTTACACACTTTTCTCCACAATGCACTTTACCTACATACATGCATTGCATTAGTGGACCTAAGGATTTTTCTTATTCGTGCATTTGCTTCATGCATCATATACATCGCTAGATCTATTCCTTTGCATATTGTAGAGTCCTTGATTGAAATCTTTTAAACTATTAATCCTTGATTCTTTAGGACAGAGCCTTCCTATCTTGCATATATGTAGGACGATTGGTTGTGCCTAGGATTTTAGCTGGCTTCCTTTTTCAGGCAAGGAATAAGTCCAGGACTGCATTAGTTAGGTCATAGATGTTAGTGTTGTGTGTACAACACTACATCTCTTATAGATTTAGGGTCTAAAGGTGAGGAGTATGAGTGTACTTCTACACACCTTATTGGTGGGTTAGTCCTCTACTTTTCTAGAGGCTATAAATCCTACCCATCTGCGTCACACAGATGACGCCACTTCCTTCTTTCTCTCGTGCTTGCTTGAGGTGCATTGCCTCTCTTCTTTTTCTCTAATTTCCACTTCTTCTAGCCGACCGGATGATGACTGAACCATGTGTGATCTGATTGAGCCAGTTTGGGACCTTCCCCTTTGATTAGGAAAGCCTATAAAATTCCCTTGCACTAAACCCATTAGAGAAGATAATCTAACATCCCTAATCGAGAGTTTTCTTAGATCAAGGTCTAAGATGTAATTAACTACGGGGGCTTGCGCCCGTAGGAAACCGATCCCCACAATCAAATAAACCTTATTTGATGCTGATGTATCGAATAGGGGAAATCTCGTGAACTTTTGGGTTATAGATATTATTATCCATCGAGGTTGGTAGGTGAAAATCGTTATCCTCCATGGCTAATCGTATATATAACTCCATCTGCTCTTCCATCGGCCTGCTTGTGTCAATTGTAAAGGCCTACGATCATTTTGTCCTACGGGATAGTGTGATCGTACTCTTTGCATTCGAACCACACGAGCAGAATCCTTTCGGAGACCCACATAAGCCTTTGATCCATGGTGGCCTTGGCATTCCTTCGGTGGAGGCTATGTATCATGCTTTTGGTTGTTCTACTGTTTGGAGGTTCTACAATTCCAAAAGCTATTTGTTTGAATGGTGGAAAGGAAAGTATGATTCTTTCTGGAATTCCAGTATTACGAAAAGATCAATCTATTGGAATGCACTCTGTGATGTAGCTAAACGTCTTCTGCATTCCCTTAATTTCAAAATCACTCCCTCTAGCAATCTTTCCTTCTTCTGGGATCCTTGGTGCTATGGAAAGTCTATTGCGGAGAATTTTATGAGTATGAATTTGGAAATTCCTTTTAGGCATGCTTTCTCTACTATTAGCAGTTTTATTTGCAATGGTGCCTGGAATCTTCCTTCTTTTATCCCTAACCAATTGGTTGGTGTTATCATGTCTAAAACTACTACCCCTGGGTCTGAGGATTGTTGCTGGAACAAAGCTAATAAGCCCTGCTTCAGAATTTTTATTAAATCTTTTTATGATGGGCTTGAGATTGTGCACTGGTATAAGTTCGTTTGGCATAGGCATTGTGCCCTTCGTTTTTCAGTTTACTTCTGGATGGTTTTTAAAAAGGGTCTTAAAACTGTTGATAATATGTTGGCTAGAGGAATCTCTGTTTCTCCCCTTTGTTCGTTTTGCAAAACCGATAGGGAAACTCTTAATCACTTGCTGTTCGAGTGTGATTTCTCTTTCAACATCCTCAAAAGTTTTATGCCTAGGATGAATTTCATGCTTATGCGTCTTAACCTTTGGCAAGTATATAATGAGATTGAGGAAAGGGAGACTGATACTAAAAGAAAGAGCTTCTGTTTTCTTTTACTTTCTGCCATTGTCTACTACACCTGGAGAGCTAGAAATGATAGATTGTTTGGGAATATTTTTGAAAGCCATAGTATCCTTGTTAAGAAGATTGAAAAAGCGGTCTATCTCAAGAGTTATAAGAGAAAATGCTTCAAATCATTTCAGAGTATGGTATCTTGAATTTTGCCTCTCCGGTTTGGGAGGTTTGCTGGACGCTACCATTTCAATGCTATGCTATTTTGGCGTCTCTGGAGGGTCACTACTGTCAACCAGAGGCTGGTTTTTTGAAGGACTATGATGAATGCAATCCTCTTTTTACCCCCTTGGATGGCTTCAGAGCTTCTTTTCTTCAGCAACCAGGGGAACTATACATCCTTCTGGATGATTTTGACTAGTTGGGCGTTAATCTTCAGATTGCTAAGTGAGTCCTTTTGGTGTTTTCATTTTTCTTCTTTGTTATAGGTTCTTTTGTTCAGCTGCTTGTGCTGATTAATTTCTTCATTTGCTTCTTTTTGTCTTTAGCAAATGATTTTTTTTTTGTTTTCCTTTTTTACCTGTAATCCTTTTACCTGTAATCTTATCTTTTGATTAATGAGATGGGCTGTTTGCCCCAAATATTCCCAAAAAAAAAAAAGAATTCAATTAAATTTTCCTATAATTACAATTGTTGCGTCCTGGAATATTCACGGCGGTAGAGAAATATATGGTTTAACGTCTTAGCATTGTACGAAGATCAAGCACACAAGCAGATAAGAGAGAGGGTGAAACATTCATAAGAGACACCAGAGTTTTTACGTGGAAAACCCCTGAAAAGGGGGAAAAACCACGGGGCCTGGCCCAGTTTGAATGAATCCACTAGTATGTGTAATTGATTATAAATGAGGCCCTTCTTAGGGAGAAGGCCTTAGCTTGATGTTATAAATATACGTCATATAGAACATATTACATCGTGGGAGTTACAATAATCAACATAGACATATTTGTTTGGTTGGAAGGGCCATTGTCGGCAAGAGACAGAGGTCAGAAGGACCGTAGTCAGCAGGAGACCGGGGTTTGAAAGGTCGTTGTTTTGTGATGGAGGTCGGAGTAACCGTAATAGGCGACGGAGGTCGGGAGGACCATAATCGGCAGAAGATTGGGGTCAGAAAGACCGTTGTTCTGTGATGGAGGTCGAAGTGACCGTAGTAGGTGACAGAGGTCGGGAGGATCGTAGTCGGTAGGAGACTGGGGTCAGAAAGACCGTTGTCGTGTGATGGAGGTTGGAGTGATCGTAATAGGCGACGGAGGTCGGGAGGACCATAGTCGGTAGGAGACTGGGGTCAGAAAGACCGTTGTCCTGTGATGGAGGTCGGAGTGACCGTAGTAGGTGATAGAGGTCGGGAGGACCGTAGTCGGTAGGATACTGGGGTCAGAAAGACCGTTGTCCTGTGATGGAGGTCGGAGTGACCGTAGTAGGTGACAGAGGTCGGGAGGACCGTAGTCGGTAGGAGACTGGGGTCAGAAAGACCGTTGTCCTGTGATGGAGGTCGGAGTTACCGTAGTAGGTGACAGAGGTCAGGAGGACCGTAGTCGGTAGGAGACTGGGGTCAGAAAGACCGTTGTCCTGTGATGGAGGTTGGAGTGACCGTAATAGGCGACGGAGGTCGGGAGGACCGTAGTCGGTAGGAGACTGGGGTCAGAAAGACCGTTGTCCTGTGATGGAGGTCGGAGTGACCGTAGTAGGTGACAGAGGTCGGGAGGACCGTAGTCGGTAGGAGACTGGGGTCAGAAAGACCGTTGTCCTGTGATGGAGGTCGGAGTGACCGTAGTAGGTGACAGAGGTCGGGAGGACCGTAGTCGGTAGGAGACTGGGGTCAGAAAGACCGTTGTCCTGTGATGGAGGTCGGAGTGACCGTAATAGGCGACGGAGGTCGGGAGGACCGTAGTCGGTAGGAGACTGGGGTCAGAAAGACCGTAGTAGAAGGATGGTACTTTGATATAACTCCGGGCGTTAGGTGATGTCCTGGTGGATCTCGGGGCCTCAAGTGACAGTCCGACAGAAGTCCAAGCTTCAGGTAGTGGCCTGGTGGAGCATGGAGTCTCAAGTGGTGGTACGGCGGAAGTCCGGGCCTCAGGTAGTGGTCCAATGGAAGTCCGGGCTTCAAAATGTGGTCCAGCAGAAGTCTGGGCTTCAGTTGGTGTTCGACGGAGCAACAACGTCAGGTGGTGGTCCGGTGGACGCGAGGGCCTCAAGTGGTGGTACGGCGGAGCTACGGCGTCAGGCGGTGGTCCAGCGGAGGCGAGGGCCTCAAGTGGTGGTCCGGCGGAGCTACGACGTCAGACGGTGGTTCGGCAGAGCTACGTCGTCAGGTGGTGGTCTGGTGGACGTGAGGGCCTCAAGTGGTGGTACGGCGGAGCTACGGCGTCAGGCGGTGGTCCGGCGGAGGCGAGGGCCTCAAGTGGTGGTCCGGCGGAGCTACGGCGTCAGGCGGTGGTTCGGCAGAGCTACGTCGTCAGGTGGTGGTCCGGCGGAGGCGAGGGCCTCAAGTGGTGGTACGGCGGAGCTACGGCGTCAAGCGGTGGTCCGGCGGAGGCGAGGGCCTCAAGTGGTGGTCCGGCGGAGCTACGGCGTCAGGCGGTGGTTCGGCAGAGCTATCGTCAGGTGGTGGTCCGGCGGAGGCGAGGGCCTCAAGTGGTGGTCCGGCGGAGCAACGGCGTCAGGCGGTGGTCCGGCGGAGGTGAGGGCCTCAAGTGGTGGTCCGGCGGAAGTCCGACGGAGGTCGAGGAAGCAAGAGCGATCTCCGATCTCTCTCTTTTTTCCTTAGGCTCCGGGATCCATTTTCAAGAGGAGAGGGAGCTCTATTTATAGATTTCTGGAGTGGCATGGCCTGTAAATAGGTGTGAGATCATGGGCGAATAGGGAGTGGTTTGAATAGATGGCCGATATTGAACCCTTCGATCGTGCACCGTTCGTTGGACATTTGGAGGTCTTAGTGATGTCAGAATTCGACGATTTTGGGCTTGTTGGATTCGTCTCGTCGAGCCGTTCAATTCGAGTATAAGCTCGTTAAAATCGGAGACCGTTTGGTATCTCAAATTACGGTTTGAACCTTCCAACAGCGCTTCGGGTCCATGATTCGGACCCATTTGGGCTCGGATCGAGTTGAATTTGGTGTCATTGGGTTCGCATTTCAGAGGTGCTCAGTTCGACTGTAAGTTTGCTGAAATCGAAGTTCGGATGATCTCTGAATTAATTTTTGAAGTTTCCAATTTGATTCTGCCTCAAGATTCGTGCCCAATCAAGATAATTTTTTGATGACGTATCACAATAATTTAAGATTTTTATTTTAAAAATAGGCCTTATTTCCCAGTATTATAAGTATTAATGTATTATTCTCTCAGTATATATACCTCATCGCTAATGCGACGTTCTAAGTTCTAACTTCAATCTTCCCTGTTCTCACTTGGGGAAGAAAATGGCAATCGATTGGGCTGCCGACATCTTCTTCCTGGTTACTCCAATCCCTTTGGCTTTCATCTCGGCCATCTCAATCTATCTACTCCTCTTCTTTTTATACAACAAGAATTTTCCTAAGAAAACCTCGTACTACCCGCCAGGGTTGCAGCCCTACCCCATCATCGGCCACCTTCCCCAATTCCTCCGCCACCGCGACCGCTTTCTTGAGTGGTCGACGGATCTCCTTGCTGCTTCTCCGACCAACACGTTGGTCTTCCACCGCCCCGGCGGTATCCGTGGTGTCATCACCGCGAATCCGGCGAACGTCGAGCACATGCTGAAATCTCACTTCGACAACTACCCCAAGGGCGATAAATTCCGCGCCATCCTCCACGATTTCCTCGGCCGCGGCATCTTCAACTCCGACGGCGCCCTGTGGCGCCTTCAGCGAAAAACAGCCAGCTTTGAGTTCAACACTCGTTCCCTACGCTTCTTCGTCCACCGTACTGTTGGTCATGAGATCTCCACCCGCCTCATCCCTTTCCTCCACCGTGCAGCTGAAGCTGGCGGATCCATCGACCTACAGGACGCTCTCGAGCGCTTCGCCTTCGACAACATCTGCAAGGTAGCCTTCGACGTGGACCCAGCATACCTCGATCCCTCCCGCTTCCGTACGGGGCTAGCCAGCAGCTTCGCCGCCGCCTTCGGCGACGCCGCCGAGCTCAGCGCGGGGAGATTCCGCTATGCGTTACCTGTTCTCTGGAGGGTTAAGAAGGCGTTCGACTTTGGGTCTGAGAGAAGGCTTCGCAAGTCCATCGCAATCGTCCACGAGTTCGCGATGCAGATCATACGTTCAAGAAAAAAGGCTGCACGTCTACGCAGCGGTGGCGGGGGAGATGACCTCCTCTCACGGTTCATCGTCGACGAGGAAAACAACTCCGACGAGTTCCTCCGCGACATCATCATCAGTTTCATCCTCGCCGGCCGCGAGACAACCTCCTCGGCGCTGACGTGGTTCTTCTGTCTCCTCTCCTCCCGCCCGGACGTCGAACGCCGCATCCTCGCCGAGGTGGCGGCCGTCCGCAAAGCCGGCCTTGGCCTTGGCCTGGACGAACTGCGGCAGATGCATTACCTGCACGCAGCGGTGACGGAGGCGATGAGGCTTTACCCGCCAGTTCCGTTCAACTCGGCGGTTTGCTGCGCCGACGAGGTTTTGCCCGATGGGACCGAGATCAAGAAAGGGTCGTTCCTGTCGTACAACGCGTACGCGATGGGCAGGATGGAGGGGATATGGGGGAAGGATTGTAAGGAATTCAAGCCGGAAAGGTGGCTGGAGGGTGTCGGCGGCGAGTTCAGGGCGGAGAGCCCGTTTAAGTTTCCGGCGTTTCACGGGGGGCCGAGGATGTGTTTGGGAAAGGAAATGGCGTACATCCAGATGAAGTCGATCGCAGCCTGCGTGATCGAACGGTTCAAACTGGAAGTACTTCTCGATAAGGACACGTGTCCGGAGCACCTTCTCTCGCTAACGCTGAGGGTGAGAGGCGGGCTGCCGGTGCGCGTCAGTAGACGGAATTCGGCCACGATCGACGCAGGCGGCGTCATCACAAGCGTCTCTTTCACTGTACGTGGTGCTAATGCTGTTCAACTGTAACTTGCAAACTTACGGTGGAGGAGTGGAGGTCTATCCAGAAGGTTGAAAATGCTTGTTAAGCTAATTTATTATATTTAAAAAAAAACTTAAAGTTCATATCATTAAAAAAAATTATAATTAAAAAATATATTAATATTTCATATGAAAAATAGAGTAAAGTTTTTACATTATATATTATAGTGAATGTGACATTGAGTTTGTATGGTATGTTGGCTGCCCCATTCTTGATATAGTTTTTTTTAAAGGGGAAGTATTAGAGTAAGATTTGGATGGCTGTAATTTTTTTTAAAAGTGATTGTAAAATATTTATGGAAAATTTATTTTATTAAAAATAGGTTATTAGTACAATTTTTTTTTAAATAAATAAAAATTATGACTGTAGTCTTAAAAATAAAATATTATGTATTATTATTTAATAGATAATCAATAAATCATAAATAGTTTTGTGTATATATAAATAGCCTCCAGTAGGGAAACATTACATTAGAATGAATGAAACCAATTAAACATAAGAGTTGTCGGCTGACTTAAAAATCTGTTGTTTATTACCTGGTCCTTTGGGTCGTAACAGTTTGTGCTTTTGTCCATGAACTTTGAAAAACATATGAACAATGGGTCTTGATTTATTTAAATAAATAAAAAGCTTTATGCTGGTAGGGTAGGGCTGTCAAAATCGGGTCACGGGTCGGGTTCGGGTCCAACTCGAAATTGACCCGTCACTGTTCAACCCGATCCGTTTTTGCAAACGGGTCGGTTTTCCGAACCCGAACCGCTTCGGGTCCGGGTCAACCCGAACCCGACCCGATTCAGGTATATTTTATTAATTTTTTTTTATTTAATTCAATTTATTTAAATCTAATTCAAATTAAGATAAGATTTACTTCAATTAATTTAAAATAAATCAATATTAATTTAATTTGGGCAATAATATTTATAATCTTTTGAAATA
Organism: Dendrobium huoshanense; assembly: GCA_016618105.1. Taxonomy (NCBI): domain Eukaryota; kingdom Viridiplantae; phylum Streptophyta; class Magnoliopsida; order Asparagales; family Orchidaceae; genus Dendrobium; species Dendrobium huoshanense. The sequence continues at coordinate 8,288,056 of CM028352.1, read as the reverse complement.
TCATTTACTTATTTCATAAAAATCCATTAAAATCCTTCTAAATTAATTAAAACGGGTCAAACCAGGTTGATTTTGGGTTTCCGGGTCAACTCGAACCCGACCTGGTTTTACAAATGGGTTGAAATCCCTTACCCAAACCCGACCCGGTTCGGGTTCGGGTTGATCCAAACCCGAAATTTTTGGGTCGGGGCAAATATTGACACCCCTATAGTAGGGTTTAGAGCGCGCCTCCAGTCAAACGACTAATATTCTTTTGGATGATCTGGATGAAAGAAATAATATGATCTGGATGTTTATCGATCTGGTTATTAAATAAAAGATGAAAGAAATATAATGAATTGAACATATACTAAAGAAGAAAAGAGAATAAATTCTTTCTTTAGATCCGGGGTGTGTGACAGGCTAGGTTGCACTTTGAGATTGTTGGTATCATGCATTGGAGATCTATGTCATCTTGCAGGGGGTAGAAAGGCGAGTGAGCTTGAATTGTAGGGTAAGCAAGCTACATGACCGACTGACGGTGATAATGAGAGTCGTTGATATTGTATTGAATATGCGCCTTCCCTATAGTTAAGGTGGCGAGTGAGATCAATAGCGGTCTGCCATGGTGGATAGCAAGTGACATTATTAGTGAGTTTGCCATTGGGAAGCGAGTGATGAGTTTGACTGTGAGCTTTGGAGGCGTCTCCTTATTCAGTCATTTGTGGAACTATGTTTCATGAATTTTGCTCAAGCGTTTATATTGGTCCACAAGCTGTGAGTTCTTATGTTACGATGCACCAACTACTTGTAGAATAATTGAAAAGGCAGGTATACAAGTACAATATATAATTATGAATAATTATTTGATCTCTTTGTAGTAGGGATATCAATTTGGGGTTCGGATCTAACCCATAATTAACCTGGTTTTAGTTCACCTGACCCGAGCCTGACTTGATTAGGTAAGTGAGTTATAAGTCTTGGCCAAAACCCGACTGGACCTGTTGACCTAATTGTGTGTAATGGGCGAGGGAGCAAAAGTGATCGTGCGGGCGAGTGGGCGAGCGCGCTAGCTGTCAAGTAGGCGAGCAGTCGAGTGTGATGGACTAGCACGAGTGGGATGAATAAACAAAATTAATTTCAAGACGAGCACGATGGGCCGATGAATGTTACATTGATATTTAGTCATTTAGCTATGAGCAAATAATCAATTTCAAGTTGTTTTTTTAGGTATTTGAGTTAACTCGATTAAGACCAAAAATTATAATTTGGTCAGAATATGAAACTCAAACCTGATCAATTTTTTAAATGGGTTGATTAAGACTTAAATTTTTTTGTCAGGTTTTAGGTTGTGTAAAATCATGACACCCCTACTTTCACAACCCAACCCAACAAGACAAATCATATCATGTTGAGCTATGATGGTCTGATGGATAATCTCATGATCTAGTTTTGAAAATATTTTAGATTTTATTCTAATATACCTTTTAAATAGACAACGTACTATATAGTCACTAAAATATCCATAGTACTGAAAATAAACTCATCCAAAAAATCTTTTTCATTTCATCAAAATGTATATACATAATCTACACTATTTAATATGACTACATAATAGATCGAGAGCATAGATAATCAAAGTTAGTCATGAACGTACAAAAATCACAACAGATAAAAACTTATATAGACTCAAATAAGATCATGAATTGCTAATCAACTGGCTCATTCCTTTTCCTAGTTCTTAAAAAAAAAAAATGGATTCAAAATTATAGTAAGCTACAACAGCTATTGATTTAAAATTTCAAATTATTTTTTTTTATTCAATACTTTTTATAATATTTAATTGTAGTTAAATGTGATTAAATGCAATATAAAAAATCATTATATTGGCAAAATAATAAGAGCATTCAACTATCTAAAAATTCAAATAATAATACTTAGTTAATTAAACTAAAATTCATATTACATAATAATTCATATCACATATTTCTCTGGTCCTAGACAGAATCTTGTAAAATTCTGACCTCTTATGACTCATAGTAGAATCCCCCTCTTTCAAATAGAATCTCGAAGTATTTTAGGCCCTTATAATTCTCAACAGACATATTTTCTAATACAAATTCCTGATTACAAATAAAATCTCAAAGTAATTTAGTCCCTTATATATCCCAACAATTATTTTTCATATCAAAATTATTCAATATCACATAATTCAATCTCATAAACAAAAAAAATTATCATTGAATATTAAATAAGTTTATTAACACATGCATAACTTCATATCACTAACAGATGGTAACTATGATAAAGAATATGTAATAGAAGAATAGTGGCACATATGGTGATACGTCATATTGTTTGGTGCATTCTATTGAATGCACCATTTAGTATTTCTATTGAATGCACCATAACTGCATATCACTAACATCCAATTAGCAAATTAACTTAATTGGATGTGTCACATCCATTGAATCACCAAATTAATTTGACATATTTCGAATAAGCCAAATAATTTGACTCATTCAATGGAATACGTCATATTGTTTGGTGCATTCTATTGAATGCACCATTTAGTATGATGCATTGCTACAGTTCTACTAATTTCAGTTCAACTGATTGGACGGTATGTGGTATGAATGCGTCAATTTGTATGACTCGTTTTATAAAAATATTTCAAATTATTTGGATCATTATGATTTTATTTGTTTGCCACCTTTTAAATTTTAAAATTTACATGCTCTTATTATTAAAAATGTATATTATAGTTGCTCGTTTTTTTTAATAATTTAAAACAAATCCATGTTATCAGTTTTCAAAGTCATTTTGAACTTGAATTATTGGGATGCGCATGGTTTCACAGCGCTGGGAAGCGGCAGGAAATCTCGGGAAAACGCTTCTGGGGAGGGTGTTTTCTGTAAAGTTGCCATCCGTTTCCCCTGATTCAAGCACTTTTTGAGAGGGAGAGGGAGAGGCAGAGGATTTGGTTCACTGAACAAGGCTGAAGAAGATCAAATTTCTGCAAAATCAAAATTCTACTTTCCCTCTGAGCTTCCACTTGACTCTCTTTCTCACTACAAGACGTCCTATTCTCTACCGTGAAGGCAAGCGGCGGAAGAAGTTGACTGTGCTTTGCCTTTAGTCTCTGCAACCTATCGTCTCTGTTCTTCGGTTCAAGCTTCGTGGAGGGGTTCTTTGGTCGATCAATGAAGGATTGCCAACGCCATGAGAAAGAAACTTGACACCCGTTTTCCTGCTGTGCGTTTTTTTCTATCCAGTAATTTAATACTATTGTTTTCTTGCCTCTGTTTTCGTGCTACGGGTTGATTTGATTGATAGGTTCTGTTTCATTAGGAAGGAAGTAGGTTCTGTTTCTTGCAGTATACGAGTTTCTCTGGTATGGATTGTGTTTTCTTTGGTTTCAAGGTTTGTTGCTCGATGGAGGAGGTTAGGGTTTTGTGTGCGTTGCTGTAATGGAGAGGAAAGAGATGTGTTTGGCATAGTATTTGCAAGTGCATTTTTCTAATTAGCCTGCACCAGGCTCTTGTTCTTATGGGTTTATTTTTGAATGACGGCGGTCATTCGTTTATGCTAGAATGCTTTTGTAGTTCTGCAATGAAAAGCTTCACTTTGAAAGAACAAGCATGTCCACGCATCTATGACTGGGTTCCTTGTTTGGACTATCCTGATTTTGTTTCAAAGCATTTTTCTTAATACTAGCTTGCCTTAGTCATGGTCTATCTTATGAACCAAATACCAAGCAGCATAGTGGATTTGGGATTCTTCCCCACACTTATTTTTTATAAACTTGAAATGCATTCAAATTGGGCGAATTTCAAATGATGGATAACTCACAGTTTGAAACCTCACATTCCCCAACTATGGCCACTTGCCTTGGTGTCCGCTGGTTGCCATCGACCATTGACTGCTGCATCCTCCTTTGTTTCCACCGCTTGCTTGTTGCCACAGACTTATTACCACCATTTCCCATCCAACCCTCTAGACTTCACTATTTACTGTAGCCTTTCAACATTTTACGCCCCACATACTAATTAGGGATATAGAGAACACCCAAATTTAATAGGAATTATTACTCCCAACCTTGTTTTTTACTATAACTACAAGAAAATGAGGCTCATAACATGATCTCAATCCAAGTGTGCTGGTTGTAAATGCTAGCACAACTTGTAAATTATATATACAACACATGAGAACATTGATTGACAGCTCCTTATTTGTGCATACCAATGCAACTTTATGGATCCTTAGCCAACACGCAATGGCTTCGTTCTCTCATATTGCCATAAGCCAAAATTCTTACCAAAGCCTATGCAAATGGGAAATACTTTGTTTCTCTCTTTTTGCATGTGCATCATGCGCGTCGCCTTGATCTAACATAAACAGGCTCCTTCCAAGCAACTTTCTTTGCCAAATGTTAGACACTTACACGTATACTTGTGGGCTCCAAATATTCACACATGGTTTTTTTTTTTTTGAGACAGTTTTGTCTGGGTCAAAATTTCAAAAGATATTATATTGTAGATAAGACAATACTAAAAAATTTTGCTTTTAAATTGAGAATTTTATGATTTAGTTTCAAGTTTTATGTAAGTGCAAGCCCCAATGGTTAATTATCCTTCCTAGTGATAAGAGATAACTTTCGACTAAGGTTAATCATTAAATACTTATCAGATGATTTCATGTTTTTTTAAATTTGATTATATATTTTAAAGAATTATCACCTTTAACTTAGAGTAGATTGGGTGGGGGGGGGGGGGGGGGGGGGGAGGTAATGATGAACTCGATAAAGTTTTTATATTTTCATTAGGGGTGTCAATATTTGACCCGACCCGAAAACCTGACACGAACTCAACCCTTAAAATCCGGTTTCGGGTCTACCCGACAAAGAAATGGGTCAGGTTTAGGTCCTATTTTTTGACTCGTTTATAATTCGGGTCGAGTTCGAGTTAAACCAGGTATGACCCGAATTGACCCGCTGTTTCCTGTCAGCCTTTCTCCAACCATACCAACCCGGTAAGTCGGTAACCTGGTAACGCCCGCGCAACGTTGCCGCCGCCTGCCTCGCACACCCCGTGCTGCCACGCAAGCCACTAGCGGGCCTAGCCCAGACCGATATCCCCCCGTCACCAATGGTATAGCAGAATGCCCCACACTCGGACCGTCGGACGACACTCGCCCTCAACCTTGACTGCTAGAGCTCGATGCACCCCGCACTGGTGCACTCGCTGTCTCCCGCACTTGCCAACTAGCTTTCGATAGAACCATAACCCTGCACTCACGCTGGACGCAATTTAACCCTATTTCGGGTTCACGGGTCTGGTAGAGTCAACCCGTAATCCACGTGGGTCGGGTTCGGTTTGAAAATCCTGACCCATTTGTGAAACTGGGTCGGGTTCGGGTCAAACCGTTTACGTCAGGGTCAACTTGGGTTGGACGTGAACCCGTCCCGTTGACTCAAATTGACACCTAGTTTTCATTATATTAGGTTGTCATGATCTCTGATCTACTTAGTCAACAAAAGTAGTTGACCCAACTTGATTGAATGACTTTTTTTCGAAAACTGTGTTGCATCATCCAAGAAAATTTTATAGATTCGGGATCGATGTTTGTTTCATAGTATAATTTTAAGCCAATCAGAGAACTTCATCTGCTATTAACTCCTCTATACGATTCTCCACTCGCAGATTTAAGTCATTAGTTAGCTTATGAGCTCTAGTCATGGTCATAATTTAATAGTGTCATTTTTGTGGTGAAATCATACGGTCAGAGTGACCCGATCATACTTATTACTTAGTAGTGTCATTTGGTGATAAAATTACAAAGTTAGAGGACACATGTGACATCTTTATTGGAGAGAGAAAGGAAGGAATGAAGAGAGAGTGAGAGAGTAGGAGAGTTGTTGTAGAGTCAAGCAAGTGCTCGTGAACTTGAGAAACGTAGGGAGTTGGTAGGCTTATATATATATATATATATATATATATATATAAAAGAAGATTCAATTATTTTTGCCGACATTCAAGATAAAGAGTCGTGACTCTTTAAGGTTCATGCAAAGAAATAGCATTTAAATAACATTCCAAATTTAGTGCTAATGCATGAAGATTCAACCCCTCAAGTTTCATATACAAAGAGAAGATCAAACCAATTTGGTTGTTTGAAATAGACAACTTTTTGATTTTTATCTTTTTGATTTCTTAATGTAATGGAAAGGGCAATGAGCTTATATTAAGTTGTATGAATTGTAATGGAACAATTATTCTATAAATGAAATTGAAAGAAGTCCATCTTCTTCTTATTTCCTTATGCTTGGGTTGACGATGGATTCCTTAGGCTCGGCTCCTCACAAACATCCTAAATCCCATACAAAGGCTCTCATTACTTTGTATGCTCTTGGTCTTCCTTTCGTAAACCCCAAAGGCTTCTCTCTCCCCTCAAAGCTTTTAGGTCTCTCATCACTCACTTGACAACCTCAAAGATCATTTCCTACATTTAGCCACTTTCTAGACTACCCAATCTTGAGCCTACCACCTCACATGGACCCTCCAAATAATTTCGCAATCCATCAAACCACTCGACTTACTCACTGAACCAACCAACAAGCCACCCCATCCAAGGTAGCTCTAGGCCACTTTAGGAAAGCCATCTTGCCACAAACTTCTCAAGCCCAAACACCATCCATTAGCCACTTTCCATCTTTTTTTAAATCAAATAAAATATTGTGATCCTCTTCCTTCATCCAATGCCAACACCACCTTGCATTTGTTATCAGAGAAAGTAATATTTTTTGGTAATTATTGTTTGTTCCTATCAACTTTTTGGATGTGAAGATGATAAGCTATATTTTTTATTCGATAAGAGTAAGCATCTTCTTTAAAAGTTTATATTTCATGTGGGGAATGCATTAGTTTTTGGATAAAGGCACATTATACAATTCTAGATTTCTTGAGTTATTTCAAGCATGCCATTGGTACATTTTTTATGTCATAGTATGATTTCTCCGGTTAAACTTATGGACCTAGTCTTAGTTGTTGTTCTTTTAAGCTTATGTCGTATCATATTGTTGTTAACATGTGATGTGATGTAGTTCACTTGACCTTAATGAGATAAATGTTGAATCCGAATTTATCAGTAGATGACATGAGACGTTACTAGCAGGTCAACTTGATGAGTTGGAGCTTGTGAGAAAGAATGGAGGGTTGAGAGAGAATAGAGAGAGAAATAGAGCAGAGAAGAAGGCTAGGAATCTCAAACTGGCAGAGTACTACTATTAATGAAAAGTCCATAATTCAATAATTGAAGATTGGAGTCCCAAGATCAAAGTCAAAGTCCCCAACTGTTCCTATTGTCCTTTATTTATAGGGTTCAAGGGCTAAACAAAAAGACTATACAAAGAAAAAGTAAAGAAAATATAAGCTACATAGAATGCCCGTACAACTCTATACACTAATCTAACATGTGTTGTCTTTAATAGATTGGAGGATGAAGTCAATGAGCGAGTTCTCTAGGAGCGAGCTCGGTGGAGGTGAATAGGCTCCAGGTGAGTCTATGAGTAAGCCCTGACGAGTGGTTGTGCGTGACATATGACTTGTGTAGAGGATCTCTGGCTGCCTTAAGGAAGAAGGCAAGTGAGATGTTGCGGGATTGAAAAAGTTTTAGCCAGGATGGTTGTAGTTGAATAATGTGTCTTTTGAGTAGACATTTTCATGTAGCTAAGTTGGGCTAGTTTGAATGTTCTGAGGGAGAGCTAGTGAGAGAGTTAGTGGCGAGTGACAGTTTGACAAGGGATCCCGGATTCTCCTCGTGTTGGGCGAGCTCTGTAGTAGGCTTAGGTGATTTGAGCCAGTCGATCCCCTTGAGCCAATCCCCTTATAGGTCCCAGAAGAGTTCCTCAAAGGAACCCTACTTGAAAGGAGCCCTTCTTGAGAGTGAGTATCCTCGTCAAGACCTAACAACTACCTGTGAAACACTTATGAAGATATTTATGAGTATGCTGTAAACTAGATAAATTTCTGTGTGTGTATATATATATATATATATATATATATATATATATATATATATATATATATATATATATATATATATATATATATATATATATATATATATAGGATGGATGTAGATAGATGGAGAGGAAGTACCTGAAACAAGTTAAAAACCTAGTACCTATCACCTCTGTGCTATATCTGGGTTGTAGATATATGGATAGTGCTTAACATGAAACAATATAAATAACATAGACATACCGCATACGTGATAGTTTAATTTGTGCTTGATACAATCACCTGCGGGGCTCAATTACAAAACAATAATTTTCTAGCAATCCTCAATTTACCTCCATCGTGTCAGCTGTTTTAAGTTCTGCTCATTTTTTATGTATCTTGATTATTTTTTACGTGATATGTTACTTTTTATCATCTCTGGTTCTAAGTAATTGACCATAGCATTTGGCCTGCTCTCTGGCGGTGCATCATTTTGATCTTTTCATTTTTGGATCCTGCCAACGTGTTTTATTCCTTCTTTGCATAAGCTTGTACCTGGCATAACCTATTGTTCTCCTTCTGGCAGTCTCGGATTAAAAGGATAATGCAAACAGATGAAGATGTCGGAAAGATTGCACTGGCTGTACCTCTTTTAGTTTGTAAGTAATCAATTGCTATTTAATATTACATACATACCACTTTATTTCATGCTATTTAGATATCTAATATCTAAAACTTTAATATTACATGTCTACCACCCATAGAACAAATATGAGTGCATAGAATGAAATATTAAAGTTTATAGGGTGGCATGGGTGGTAAAAATAAAATATAGTTGTGATATATTTGATATTAAAATTTTATATGAATGGTGGGAATGTAATATTAAAATTTTAGGTGGGAATGTAATATTAAAGTTTTAGGTGTTAGATATATAAATAGCATGAAATAAAGTGGTATGTATGTAAATTTCCCTACTTTTAATCTTAGATAGTCAATAAATGAAAACTTTTCCTAGTTAACTTAGATGGTCAATATATATGAAAGCTTTTCCTAGTAATCATTCCTATACAACTGTTTTGAGCCCTAAAAGGACAACAAAGCTTTTAGAAGTTGCCAACATACCTGCTTGATATTGTGGAAATGCAATGTTAACTAATAGCCTTGTGTTGTGGATCATATGAGATATTTCTTTCGCTATTTTTTGTAAAATGAGTACTTTGAACACTGCGAAAATAAATCTGTTTACGGTTTGTTAAATAAAATTTTGGTCAGCCTGTAATAATGCTCCTTTTTACTTTCTGTTATAAGCAAAGTAAAGCATGCTTTTAACAAAAGTTTGCAGGTTAATACATTAAATGAAAAGTTAAGCTTTCTGATGCTTTTGGATCTGTTATTTATTCCCTGAACATTCTTTATAGCAACTTGAAGTTATTATAGCCAATAGCCATAGCCTTGTAATGCTAGCCGCTGTTCCCGTTATGATTCTAATCCATGCAATAAGTATTGGAAACCAAGCCAAAGCATTGGTGTTTTGTCACTCCGCAGAATGAGTGGTTGATGAGGATAAATAATCTGAGTTAGTGGCCGTTAATTTTTGAAACCGTCCTGAAAGAGTTTGATAGGATTCTTCAAATTAATAGTGTTTACCTTTTAGCTTTTTGGATATCTTAAATAGTATATATTTTTGTTCATCGCCTTGTAATGATAGAAGCTTTATGCAGCTTCAATTAATGAAGTCACAGCTTTTATCAATGAAGTCACTCGTCATTCTTAGTTGTGAGGGTAGCAATGTCTCTTCCTGTACGTCAAATTAAAACAGCACCATCATTTAGTAAAGTAGATACCCAAACATATATCGTAGATGGAATATACAGCTAAATGTTCTTGGTCATACAGATTTACTGAATCTTGATTAGCATGGGAGGTTGAAAAAACAATGTTAATAGGTTTATTTATTTGAATGATTTGAATGTAAATCATGCTAACATGTTCTAGCATGTGGCTCGCAAATTATGAATTCACTTTGCATTTTGCCTCTTGGCAAATTGTGCCATTTCTTCAAAATATTTAGTCGATGAAACTTTTTCATTTAAAATGAAAAATAAAGGTCCGTAATCTATAGTTGTTTTGCCACTCTATTTAATTTTATTATCTATTTAGCCTTATTGAAGGCAATATGGAGCATCATGGAAAAAGTTCTTGAAACTAGGACTCGGAGTAGGTTCTTCTCTCTTGCTTAAGAGCTGGCTAATTAGTTCCGCTTTAATGATCCAATGTCCAATGCTGATTTCTAAGCTGTTATGAGTGATAATTTTGCTGAAATGCTAACCTCATAGTTTGGACGAGCTTATTTGCAAAACTCACCCCTTTGATTAGTGTGTATATTAGCATGCATGCTTTATAAGTACAATTAGCATTTTTTTAACAAGCGTCCAGTATCTTTCACTGTTATAACATTCTTTTTGTTCCATTTTATATTGTTTTTCTTGTTTTCATTGAACATTTGCAGCTAAAGCATTGGAACTGTTTTTGCAAGATCTATGTGACAGGACATATAATGTCACTCTTAAAAGAGGGGCAAAAACAATGTGTTCTTCGCATCTGTAAGTTTGCCATTTTTTTAAATTTAATTGATGCTGCCTGTAGAATTTAGCAAATTATTCTATGCGGACATAGGACGCAAGCTTGCGTCCGAATTTGCTGAGCTTTTACTGCGCTTTTGATGTATTTTTGTAAAAGGCAGCTAATACAATTTTAATTGCATATTATCTGTCATTTTGCTGAGTATTTGCAAAAATACAGCAAAAGCGTAACAAATATCTTACTCATTGAGTATTTGCTATCATTTTGTTGCGATTTTGCTGCGCTTTTGCAAATACTCATCAAAAGAGCAGCTAATATGCAATTAAAATTGTGTATTAGTTGTCTTTTACAAAAATACATCAAAAGCGCAGTAAAGGTACAACAAATCCGGACACAAGCTTGCTTCCAGTCCGCACAAAATAAATTGCCGTAGAATTTGTCTTTCCCTGTAACTTTATATTCTCTTAACGTTTCTAACTGGATTCTTTTTTTAACTTCATTCATTCTTCAGAAAACAGTGTGTGCATAATTTTAGTGTCTTCGATTTCCTCAAAGAAACAGTCAACAGGGTTCCTGATGTTGGGTGTTCAGTTGTTGTTGGAGAAGATAGATCTTCCAAGAGAAGGTCAGAGGCTCTACATTTTTGTTGCATCTGTAAATTATCAATTCATTACAATATAGTACATCTGACAATCTTATATTATGTTTCCCAGAAAAGCTGTAGATGATGAAAGCAATGTAATCGATGAAGAATCAAAGAGGAGTAAAAGAGTAAGATCTTTACTCTTCTCTGAACTAGAAAAGCTGATTGTTATTGTAGACAGACTCTATTGCAAGCTTGGTTTGAAACGCATTTTTGGGGTCTTTTGATTACTTGAGTCTTTACACGTCTCTGAACTAGATGAGTTTGGTGGTCCATTGCCATTCGTTATCATAACTTAGGCCTCGTTTGCGACGGCTTAATTTCTCCTTTTCTATTTCGGAACAACGGATTTTTGTTGTTGTTGTTGTTGTTGTTTGTATGTGTCATTTTTATAGAAATGATTTTTAGAGAACTGTATTTTTATACTGTTTTCAAAAGCTTTTTATATTAGCTTTTCCATTAGAATACTTCGTTCTCTCAAACAATAGTTTTAAAACTACCTTTTAGAAAAAGTATAGAATAACCAAATGAAGCCTTAGCTTACCAGTTTAGCCAATATCCATGTAAAGAAGATAAGATGTAAACATACAATCTTTATTATGAGACTAACCAAAGACATTAACTGGTGGCAGGAGCCGGTTCATGATAGCAGAGGACGGGGTAGAGGACGAGGTAGGGGGCGTAGAAGAGGTTCCCATGAAACTGAGTGGGATTTTTCTCATTACAACAAATATGAAGGTGGCCCAGAAACGTCTCCGCAGCACCATCACAAACTTGAGCAGGGAGAGAATGACTTCAACAAAACAGAGCTGAAGGAGATAGACATGACAGGTACTTTTGTTCCTGTGAGAGACTTTGATTTGAACATTGATCTAGACGAAAATGGTTTAGCTATGACAAACCCCGTCTTGGCATGGCCGCCGTTCACCTATATCAACAAAGTTACCATTGATCCCCTTCAACTGGCCTTGATAGATAAAAGAATCGATGAAGAAGAAGACTACGACAACGAAGACGACATTTAGCTTTTCCTTAAGCTGTCTTGCTTTTGGTAGCTGTTTATTTCATGTCACAGAATACCCCTTGTTGATCAGTTGATTAAGATTATTATATCTGTACATAAAGAAGTTTTAGCAAGTTTTGATGAGCCGAGTGCTCTTTTTTATTATACTTAGGCTTTTCCACAGCGTTAGAAATATGTAATTAGAACAACAGATGATAGGTTATAGTTCTTTCTTTTTTATGAGCTTTTTGTCTTTCATCTGGTTCTTTCTTCAATGGTTATGGAACTTCTTTTTTTTTAGACTTTTGTATCAATTAAAACACATTTGCATACAGTTCAACAACAACAAGAAGCCTTTATTCCATTACGTGGAATATTTCTCCATTGTGTTCTATTAAAAGTCTCATTTGTAAACACATCATATGCGTAAATCTCAAACCTAAATCATCCGAGTTGGAAGGTCAAAAAAGCCCTAGATTTGAGGATTTACATACTTGGATTTAGCTTCTAATGGAGCATTTTTAGAGGATATTTGATAGTAAATTCAAATAGTCTTATAATTTTTTGTACTGTTGAATTCTGAAAAATATTTTAATTGGTGTCAAATCCCGAGAATTGTTTGCATGCAAGATGATCTATTAAACCTTAATTCCTATGAAATTTCTTAAATCTTGTTCTTGTTAGGATTTATTAAATCCAGGATTTAAGTTTTAATTTAACCACTGGATTATTCATATATTCTATCAAAGTGTTTGGCTAAATTTATCATTAATTTAGTCTAAATTCAACTGCTAACAAGTGTCCCTTTTGATGATAGGATAATAACAACATCAAACTTTTGTCCCACTACATGAGGTTAACTACATGAATTTTTTTTTTTTTTTTTCTATTTTGTCATGTTAAAAATCAAATTCTCATTTAAATATAATAAAGAAAGATTATTTCTAATATTTTCTAACCAAATTTTTTTAGGTCTACCTCTATCTATTTTAATATAAATAAAATCTAATACCTCTACTTTCCTAACCGGATCATCGGAAGGCCGCCGTTTTACGTGACCAAACCATCTAAGGCGACTCTCTCTAATATTATCTTTCACTGGAGCTACTCTAACCTTTTCACGTATATGCTCAATTCATATCCTATCTCTAAAACTAAAGCCACTAACCCACCTGAGCATTCTCATCTCTACAACACTTAATAGGTGAACAAATAGGCATATAAATCTGCACAAGATTTTACATAATACATGACCGTATTGATTGACACTTTAGTTTGATAGGAGGCACACTTAACCTGTTACACTTTGAAGCAAATATATAAACATCCAAAGAAACTATTAGGAAACAGAATAGCAAATGCTAAACTCTCTCAAAAATGAGAGTTTTAGAAGGTATTTCTAATTATATATGCTGTTATACCCTCATGAGATAGACTATTTTGTAATTCAAATTCATGATCTGTCATAGGAAGGAAACCAAATCATTGCTCCAAATACACCCTGAGTACTTTTTCACAGTAATCATAACCATGCATGAAACAAGTATTTAAACTCCAAATAAGAAAAAGAAAACACCACCATTAAGTTTGTGATTAGTTATTAAACAGCTCATTAGTAAAAGTCTGCTAGTAACAACAACAAAGACAAAGGAGCTAATACCCCTCCAGGAATTGATTCAGACTAAAAATCCCTCCCACATTTTTGTGAACTTCCACCTTGTATTTCTCCACCTTCCCTCCTCTCCTCCTTAGTTTAAGCAGTAAATCGAACTTAGCAAAGTCTTCAATCACCTGTCAGCCAAAAAATAATGAAAGAGAAAATCAGCAGCATTCAGGTGATGTTCAAAGAGCAAACAAAACGTAGGAAGGGAAACCAAATCAAAAGACTTCAATAGACTATTCGACCTCAGCTTTTGCATGTAGAATCTCAAGCAGCTCAAATGTAACAAGAAAACTGAACATATTATTGATGGCCTTAACAGCATGGTTTGCTGCAGCCTGGACAACGGGATCATGGGTAGGAACAGCCCTCCATCTAGGTTCATGTCCATCTAACATACCATTAGGCTTATTTAGTCTACGAAAAAAACCACTGAGGCAGGCCAACAATTATTCAACGAGGTATCAAAAGGGCTCATTTGAAGGAGAAATTATTACATCCGGTCAAAAACCAAACGGTCCAAATATATACCGAGCAATACCGAGTCCAAAATACCGAGTTTTAGGTGACATGACTCGTGGTTATTGGTGTCTGAACACATTCGGACACCAGATGTAATAATCTCTCCATTTGGAGTGGTTGAGAAAGGCAAGAGCAAACACCAACTCACAAAAAGCTAAAATAATAAATTTCCTATCTGGCAGGAAGAGGGAAATTTTTAAAAGGAGAGTATAAAAAATTTGGAATTTGTAAAACGTGTTTGACATAAAATTTAAGGAGAAAATACACCTGGCATTTTTAGAAAAATGCCAAAAATGCCAATCTAAATTTAAAATTTATTATCATTCAAACAGTACCCTGCTTGCGATCAGTTGTTGAGTCTTTAGTTATTCAATTATGAGGCACATATTCGAATCCTAGCAGATGTATGTAATATTAACTATAATTATTTAAATTTAACAAAAAGTACTAAATAATAATGATATATAAATTTTAATATAATATTTTATTGAATATTTAATTATTATATTAAATATTTAAAAAGATATGATATCATATATTTATTAAAATTTTAATAATAAATTTATAAAGTTATAAATATATTTATTATAATTTTAACTTAATAATAAAAATGTTAAAGTTTATAATTTTTTTATTAGAAAAAAATATACATAACAATTTTTTTTATATTTATTATTAAATTAAAGAAATATATAAATTTAAAATAATTTGTGTCTCTCCAAATACTCATCATGTAGTTAGTGCAGTAAATTAGTACAGTTAAGCTTAACTTGAAGCTTTTAAAAGAGCCTTCAGAATGCTTCATTTCAGTATAAAGCTCTTTGACACGTTTCTTTATAGTTCATACCAAAAGAACTCTTTGCATAGGAATAATATCAAAAAGTTGATAAGTAATGACACAATGTCTACATATTTAAGGCAACCTTATTCACTTCCATAGCCTTCTACAATTCATGAACTTGTTTATAAAGAACAGTAAATTAGATATTACATACCCAACAATGTGCACCTATATAAACTCTCTCTCTTTTGATAAAAGTCAAAAAAACTTGTAAAGATCATCCCAAACAATAATTTGATGGCCACCAAATTAGACATTTTGCAGAAATTTGATTTCATAAAAAAACATACTTTGATCAAAATTTAAACCAAAGTTAAAAATATAGGTTGTACAAATCTTCTTGACCAAATCCAACATCAAATTTGATATTTTGCAGAAATTGATATCATAAAAAATAAACTTTGATCAAAATTTACACTGAAATTATAAATCTAGATCATGCAAATCTCGACCAAATCCAATCAGGGCATAAGGCGATTAACCTAATCTTATTTTATGATCATTTTGTTAGCGAACTGTCCACGTCATCATCTATGACATGTCTTGTATTCCCTTACAACTATATATATATATATATATATATATATATATATATATATATATATATATATATATATATATGTATTTGTAACCTGACATTCATACTTTGGAATACAACTTTTTCTCATTTCTTCTTTCCGTATTTGCTTTGTCCGTCTGCCCTTTTACCATTTCTCACATGATATCAGAGCTTTGCCATGGCAGATCAAGAATCGGTTGCCTCCCTCCCACCCTCTTCCTCTACTCTCTCAACTTCTCTTTCTAACCTTGTTATTCCCTTACAATTATATATGTGTGTGTATTTGTAACCTAACATTCATACTTTGGAATACAACTTTTTCTCATTTCTTCTTTCCGTATTTGCTTTGTCCGTCTGCTAGGACTGTCAATATTCGACACGACCCGAAACACGACCCGGAAACGACACGGAAAAATCCGTGTTCGGGTCGACACGGGTATAAAACGGGTCGTGTTCGGGTCTAAGAAAATGACCTGTTTCTCGTTTCGGGTCGTGTCCGGGTCAACCCGGAAACACGAGTTTGACCCGGTTTCAACACGATATTAATTTACTCGCCGCCTCGCCGCGCCGGTAGACGGGTTGAGTTCGTCGCGGTTTGCGGCTTTGCGCCTTTGCGGGGTTGGGTCAAGCCGTCAAGCGTCAAGGACTTAATAAGTCTTCGAGTTACTTCGACAGTTCGACTTCAGGGTTTAGGTTTCTCCGATTTTGCTCTGCCTCTGCGTGCGGCGTGCCCTAGTTTTTCATCTTTCATCTTCCTTCTCCCGTTCCCTGTGCTTTAGCGGCTGTTGTTTGATCGATTTCGCAAGAATCGCAGGTGATGAATTCTGATTTTAAGTCTACTTTGAAGTCTCGTTCAGTCGTTCTCTTCTCTAGTTCTCTCCCCAGTCCCCATGTCGTAACTGTCGTTACATACTGTGAACCGGATTTTTCTTTTGATCATTTGGATATAATGTTTATATATGATGATTGCTTGGAAAATGGCAAGATTTTTTTTGTTTATTATTAGTTTAGGGTTTCTCAAGCCGAAACCCTAGGTGATGTCGTGATGCCGTGAACTGGCGTGAAGGTTTCGTGATTAGCTTATTAGCACTTATTTCCTTTTATTCTGTAACCTGTACTGGTTTTCAAGATTTTATTTATGTTTTATGTTTGATTTATGTTTAAATCTGTAAGTTGCGGTTTTGTGGAGTGTGGACTGATTTTTATTTGATCGTAGGCTTTTAGCTGTTGGCCTGTTGCCATTTCATGTTTGTTATGCTGTAGTGCTGAGGTCCTGGCCTCCTGGGTAGTGTCCGAGTGTGACTGTGTGGACTGAGAAAAACATGTTGTCGTTTTCTCCTGTAGGCTGTGGCCTTGGCCGTTGGGCTTTTAGCCTTTTAGATTTAACATTAAAATGTTGAGGTTGTTATTTGAATATTTGTTAACTTGTTATTATATATTTTTCATAGTTTTTTATACATTGTTGTTGTTCAATACTTCAATAGATGAAAGATTCTAACACAGTGGTAGAAAGTACTCCATTCATTGAGAATGTTGAAGTAGGAAATGTCCTATTTCAGTTGACAATGAAAAAGACGATGATGATTTCTGCAATATTATTGAAAAAGAAGGAGATGACCCATCATCCACTAAGAAAAGACGAAGAATGTGTTCAACGGTTTGGGGTTATTATGAGATGTTGCCCCTTCTTAGTGATGGCAAGCAGAGATGTAAATGTAGAAGATGTGGGGCAAAATATCAGTGTGATAGCAAGTATGGTACTGGAAATTTAAGACGTCATATACAAAATTGTAAAAAAAGAGACACTCGTGACATTGGACAACTTATTCTACAGTCCAATGCTACTTCAACTATCTCTATAACTGAATCTACATTTGACATTCATGAGTTTCGTGAGTTATTCACTGCTTGCATAATCATGCATGATCTTCCTTTTCAGTGTGTTGAATGGCCTGGTCTTCGTTCTTTGTTGCAATATCTCCGTCGTGATCTGCAAATAATATCTAAAAACACTGCTAGAAGTGATTGCAAGAAAATGTTTACTAAAGAAAAATGCCTTATTCAAAAGGAGATTTTGAAAAGTAATAGTAGAGTTTCATTGACTTCTGACTTATGGACATCAATTAATACAGATGGGTTCATTTGCTTGACTGCACATTTCATAGATAACAACTGGTTATTGTAGAAAAAAATTATCAATTTTGGATTTATGCCACCACCACATGATGGTATTGCTTTGTGTGAGAAGCTTCACTTATTTTTAACTGAATGGAAAATTCAGAATAGAATATTCAGTATAACTCTTGACAATGCTTCAGCTAACAATGCTTCTGTTGAATTCTTAAGAAACCAATTGAATTTGTGTGGTGCATTGTTATGTAAAGGTGAGTTTTTCCACATAAGATGTTGTGCTCATGTTGTGAATCTTATTGTCCAAGAGGGGTTGAAGGAGGTTGATATCTCTATTTCTAATGTTAGAAAAAGTATAAAATATGTGAAAGGCTCACAAGCTAGAAAGCAAAATTTTTTGGAATGTGTCAAACAAAGTTATCTTGACTCAAAGAAAGGATTAAGACAATATGTGCCTTGGATGGTAATAGTTAGAAAAATCAAGGGTTTACCTGAGCTAATCAAATGAAGCTTTCTAGTTATACTTATACAATTATGGCATTATGCAATCTCAATATCTTCTTATGTTTTAATGTTTATTGTTTAACCATCTTCAATTTTTCATTTTGCTATTAATGCAAGTTGAAAATAGGTTCAAGAATCAAGAGATAAGAATTCAAGAATGAAGCTTAAGTGTTGGCACTTGCACTTGTGACTTGGCGACGTTGGCGTATCGGACATTCGGACTGTCGGTTTTGTAAATTGTAATTTATATATTAATTTTGTAAATTTGTAATATGTAGAATTTATAAATTATATAGTTTGTAAATTGTAAATTTGTAATATGTAGAATTTATATAGTATTTTTGTAATTTATATAGTTTTGTTTTTGTAATTTATATAGTTTTGCACTTCTTCTAATCTGCTATAAGGCTCAAGGCTCTAATTATAAAATTTAATTAAAATTTTGAATTTTTCATGCATTTAAAAATTTTCGTGTCGGGTCGTGTTGACCCAAACCCGATTCGGGTCGGGTTCGGGTCCGGATAGGTGACCCGAATCCAGTTTCGGGTCGTGTCCGGGTCGTGTCAAGCACAGCCGGGTCAGTTTTGGGTCTGACCCGAACACGACCCGCCGACACGAATTGACAGCCCTACCGTCTGCCCTTTTACCATTTCTCACATGATATCAGAGCTTTTCCATGGCAGATCAAGAATCGGCTGCCTCCCTCCCACCCTCTTCCTCTACTCTCTCAACTTCTCTTTCTAACCTTGTTATTCCCCCACCTCTCAATTTCTTGATCTCAAACATCAAGAATCTCGTTCCCACTCAGCTTACCTTCGACACGTATGCGAACTGGCGTCTTCAACTGCTCCAACACTTCATTTGTGAATGGCTTTGTTGGACACTTAACGGGCGAAACTCCAATTCCGACTGATCTCGCCAACTCCGATTACAAACTACGGCGTTTGATCGACAACAATATCATCTTTGCACTCTTCTCAACCATTTCGCCTTTGATTCTTCCCTATGTGCTTTCCTCCCCCGACGCTTACGAGATCTGGTCAATTCTTGAACGTCGATTGCAGCCCATGAATCGTTCTCGAGTTATCCAACTCAAGAACGAACTTCACAATATCAAAATGAAAAATTCATCTATGCAACAATACCTCACTCAAATCAAGACAATCATCGATAACATCACTGCCTCCCATTCTAAAATTGACATGGCAGATATTATTCTTTATATCCTCAATGGCCTCCCGTCCAACGAGATTCTAAAATCGACGATTCGAACCTCTCTTCATCCCATCGATCTTGACACTCTCTATTCGCTTCTTTGCAGCGAGGAGATCAATATCCAACAAGAACACCTTCAAGATTCCATCTTCCACTGAACTGATTTCCCTTTACACTAATGTCGCCTCTTCGGCTCGGGGACGTGGTTAGCGACGATCTTTTAAAGGCAATAACACCTTCTTTCACCCGCCCGTCTCTCCTCTGTCGCGACCGTTCTATCTCTGACCGTCCAACTTGCCAAATATGCGGCAAACCTGGACACGTTGCTATCAACTGTTGGCATTGTTGTAATTTTAAGTACGCTCCAACCCCCTTTCTTGGATGCCTCGTGCGCTAATGGCTCGATCTCCTTCCACTTCTACTCAAGACTAGGTTCTTGATTCCGGTGCTACCACCCATCTTACTCCAGACAATTAATACAAATCTTTATCAAACTGCTTCATACTAGGGCAGCTAACGACAAACTTCAAAAATCTATATATGGTCTCAAAAAAGCACCTCGACAATGGTTCCAAAAATTTACCTTCTTCTCAACCTTGGCTTCGGGTTCAATCGTTTCGACCCTTCTTTGATTCTATTTCAACGCAATAATATTCAAATTTACATACTAATCTACATTGATGATATTCTTGTCACAAGAAACGATCGACTAAAAATTCTATCTCTTCTCCCTTAACTGTAGTCTCACTTTGCTCTCAAACAGCTTGGTCAAATTTCTTTATTTCTCGGTATACAGGTTCTTCGCACAAATTCAAGAATTTTTCTCAATCACATTCACTACGCCACAAAGCTGCTACGATCCACATGATTTGCAAACTGCAAATCAACACCGACTCCAATTACACCGAAGAACAGCCACTGCTCCAGCTTCGTTCAACCTTTTTCCGATCCCAAACTCTACCGCAAGCTCGCTGGTTCACTTCAATATTTATCGATCACATGACCAATCATCGCTTTTGCCACTAATTCTATCTGCCAACATATGCAAGCTCTAACCAATCAAGACTATCAAGCACTCAAACATCTTCTACGCTGCATCAAAGGCACTCTGTCCTTCGGTCTTCCTCTCACGATAGGCAATCTTTAGCTAAGAGCTTATGCAGACGTGGACTGGGCATCAGACTCGACTGACCGGAAATCAATTTCTGATTTTTGCACATTCTTGGGCAACAATCTCATATCTTGGTCTGTCAAAAAGCAAGTTACCGTTGACAAATCTTCAACTGAAGTTGAGTATCGGTCGCTCTCATCGGCTACTTCGGATATACTATGGCTTTCTCGCCTAGTTCAAGAACTTCAGATCCACCACCACTCTCCAACCGTTGTTCACTGACAACATCTCAACTATTGCTCTGGCTAACAACCCGGTTTTTCACGCAAGAACAAAATACATTGAAATTAACTATATCTTCATTCATCAACATCTCAACTTCGGCGAAATCAACATCGTTCACATCAACTCTACAGATCAAACAGCTGACATTCTCACCAAACCTTTCTCTCCAGCTCGCTTCACTGAACTACGACGCAAACTAACCATTCAACCGATGAATGCTTAGTTTGAGGGGACATGTTAGCAAATTGTCCACATCATCATCTATGATGTATCTTGTATTCCCTTGTAGTTCTATATATTAGAAATGAACTTTTTTATTAGATTTAAATGAGAAATTGACTATTAACAAGACACAATGTTTATATATATATCAACAAAAATATCAACAAAAAATTGAGATTATAAAAATTCACACAGTGATCAAGATTTACACCGAAGTTAAAAATTTAGATCATACAAATCTTGGCCAAATACAATCCCAAGAGGTCCAACAACTAAAGTATAAAAAAGAAAGAGACAAAGGAGGGCGAAAGAGGTGGAATTCGGCGGAGGCTAGGGACGAGAGATCAAGAGAGAGAGGTGACGGATGCGAATAAAGGAGATGGGTGGGGCTGTGGACGATTTGCGAAGAGATGGGGATGACCTGCGCGGTAAGGGAGGACGTGGGACGAGAGGCACAGGCATGATAAAGATCAACAGTATTTTCACCCTATTTCTCAGAACCAAAAAAGTGCGTGAAAACTAGTTAATTCAATTCCTTTCACCATTTCGTTTCCCTTCTTTTGATTCCTTCAAACCAAACAGGGAGAACTAATGAAGGGACAATCTCATCATAAAAAAACTCTTACGATGCAGGGATTTGCAAAAAAAAAATCAGTATGAAATGATGAAGCGCTCCCAAAAAAACATTACAGAAATGACAGAAACCTAAAGGAGAAAAAAAGCATTCTTCATTACCTCGCTTGGCACCAAGGTCAGCAGATTCTCCATCCCCAGTATGCTTGAATTCCTGCAGCTCCTTATGATTAAGCCATGGTTTCGTCCACACCTTTGCCTCGTAGAGCTTTTTAATCCCGGCATCTATCGCCTCCAAAGTGAGATGATAAAGAGTTCCCGCTACCACCTGCTCCTTGGCCTTCACCACACGAGCAAACTCCAGCAGAGCATTCTGCAACAACAAATCACCCCCAAGACGTCAAACCAAACCCTAGAAATTACAAACCCTAAAAAAACAAAAAACATCGATCCAAGACCTACATATCTCGACTATATCATAAGAAAATTCCGGATCAGAAAAAACTGCGAGGCGACCAGTTGAAAAAAAGTAATCCGAAGGTACAAAGAAATGCTTTTTATTAAAAAAAAAAAAATTCCAAGAAAATAGACCGACCTCCTTCTTGTTGTGCTCGTCGACAGCGAAGCGGGCAAGCTCCTCGATCTCAACGCTGTTCTGATTATTCTCCACATCACGAACACCTCCCAGAGTAGCCATGGCGATCACTTGATCCTCGTCCCCTACGCCTTGGTGGAAACCGATTGCGAGAGCAAAAGAAGAAAAAAAACACAAAAGAAAAACAACAGAACAATTCCCCAATGCACCCATTGCCTTCCCTTTATTTCTACTCAGCCCCTTATGTGTCCTCTCCTCTTATCCCGCTGACCTCTGTCTAACTGCCATTCCCACAACTTTTTGCCAGCGGTTGTGAAGGAAGGCGGTCCTGCGGCTACGTGTCCAACACATGTGAACAATCTAACGGCTAGTTTCGGGCCATTAGTGTAGCGGGTGTTCGTTGCTTATACAATACTTAGCTTAGGGTGCAAGCATGAATATTTAATTTCCCATTTATTTATTTATTTAGGCAATTGAGAACTGAAGCTTAAAATTATTATAAAATAAATAATTTATTATATATGCAGCCCCTCATCTAAGAAAAAGGACCTCTGGCAAATATAATAGTAAAATTCAATATGATAATCATCTTGATATGTTAATTAATCAATTAAAAGCCTTTGGATTTGAATATTGTGTATATAATATATGTATGAATTTATCTTAATTATTTCAAAATAATAATAATAAAATCCAACAGCTAAGATTTAATTTGGGACGACTTTTTATTGCTTATCAAAGCAGAATTTTAGTATAAAAAATTTAATTTTTTAACTAAAATTTTGTTTTAAAAAGCAATAAAAAAACTGTCCCAAATGAAGCTTAAGACTTGCCGCTAATGCCAAGAATATGATGAGAAGAATAAAGTAAAAGAAATAGGGAAGCGGGGAAATTAGACCGCAACTCATCTCGATATGTTAGTTGGTTAGAAGTTTAGACTATTAATTAGTTTTTTTTTTTTTAAATTTGAAGTTTATATATGTGATAAGTATGTGAATTTAAGTTTAATTTGTTCAATAATAATAAAAAAAATTAATTATGTACTTTTGAGATAAATTAATCAGATATAACATTCAATTTTTCGTTTTTATATTTTGAGGACAATTAGTTTAGTAAATAAAAAGTTAATCTCACTCTAAATTAAACTGTTAACAACTCTGATAGCTAATCCTCTTATGTTATATACATGTCTTTGTTGATAGTTTTTCTTCATACTTTACTTTTATTGAATTTTTTAAATAAAATTTATTGTTTTTTCACCCTCTTTTTTAACTTAATTATTTATGTATGTGATATAAGAAAAAAGTATTAGGACAATCAAGATTGATCTTTAATAACTCATATTAAGTTAATTTTTTTCTTATGAAATAATAATAAATAAAATAATTATATAAAAAATATTATTGGAAATAATAAAATGAAAAAGGAGAATTAGTGTTTGAATATTTTGACTTAAAATTTGATCAAAATAAATTTAAATTATTTAGGGGCTGTTTGGTTGCCTGCAAAGTAAATGCAATGTAAAGTAAATGCAGTGTAAAGCAAATGTAGTGCATTTCAAATACTTTGAGGCTGTTTGGATGTATGCAAGTTAACACAGGAGAAATGTTTCCCTTGTTTGGTTAGATATATCCAGAGTAAAGTAAAACAGTGCATTTGTAATATTTTTTTTTGTCATTATAACTAGTGTATTTATAAAGTAATCACCGATTGTTTAAACTTTGTTTGGGATAGCTTTCTTTTTGCTTTCTAAAACAGCTTTTTAGTACAAATTAATGCTATAAACTCTCTAACATCGAATATTATCATCTTTAGCTTTAACTTTGAGTCAAGTTCATTTTTTTGTAATTTTACAACAAATAATTATGATTTAACTTGTTGATAATGTTTTCCCTAATATATAGATACAAAATATGTTTCAATATATAGCTCAAAATGTCAATCATGTTTGACTTGATTGGAAATCAGTTGATATTAAAAGTTTTGTGATGTGCAAAATTTCAACTAAAAAACAGTTTTGATTGCTAGTAATATTTGTTATTTCTCCCATAACAGATCTGAGACAAGTTATTTAAACCAAAGCAAACAGAACACTGAAATCATACAAGAATTCCAAGGTTTAAAGATGCCCAGTCAGGATTAGGAGTGTAATATTTCAAACTGCTCCAGTATCGTCCAGGACGATCTGGGATCGTCCTGGGACGATCAGTGTATTTTCAGCTCCAGATTTTGCCAGAATTTGCTCTAAGTGTTTTCCTGTAGGGATCGTCCAGGCCGATCGACGTATCGTCCCGGGACGATCAGTGGATGGCACAAGTCAGTGAGTAGGGGTTTTTATCGCCTATGAATAGTAAACATCGTCCTGAAAAATCGTCCCTGGACGATGGGATTTTGGTCTGATCGTCCAGGCCGATCTGAACGATCGGCCAGGCCGATCTGAAGAAGATTTAAGGCAAATCAACTCATTTGAAGAGAGAGAAAAAGATTTTTATAAAAATATCTGATTTTTCGTCTGAGGAGAGAGAAAAAGAGGAATTTGGAAAAGTTGATTTCGGGAAGACGCGGAGCCGTTTTCGAGCGAAGTGACTGTTGAAGAAATTGCTGTGCTCGAGGTAAGGCACATTCCGTCTTTCTCAATTTTCAGTTCCGTCGCGGTTGGCGGTATTTTTCTGTCCGGATTTCGTTTTCGTTACGATTTTTCGTCCGTATCTTTCGATTGATTCAGTTTTTACCGCGTAAGTTTTGGTATATCGTTGCCGTGCCGGGTGTGCACGTTTTGACTATATTTTGAAGATTTTCGTCCGGGTGTTTTTGATTCGACTGTGTTTTTAGTCGACCGGAATTTTCTGTGAAATCGTAAATTCTCTGTGCAGTAGAATAAATGTTCTGGAATGTGATTATCTATGTTCTGTGCGAATTCGGTAAATTTTCTTTGCAGGAATTTTTGTGTAAATTCTGTATACTGCCGTTGTGCTGCCCGATTTTCGGGTAATTTCTGAAATGTCCGAATTTCTTCTGATTTGAAATGCTATGTGTATAAGCTATAAAAAGGGAGTTATAAGGGGCCTGAATCCTATGAGATTCAGTTAGTGAAACGGGAAATCTGAAATGAGCTCAAATCTGAAATCTGATATCTGTTCTGTTCCGGATCCGATGAATTTTGTTTTGGTGCTATAAGCACATCTGTTTTGGTGCCGTGAGCACAAAGGGAGACATAAGGGGCCTGGATCCTATGAGATTCAGTCAGTGTCTGGGAAGGGAGGTATAAGGGGCCGGAATCCGTAGAGATTCCGTCAGTGTCAGGGCATTTAGTTATATGTATCTGTTTTGTTTTCTGTATCTGTTCTGTTCTGTACGAAATTGTGATTCTGATACGATATGCTCCGTACGATTCTGATTTCTGAATTCTGATTCTGACTCTGTTGATTTGTTCTGATATGATCTGTACGATTCCGATTCTGATCTGATTTCTGTCTGATGAGTTTGGTTTTGGTTTCTGAGAATTTAGATTGGTGGTTTGTTGCTTTGCTGAGCTGTTGAGCTCACCCTTGCTTTCTGGTGGTTTTCAGGTTCTGGGAAGGGCAAGGAGGTCCAGGATTAGTTTCAGAGTCTGATCCGATTAGGTACTTTTGTACTTTTGATTTTTTGTACAGTCATGGCTTTTCTGTTCTGTCTTTCTTTCTGTCGAAAGCCATGCACTGTTCTGTAGATGATTATTTTTGAGGAAATGAAAAGATAGATGTTTTGTTCCGCTGCATTTGATGATTTTAGTAGCTCTGTTGTTCTGTGTGTTTCTGTTGAGTTAAGAATTTGGAAGATCAGTTCTGTGACCTAATCCAAAGCCAGATCCTGGATAAGCAAGTTTAGCTGCACGCTGCTCGTCGCGATCCGGCTCGGGCGGGATCCGTCCCCGTCGGGTCGGGTCGTGACAAGCTTTTGTGGTATCAGAGCACTGGTTTTGGAAACAGGTCGAATTGTAAAACAGAGCTCTAGGAAGTGATCAGTGAGTCTGTCTGGGAGGTAGTTTTGGGTCGTTTGGCTTTTTATTGTGTTGTTTTTGTGTTGTTTTTGTGATAGTTTTCCGGATTTTCTGGATTTTTCTGTATGGATCAGCCAGACCCAGACATGACAGACGGTCAGAGTGACGATCAGGCAGCACCAGTGGGGAGTACAGCCCCAGTGGTCGGTGCTGACACGCTGTCACAGTTTGCGTCACTTGTTGCTCAGATGATGAGCGAGACCCAGAGCAGAGCTTCTACTGTTAGATCTGAGGATATTGACCGACACCTGCAGTTATTTTTGAGGTTGAAGTCTCCGAGGTTTGAGGGCGCTGTTGAGCCCAGAGCAGCCGAGGAGTGGCTGAGGAGATTAGAGAAGACTTTTGACGGGATGCAGTGTCCTGCAGACAGGAAGGTTCCGTTAGCAGTTTTTCTGTTGGACGGAGAGGCTGAGCACTGGTGGGATGGCCAGCAGGCAGCCAGATTTCAGGGCAGATTGAACTCTTTGATCACTTGGGAAGAGTTCACTGAGGTGTTCAGAGATTGGTTTGTTCCCCCTTCTGCACGACAGCAGATGCAGGAGAGTTTTCTGAGGCTGGTTCAGGGGAGCAAGATGGTGATGCAGTACGAGGCTGAGTTTACTGCATTAGCCAGGTACGCTCCGCAGCTAGTCAGCACTTCTGCTGAGAGGTGCTACAGATTTCTGAGAGGCTTACGAGACACTTTGAGGCAGCCTCTGATACCGTTCCGGATTACTGATTTCTCTGAGCTTGTGGAGCGAGCTCGTCTGATTGAGAATGATATGACGACTACTCAGCAGCGGTGGTCTGCGAGTAGGAAGAGATTTGGAGGAGATACTTCTGGCAGTGGTTTCTCTGGGAAGAGGAGATTTGTTTCTGGATCTGGATCTGGAGAATCCAGGAGGAGCGGAGGATCGTCTGGTACTGTTACCAGTACGACTAGTTCTGGATCTGTCAGTTCGGCACCTGTGTGCCAGAGTTGTGGACGGCGACACCATGGCCAGTGCTACAGGATAGCTGGTCTTTGTTTCAGGTGTGGTCAGCCGGGACATAGGATTGCAGAATGTCCACAGATGGGATATGAGCAGCGATCTGAGGGTTTAGTCAGACCTGTTGGTTCAGCAGCAGGAAGACCGAGGACTGTTCCTCCACGTCCTGAGGGATTTGCTGGTAGAGGTGGTGGTTCTAGTTCTGCACCACGGAGACCACCTACTGTTCAGAGGGAGCAGAGTAGTTCTGTTGCTTCAGCTCCTGCTCCAGTTCAGCCACGAGTTTACAGCTTGAGTCAGCAGGAGGCTCGAGATGCTCCGGATGTGGTGACAGGTACGGTTTACATTTCTGATCAGCCCTGTCGTGTTTTGTTTGACTCTGGAGCGAGTCATTCTTTTCTGTCCGAGCATTGTTTTGAGCTTTTACATTTGGATTCGATGGTTTTACCGGTTTCTTTGTCTGTGATTTTGCCGGCTGGGAATCCATTGATTGCTCGACAGTTTTGTTTGTGTGAGATCGAGATTTCTGGCAAGAAGTGGAAATCGAGTTTGATTCGATTGCCGATTTCTTCGTATGATGTGATTCTGGGAATGGATTGGCTGAGTCTGTATGAGGCTCAGATTGACTGTCTGAAGAAGCAAGTGAGTTTGCTTGTGGCTGGAGAAAGAGTTGTATTTCAGGGATTACGAGGTGTTCTCTCCAGTCTGATTTCTGCGTTAGAGGTGAGCAGAATGTGGAAGAAAGGATATCCAGTATTTTTGGCTTCGGTGCGGGATCTGAACCTGGAGGTTGGTTCTGTTTCTGAGATCCCTGTGGTACGGGAGTTTGTGGATGTTTTTCCTGAGGAGTTGGTTGGTTTACCTCCGGATAGAGATGTGGAGTTCTCTATCGATGTTTTTTCGGGTACCGCTCCGATATCGAAAGCTCCGTACAGGATGGCATCGAAAGAACTTTCTGAGTTGAAAGTTCAGCTTCAGGAGTTGGTTGACAGAGGATTTGTACGTCCTAGTGTTTCTCCTTGGGGAGCACCTGTTCTGTTTGTGAAGAAGAAGGACGGTACACTCCGTATGTGTATTGATTACAGAGATTTGAACAAGGCCACGATCAAGAACAAGTATCCTTTGCCTCGGATAGACGACTTGTTTGATCAGCTTTCCGGATCTTCGGTGTTTTCGAAGATTGATCTGAGATCCGGATACTATCAGGTGAAGGTGAAGGAATCTGATGTGGTGAAGACTGCTTTCAGTACTCGGTACGGGCACTACGAGTTTTTGGTTATGCCTTTTGGGGTAACCAATGCGCCTGCTATTTTCATGGATCTGATGAACCGAGTATTCAGGGAGTATTTGGATCAGTTTGCGATCGTCTTCATTGACGATATTCTGGTATATTCTGCATCTGAGGATGAGCATGCCAGACACTTGAGGATTGTGTTGGAGACTCTGAGGAGGCATCAGCTGTATGCCAAGTTCTCCAAGTGTGAATTCTGGCTGAAGAGCATTTCATTTCTGGGGCATGTGATTAGCGGAGAAGGCATTTCTGTAGATCCCCAGAAGATTCAGGCGGTTGCTGATTGGCCAAGGCCGACTACGGTATTTGAGGTACGTAGTTTCTTAGGCATGGCCGGGTATTATAGGAAGTTTGTGAAAGGATTTTCACAGATTTCGACTCCTCTGACGAGACTGACTCAGAAGTCAGTTCCTTTTGTTTGGACACCGGAGTGTGAAGCTAGTTTTCAGCGATTGAAGGATTGTTTGACTTCAGCTCCAGTGTTAGCTCTTCCGTCAGGTACGGAAGGTTTTCAGGTGTTCAGTGATGCTTCACTGAAAGGACTAGGATGTGTTCTGATGCAGCATGGTCAGGTAATTGCTTATGCTTCGAGACAGTTGAAACCACATGAGAAGAATTACCCGACGCATGATTTGGAGTTAGCTGCAGTTGTTTTTGCTTTGAAGATTTGGCGTCATTACCTGTATGGCGTCACATGTGAGATGTTTACTGATCATAAGAGCCTGAAGTACATTTTTACTCAGAAGGATTTGAATCTGAGACAGAGGCGGTGGCTCGAGTTGATCAAGGACTATGACCTGACTATTCAGTATCAGCCTGGGAAGGCGAATGTGGTAGCAGATGCTTTGAGCAGGAAGTCTTCTGGATTCTCAGGTATTCAGCTTACCTGTGATGACTTTCTGATTCGTGATTTGGAAAGATTGCAGTTGGAGGTGATTTCCTCCAGTGATTTGGAGTTGGCTCAGATGAGTATTCAGTCTTCTTTGGAAGTAAGGATTCAAGAAGCCCAGAAGTCAGATTCTGATTATTCGAAGTTGCTAGCTCAGATTGGATCTGGTAAGACTCCTGAACTTCGAATTTCTGATTATGGTGCTATTTTCTGTAAGAACAGGTTGTGGGTACCTGTGTTTGGAGATTTGAGGCGGGAGATTCTGTATGAATCTCATCATTCAGGCTACACTGTTCATCCAGGCAGTGGTAAGATGTACGCTGATATGAAGCTTTTATTTTGGTGGCCTGGGATGAAGAAGGATGTAGCAGAGTTTGTGTCGAGATGCGAAGCCTGTCAGTTGGTGAAGGCAGAGCATCAGCGACCAGGTGGACTGTTGCAGTCGTTGCCTATCCCTGAGTGGAAATGGGAGGAGGTAACGATGGATTTTGCTATGGGTTTCCCTCGATCACGACAAGGACATGATGCTATTTGGGTAGTTGTGGATCGATTGACGAAGTCAGCCCATTTTCTTTCGATCAGACAGACGGATTCAGTTGAACGCTTGGCACAGATATATGTGAAAGAGATAGTCAGATTGCACGGTGTGCCTCGCGTGATTGTTTCTGATCGAGATGGACGTTTTACTTCCAGACTTTGGAAAGGCATTCAGCAAGGCTTGGGTACGAAATTGCATTTCAGTACAGCCTTTCATCCTCAGACCGACGGACAGTCTGAGAGGACTATTCAGGTACTGGAAGATTGTTGAGACTTTGTGTTCTGGACTTTAGCGGAAGCTGGGAAGATCATATTCCGCTGATTGAGTTTGCCTATAACAACAGTTTTCAGTCCAGTATCGGTATGGCACCGTACGAGGCTTTGTATGGCAGGAAGTGTCGTACTCCTTTGACTCTGACGGAGGTCGGAGATAGACAGACTTTGGGTGCCACTTTTGCTGATGAAACTGCTCAGAAGATTCATTTGATAAGAGAAAGATTGAAAGCCGCTCAAGATCGTCAGCAGAAGTATTACAATCAGAAGCACAGATTTGTTGAGTTTCAGGTTGGTGACTTGGTGTATGTCAAAGTCAGCCCGATGAAAGGTGTGAGCAGATTTGGTCAGGTAAGCAAGCTTAGTCCAAGGTATGTTGGACCCTTTGAAATTTTGGAAAGAATTGGAAAAGCTGCTTACAAGTTATTGCTTTCTGATTCTATGCCTGATGTGCATAATGTGTTTCACGTATCCACTCTGAGGAAGTGGGTATCCGACTCTGGGAAGAAGGTATCAGCTGACGAGGTTGAGATTCAGGAGAATCTGGCGTACAAGGAAGAGCCAGAGCTTATTTTAGCGTACGACGTCCGGAAGTTAAGAAATAAAGAGATTCCGATGGTTAAAGTCCAGTGGAAGCACCGGACTGCACGAGAAGCAACTTGGGAAAAGGAGTCTGATATGAGACGGTCGTACCCGTACTTGTTTTGACTGCGTTTGGATTGGATAATGTCGAGGACGACATTTTTCTGAGTTGGGGAGATTGTAATATTTCAAACTGCTCCAGTATCGTCCAGGACGATCTGGGATCGTCCTGGGACGATCAGTGTATTTTCAGCTCCAGATTTTGCCAGAATTTGCTCTAAGTGTTTTCCTGTAGGGATCGTCCAGGCCGATCGAGGTATCGTCCCGGGACGATCAGTGGATGGCACAAGTCAGTGAGTAGGGGTTTTTATCGCCTATGAATAGTAAACATCGTCCTGAAAAATCGTCCCTGGACGATGGGATTTTGGTCTGATCGTCCAGGCCGATCTGAACGATCGGCCAGGCCGATCTGAAGAAGATTTAAGGCAAATCAACTCATTTGAAGAGAGAGAAAAAGATTTTTATAAAAATATCTGATTTTTCGTCTGAGGAGAGAGAAAAAGAGGAATTTGGAAAAGTTGATTTCGGGAAGACGCGGAGCCGTTTTCGAGCGAAGTGACTGTTGAAGAAATTGTTGTGCTCGAGGTAAGGCACATTCCGTCTTTCTCAATTTTCAGTTCCGTCGCGGTTGGCGGTATTTTTCTGTCCGGATTTCGTTTTCGTTACGATTTTTCGTCCGTATCTTTCGATTGATTCAGTTTTTACCGCGTAAGTTTTGGTATATCGTTGCCGTACCGGGTGTGCACGTTTTGACTATATTTTGAAGATTTTCGTCCGGGTGTTTTTGATTCGACTGTGTTTTTAGTCGACCGGAATTTTCTGTGAAATCGTAAATTCTCTGTGCAGTAGAATAAATGTTCTGGAATGTGATTATCTATGTTCTGTGCGAATTCGGTAAATTTTCTTTGCAGGAATTTTTGTGTAAATTCTGTATACTGCCGTTGTGCTGCCCGATTTTCGGGTAATTTCTGAAATGTCCGAATTTCTTCTGATTTGAAATGCTATGTGTATAAGCTATAAAAAGGGAGTTATAAGGGGCCTGAATCCTATGAGATTTAGTTAGTGAAACGGGAAATCTGAAATGAGCTCAAATCTGAAATCTGATATCTGTTCTGTTCCGGATCCGATGAATTTTGTTTTGGTGCTATAAGCACATCTGTTTTGGTGCCGTGAGCACAAAGGGAGACATAAGGGGCCTGGATCCTATGAGATTCAGTCAGTGTCTGGGAAGGGAGGTATAAGGGGCCGGAATCCGTAGAGATTCCGTCAGTGTCAGGGCATTTAGTTATATGTATCTGTTTTGTTTTCTGTATCTGTTCTGTTCTGTACGAAATTGTGATTCTGATACGATATGCTCCGTACGATTCTGATTTCTGAATTCTGATTCTGACTCTGTTGATTTGTTCTGATATGATCTGTACGATTCCGATTCTGATCTGATTTCTGTCTGATGAGTTTGGTTTTGGTTTCTGAGAATTTAGATTGGTGGTTTGTTGCTTTGCTGAGCTGTTGAGCTCACCCTTGCTTTCTGGTGGTTTTCAGGTTCTGGGAAGGGCAAGGAGGTCCAGGATTAGTTTCAGAGTCTGATCCGATTAGGTACTTTCGTACTTTTGATTTTTTGTACAGTCATGGCTTTTCTGTTCTGTCTTTCTTTCTGTCGAAAGCCATGCACTGTTCTGTAGATGATTATTTTTGAGGAAATGAAAAGATAGATGTTTTGTTCCGCTGCATTTGATGATTTTAGTAGCTCTGTTGTTCTGTGTGTTTCTGTTGAGTTAAGAATTTGGAAGATCAGTTCTGTGACCTAATCCAAAGCCAGATCCTGGATAAGCAAGTTTAGCTGCACGCTGCTCGTCGCGATCCGGCTCGGGCGGGATCCGTCCCCGTCGGGTCGGGTCGTGACAAGGAGCACCACAGTCAGCACAAACATCATTTCCGCATACTTTCCTCAGCAAATCAATTGGCTTTTCAAGCTTGATATTGAACCTATGTTGTTGTGAGATTCGGTGAAAACGCTCAGATGCTCCAGTAGCACTATTCCGTTCAAATGAAGATTCTTCAATTGCTACGTGATCAAGATCAGTTGAGCTGTCAAATGAACTACTCTCACTGGCAGTGCGATGGTGACCACTACTCATGGGGCTAGTAAGGAGGTGCTGAAATTAAGTGAGAAACAACTTTGTAAATTGAACCAAGAAAATCATACAGAAACTTCAATAAACCACATTGTTGCTCTTCATAAACTAAATTGCTACATCTAACTTTACAAATATGCTTTATGATTGTAAACAGCTATTTGCTTTGCAAGATAAGTTAAAGATCTGAACACAAAATTTTTGCTCATTTGACAACACTTAAATTGCTCTAGATCGACTCATTCACACCCTTAGTGCTGAGGCAGGCAAGAATTAACTTTGGCTAAAGAGACCATCATCACCATAATCATCACCTTTGCGAATGAAGTTTTCATTTGGACCACTCCAGAGAGACAAATCAAATAGTTCCACACCATTCAGATAAGGATGTTATTGATATCATCAAGCTCATCACTATCTTAACAAATAGTTTTCATCAATCATTCAAAAATAACTGTTGCAAAGAATTTGAGAAAAGCATAGAACATGCAGCTAAACAAATAAATAGAAGTAGGTTCAAATAGTAGCAGCAACATTGGTAAAAGCAGTACAGTAGGAAGTTTTTAATAGCACTACAAGTACGTTGCTAGAGGAGTTCCATGTCATCCTTAATGCCTCATTGCTAGAGTAAAGGAAGAATCGACCATGGCCAAATTATCGGCAATAATTGTTACTGCCTCTCCAAACTAAATCCATCAACTAGTAGCCAGAGAAACTAATTGTCACTGCCTCTCCAAACGAATTGATACTGGATATATTGTAACAGTAAAATAACCAGAAGTTGGAGGAGATTTTATTAGTGAAGAGATTATTAGGGAGCTAGCCACAACAACTGAATGAACTATGATCCTCGACTCTTGAGCAAGAATAAGTAGTAGAAGAAGAACAATGAATCCATGACATAAGACAAGAAGAGAAGCTTTTCTACACTTTAATTCCCATCCTAATGCGAGATGTACTTGCCATAGAAGTTCCAGGTCATCCAGACATGCCATATCATAATAAATATATGGACATTTCATTCCCCTCATCACCATTGTTGCCCTCACAACACAACTTTTCTCTCTCTCACTATTTTCACTGCTCTTCTAAAAGGAACAGAATCCACACAATATATGAAACCTTCACCAATACATAGAAAGTAAAACTCACATGCATAGATATATAAATAGTAACATTATCTTCCACATCAAAACCATATCTAAGGGGGTCATTAGTGTAATGGATCTAAAAAAGCAATATACAATGTAAAGATTTAAACTTTAATGATTTACATGGAGTTCAACAACATCTTCCAATGGCTCAACCATCTTTATAACTACAAAATTCAACTTAAATAAAAAAATATATAATTAAATCATCCAATTTCAACATAGACATGAAAAATAAAAATATTGTAAGATGTAGATTAAGTTATTGCAAAGGAAATACAATGGTGAAATACGTATGTATGTCAGTGATGCTGCTCATATTTATCCCAAGGAATGACGGGATTTTGTAAGGAAGCAATTATCCCATTTTTTGAAGCCATGAGAGTAGCAAAAATTCTCAAAAAAATGTTTATCATAAAAAAAAAAGTAGAAGATTGTAAGGAAGTTGGACAGTAAAGCTTCAGCTCTGAACCAAACGTTACAACAGCTGATATCAAAAACCTTGATTTTCATCAACTGGAGAAATCAACAGAGAAGAAGAGAGATTTACAAATCTGGATTTGGACGATCATTCAATATTTTAAGCCAACCACATCAGTAGACTTCGTTAGCAGCCCTGTGCATTATTGTTCATGTTACATAGTAGCAAAAGTTCTTGTCATCGAATGCAAAGGATATTGACATTTAAAGCAAAAAAAAAAACATTAATCTACATTAAGTATGATTTATACATTTTTCTTAATTGTTAGGGTACTTGAGGCTTTAGATTTAGCCCTAAATCAAATAGTTGAAAAACAATTTGGCATAAAAATACTCAAATGGACCCAGCCCAGGAGCTCAAAGTATACCAAGGCAAGAATGAACAACTGTACTGGAAGGGATGAACTGCCCACACATGCACAAGCTACGGTTATCATAAATTACGAAAAAAAAAAAATGCCAGTGAGAAATTCACAACTTCACAAATGATCACAAAATTTCAAAAAAAAAAAAAAATATAACAATGCATTACTATCCAATAACAATTTCAAAAGCATAAACAGCCAACTACACTCAAATAATTTCATCAAAGTATTTCACATGATGCAAAATTGTATATTTATTAAGCATTCAGATATATTATCATATCATCCACATTACAACATAAATCCTAGCATTAATGAAACTCTATGAATCAAAGAGCGCATAGAATAACACATCTAAAACAGATGAGCGCTATCGCAAACTTCCTAAATAACCATGATTTTAAATCTACAGTTATAAATATAACATATAACTAAAACCTACGATCAGAAACTACAATAATCAACCTATAAATTAATTTTAAAAGTTTACCATTTCAGGAAAAACATAATGCATGGCTTAGCGAAACTTTTTAAAAAAATTATAGGATAAGCCACAATATCTCGAGCAACAAAAGACCAAGGAGGAGAAAGCTACCCAATCTCAACAAGAAATAAATAACAATAATAAATTAATTGCAACTAGGTTGAAGGACAAAGTTGGAGGAAGTGAAGAAGTCGTAGTATTACCCTACGCTCGTCGCCTACGCCAAAATTAGAACAGTAAGGAGAGGGCCACTAATGGGAAAGGAACTTGCGGAGGATAAGGCTCGCAGCAACAGGGTCGAGGGTTGGCAAGCTTGCTGCAATTGCAACTCGGTAAAAGCCATCGACGCGAAGACTGAGAAGAACGAAGAAGCCTCTCGTGCAATCTTACGCCACCTGCGAAGCAATGAAGCCGAATAGCAAGGATGATGCGAAATCGAGCTCCCGGCGCAACTTCCGATCGGACAGGCTTTAGGAAATGTCGTCGCTCGAAGAACGAAGGAGCCAAAGAAGCCTCTCGTGCAATCTTACACCACCTGCGAAACAATGAAGACGAACAGCAACGACGCCGAGCATATCTTCGTCGAGCGAATTTATAACCCGCTCGTATCGAGCGGGTTTCTAATTCCCGCAAAACAGACTCCCCTTTACACGACTAATGCATCGGAGGATTTCCTTATGTTACGCTCAAAATTAACCAAACAGCTAAATTTAGTAAATACATGTATTTCTTTTACTTTACCCTCCTAATTCAGGCAACCAAACAGCCCCTTAGAGTAGCTCTAGTGGAGTGTAATTTTAATAGTAATATATCTAGTAGGGGATTGTGATTTTGAGCGATCAAGTCATTAATAAGTGTATTCATTTCAAATACTTGGGTATATTATTCAGAGTAATGGTGAAATAGATGGGAATATTATTAATAGAATTCAAGTTGGATAGTTGAAGTGGAGGAATTCTTCAGGTTTGTTATATGATAGAAAATTATAACTAAAATTTAAAGATTAGGAGATTTTCATATTGGATTTAGCTTCTAATAGAGCATTTTTAGAGGATATTTGATAGTAAGATGAAATAGTCTTATAGTTTTGGATTACATAAATTTTTGTAGTGCTGAATTCTGAAAAATATTTTGTTATTTGTTTATTAATATTAAAATTAGTGTCAAATCCCGAGAATTGTTTGCATGCAAGATGATCTATTAAATCCTTAATTCCTATCAAATTTCTTAAATCTTGTTCTTGTTAGGATTTATTAAATCCAGGATTTAAGTTTTAATTTAACTACTGGATTATTTATATATTCTATCAAACTGTTTGGCTAAATTTATCATTAATTTAGTCTAAATTCAATTGCTAACAAGTGCCCCTTTTGATGATAGGACAACAACAATATCAAGCCTTTGTCCCACTACGTGAGGTTGACTACATGAATCTTTTTTCTCCATTATTTCAAGTTAAAAATCAAATTCTCATTTAAATTTAATAAAGAAAGGTTATTTTTAATATTTTCTAACCAAGTCTTTTGAAGTATACCTCTACCTTTCTTAACATAAGTAAAATCTGATACATCTACTATCCTAACGTGGTCATTGGAAGGCTGCCGTTTTATGTGACCAAATCATCTAAGGTGGCTCTCTCTAATCTTATCTTCCACTGGAGCTACTCCAACCTTTTCACGTATATGCTCATTTCGTATCTTATCTCTAAGGGTAAAACCACTCATCCACCTGAATATCCTCATCCCTGCAACACTTTATAGGTAAACAAAAGGGCAGATAAATCTAAATTTGCACAATATTTTACTCAATAAAATGACGTATTGATTGGCACTTTAGAGTTTGATAGGAGGCACTCTAAACCTGTTACACTCAGAAGCAAATATATAAACATCTAATTATCTAAAGAAACAATTAGGAAACAGAATAACAAATGCTAAACTCTCTACAAAATGAGAGTTTTAGAAGGTATTTATAATTATATATGCTGTTATACCCTCATGAGATAGGAAAATTATTAGGTCTAGACACCAGACGTAGAGATACGTCCGGATATCCACTAAAAACTTGTCACGTGTATTGCACTTTAAATGCGCTTTTTAACTACGCTTTGACTGCACTTTATCTGTGCTTTACCTACGTTTTACCTGCGCTTTACCTATGTTTTACCTGCCTTTTAGTTGCGCTTTAAGTGCACTTTTTAACTCCACTTTACCTGTGCTTTAATTGCGCTTTTGGTGCGTTTGGCTTAAAGTACCGCATACACATTAAACATATTGAATATCCACGCGTCCACTTCATGTATCGACATTTTATTGACCTCCGGACCTATCTCTAAGTCCAGTGTCCGGAGCTAATAATTTTCCCATGAGATAAGCTATTTTGTAATTCAAATTCATGATCTGTCAGGAAGGAAACCAAATCATTGCTCCAAATCCACCCTGAGTACTTTCACGGTAATCATAGCCATGCATGAAACAAGTATTTAAACTCCAAATAAGAAAAAGAAAACACCACCATTAAGTTTGTGATTAGTTATTAAACAGCTCATAAGTAACTATCTGCTACTAACAACAACAAAGACAAGGAGCTAAAGCTTCAGACTAAAAATCCCTTCCACATTTTTGTGAACTTCCACCTTATATTTCTCCTCCTTCCATCCTCTCCTCAGTCTAAGCAGTAAATCGAACTTAGCAAAGTCTTCAATCACTTGTCAGCCAAAAAATAATGAAGGAGAAAATCAGCAGCATTCAGGTAATGTTCAAAGAGCAGACAAAAACGTAGCAAGTGAAACCAAATCAAAAGACTTCAATAGACTATTCGACCTCAGCTTTTGCATGTTGAATCTCAAGCAGCTCGAGTGTAACAAGACAATCGCACATATTATTGATGGCCGTCACAGCATGGTTTGCTGCAGCCTGGACAACAGGATCATTGGTAGGAACAGCCCTCCATCCAGGTTCATGGCCATCTAACACCATTAGGCTTATTTAGTCTACGAAACAAAACAGTGAGGCAGGCCAAAAATTATTCAACCAGGTATGCTTCATTTCAGTATAAAGCTCTTTGACACACTTCTTTATAGTTCATAACAAAAGAACTCTTTGCATAGGAATAACATCAAAAAGTTGATAAGTAATGACACAATGTCTACATATTTAAGGCAACCTTATTCACTTCCATAGCATTCTACAATTCATGAACTTGTTTATAAAGAACAGTGCTTTAGATATTACATACCCAACCATATGCACCTCTATAAATTTGCAGTTTAGTAACTTTAATTAAACAAAACTTTATCTCTTTTGATAAAAGTCAAAAGAACTTGTAAAGATCATCCCAAACAATGATTTGATGGTTACCCAATTAGACATTTTGCAGAAATTTTTTTTCATAAAAAATCATACTTTGATCAAAATTTACACCAAAGTTAAAAATATAGGTTGTACAAATCTTCTTGACCAAATCCAACATCAAATTAGATATTTTGCAGAAATTTATATCATAAAAAATTAAGCTTTGATCAAAATTTTCACCAAAATTAAAATAGATCATACAAATCTTGACCAAATCCAATCAGGGCATGGGGCGATGAACCTAGTCTTATTTTATGGTCATTTAACTAAAATGTCTAATTTTCTTTTGATTCCTTCAAACCAAACAGGGAGAACTAATGAAAGGACAATCTCATCATAAAAAAACTCTTACGATGCAGGGATTAGCGAAAAAAAAAATAAACAGTATGAAATAATGAAGCGCTCCCAAAAAACCATTACAGAAATGAAAGAAACCTAATGGAGAAAAAAGGCTTTCTTCATTACCTCGCTTGCCACCGAGGTCAGCAGAGGTGAAGCTGGCCGATTCTCCATCCCCAGTATGCTTGAATTCCTGCAGCTCCTTATGATTAAGCCATGGTTTCGTCCACACC
This sequence comes from Dendrobium huoshanense, assembly GCA_016618105.1. Classification (NCBI taxonomy): domain Eukaryota; kingdom Viridiplantae; phylum Streptophyta; class Magnoliopsida; order Asparagales; family Orchidaceae; genus Dendrobium; species Dendrobium huoshanense. The sequence continues at coordinate 8,248,449 of CM028352.1, read as the reverse complement.
TTTGCCTCGTAGAGCTTTTTAATCCCAGCATCTATCGCCTCCAAAGTGAGATGATGAAGAGTTCCCGCTACCACCTGCTCCTTGGCCTTCACCACACGAGCAAACTCCAGCAGAGCATTCTGCAATAACAAATCACCCCAAGATGTCAAAACAAACCCTCTAAAAAACAAAAAAACATCGATCCAAGACCCACAGATCTCGACTATATCATAAGAAAATTCCGGATCAGAAAAAAACTGCTAGGCGACCAGTTGAAAAAAGTAATCCGGAGGGACAAAGAAATGCTTCTTATACAAAAAAAATTCCAAGAAAATAGACCGACCTCCTCCCTGTTGTGCTCGTCGACAGCGAAGCGGGTGGACTCTAAATTAAACTGTTAACAACTCTGTTAGCTAATCCTCTTATGTTATATGCATGTCTTTGCTTATAATTTTTCTTCATACTTTACTTTTAATGACTATTTTTAAATAAAAGACATTGTGTTTTCACCCTCTTTTTAAACTTAATTATTTATGTATGTGATATAAGAAAAAGTCTTAAGACAATCAAGATTGATCTTTATTTACTCATATTAACTTAAATTTTTTTTCTTATGAAATAATAATAAATAAAATAAATATAGAAAAGTATTATTGGAAATAAAGAAAATGAAAAAGGAGCATTGTTGTTTGAATATTTTGACTTAAATTTGATCAAAATAAATTTAAATTTATTTAGAGTAGCTCTAATGGAGTATAATTTTAATAATAATAGATCTAATTGAGATATTAGTATGTGTGGTATCTAAACTGTCTGGAGGCAAATCCAGACACGCCACATCACCTGGATGCACTTGTCCCCGGGTGACGTGACGCATCCGGATTCGCCTTCGAACTGTCCGAACGCCGCGCGTAATAATTTTCCAATCTAATGGGAGGTTTGTGACTTTGAGCAATCAAGTCACTAATAAGTGCACTCATTTTAGATATTCAGGGTCTATTGTTCATAGTGATGGTTAAATAGATGGGAATATTATTAGTAGAATTCAAATTGGATGTTTGAAATGGAGGAATGCTTCAAATTTGTTGTGTGATAAAAAAACATCACTAAAATTTAAGAAAATAATTTATAAGATGATTGTGACCTTCAATACTTTATAGCGCAAAATATTGGCCATTAAACGAGAAGCATAATATTAAATTAAGTGTTGCTAAGATGAGGATGCTCAAGTGGATTAGTGGATTTACTCTTAGTGAGATAGATAGGATCAACAATATTCATGAAAAAATTGGAGTTGCTCTAATGATATATAACATTAGAAAGAGTTGCCTTATATAATTTAGTCATGTAAAATAATTACCTTCTAATGATCCTGTTAGGAGAATAAATATATTACATTTAGCCTATCTTCTTAAAGGTTGAAATAGGCCTAAAAAGACTTGATTAAAAAACTAAAAATAACCTTTCTTCATTAGATTTAAATAAGAACTTAACTCTTAATATAACAAAATTAAGAAAAAGAATTCATATAACCAACCCCATGTAATAAGATAAAAGCTTAATGCTATTGTTGTTATTGTTGTTGAGATATGCATAATATATGATTAATTAATTAAAATTATATATATTTCAAAATAAATATAACAATTTAAAATGCAATATCATCAAATTACCTCACCCAATTTTGTCTAAATAAATCTAATAATTTTAAATTCATCTTAAAATCATTTTTATCAAAATATATTAATATAATATTTATTCAATACTATATACGCAATGACCCCCACTCATAGAACAAGAAAACCATTTTTTGCAAAGAATAGTGCCACCTCACACAACCAATTAAGACCCGATGGAGCTGCACCATCTTCAAAGTTCAGAGCGTCAGCTCTTCAATTTGGGAGTAATTGTACTAAGACCTCCCATGAAAGGCCTCAGCTTCTCAGGAATAATAACAGAGCCATCTTCTTGCTGAAAATTCTCCAACAAGCATATAATCATGCGGGGAACAGCACAAGCAGTGGCATTCAGTGTGTGCACAAATTGAGTTGCAGATGAAGAAGCCCCTCCCTTTCCCTTCTTTGGAGCAGCCATTGATGGATCAGATGGAGCTGGGCGGTAACGAATGCCCAATCGCCTGCTTTGATAGTCTGTACAATTTGATGCACTGGATATCTGTTTCAGATTTGAGAAGGGTTGAAAATTATTTAGTTACAGGAAGACAAGAACCAAGAACACTATGAAATCTGTTTGAGTATGGGCATAATTCACACATACATTATAAAAATATCGAAGTATTAACCATTACATAAATATAAGTGTTACAATCTGTTAGGGATGGCTACAACTTCTTATAAAGATGATTGTAAAATTATTTTAGGTAAAATAACTTTTTTAAGAGACTGTAAAAAATGGTTTTAAAATTTTGATTTTTTTTTAAAATAATGTGAAAGTAGCGGCCAAACAGAACTGTGGTTGTGATCTGAAAAACAAAATAGTGAAAAGTTGTTCCAAACAAACCCTTAATATCTATTATATATTTGAAGATAACAAGAGTAATTTAAATTAGGTGTTTGAATATGGGTGTTGAAATTGCGTGCAAGTAATTTTAATGAGTATTAACAGAATGGACATCTTGCATTTAATAGTAATAAAAGCAAAATCTAAATGGGAGGAGCTTTTTTCACTTCGGACGAAAATTTCACACCATTTTGCATTTAATATATATATATATATAATGTTTATGTGTATAGACATGCATTCAAGTGTTATGTGCACAATACATTCATATTAATTTGATTTCAGTAATGGGTCATCCTACAACAATAATAATATCAAGCCTTTGTCCCACTACGTGGGATCGGCTGCATGAATCTTTTTTCGCCATTGCGTACTGTTAAAAGTCAAATTCTCATTTAAATCTAATAAAGAAAGATCATTTCTAATGTTTTCTAACGAAGTCTTCATAGGTCTACCTCTACCTTTCTTAACATAAGTCAAATATAATACCTCAACTTTCCTAACTCGAAAGGCCTCCGTTTAATGTGACCAAACCATTTAAGTCAACTCTCTCTAATCTTATCTTCCACTGAAGCTACTCCAACCTTTTCATGTATATGCTCATTTCGTATCCTATTTCTAAGGGTAAAGCCACTCATCCACCTAAGCATCCTTATCTTTGCAACACTTAACTTAGTATTATGCTAAAGTAAACAAAATCAATTTTAATTTTGATTCGATTAAAATTTCCAATAATAAATTAGTAGTTTCCAGTTTCTGCCTAATTACTCGCTATGGTTGAAGTTAAGCAAAAACTAACCAGAAACTAGGCTCAAAATAAAACCAAAGGCATTTCAAAGAGGCATCATCCTTGCATACCTCTCCATATCTTTCCAGGCCAGGCATCCACGCCTCCACATCAAACTTGCGATAGGCTGGTGCACCCAAGTCACTTGTAGCCATATCCAGTGTCCTTTAAAGAAGCAGTGTTAGAATAAAATGATTCAGTAGATTTCAATAAGCAGGATCTCAGTGAGGTTTTGTTCTACTTGAAATGAAGACCAAGGGATGCAAAGAGATCTTCTTCGATTTTGACAAGTTCTTCGTGATATAAGTTACTCTCATTTGGTCGACAAAATACGAACATTTCTACCTTGCTGAACTGGTGTACTCGATAGAGTCCCCTAACATGAACATAGAGAATCTCAGTGATAAATGAAAATTTTAAATATTTAAATGTTGGTCACAATCATAAAATTTTCCTTGTTATGAAACCATTGATGCAAATATCAAATAAATATGATGACTTCTAAAGGACATGAACAAGAAAAGCTAGGGAAGATTGCACACGTTGAAAAAATTAGTAAAGAGGGTCTGTCAGTAGATGAAGGTGTATAGAAGTTTGGTAGACATCAATTGATCCGGATTGAAGTGAAACCTATATGAACTTTTGGTGGAATATGTTTTTACAGCTAATACAAGTTGAATTACCTGGTTGCAGATCCTGCAGCACCCGCTTCAGTTCTAAAACAATGAGAATAGGCCACATATTTCAGAGGCAATGAAGAATCCGGAATTATAGAGTCCATATGAATGCCCCCAACAGGAATTTCTGCAGTTCCAATGAGGCATTGGTTACTGTCTTCAATAGAATAAACCTGCTATGATAACCAGTAAGCACCTCCTTTGACAATAAATTTAGCATTTACATAAGAATTCCTTGGAAATATCTATATTCAGTTTTAGTGTCTTGAAGGGACAATAACATTACTTTTTAGTAAACACTGCCACCATTATACAGGAGGAAGACACAGTTAAAAAATAAAAGAAAAAAAGCCCAAAAGGATCCTCCAACTACTAACTAGTGTTCAATTTGGTCCCAGAGCTTCGCACTGTCTCAATTAAGTCCCTCAATTATTGAAAATTGATCCAATTTAGTCCTAGGGCCTAAAACAACCATTAAAGTCATCCTGAAAGTGTTAAATATGAGGGTATTTAAGATAGTGCAAGGGTATGTGAGATTATATTGCTTATATTGATATATTTTATTATTTAAAAGTTATAAGAAATATAAAAATCAAAATGAAAGTAAATTTAGCAAATAATAAGGGTGAATAATTAGTAAAGAATATAATTTTTTAAGCAAAATCTAAATGAAAGATCTGTTAGTCACAAAATATGCAATTAATTTGGTTTACCAATTGAACCAAATAAAAACATGAACTATATTTTGTTATACTGCAATGGATCTTGTTTACCAAACTAAAGCTAATGAATTAGGTTATAATACAAAAAGAACACGAGTTTGTAACTCATAAAAACCCTCATTGTCTCCTCATCGATCTCGCAAAGTCGATGCAGTCATGTCATCTCCTAGCGTCGATCACAATAGCATGTCGATCTCACAGTCCCGTCGTCTCGCATAACTTGTGATCGTCTCCTCTTCGATGTCGCAGCACATCGTCACGTGGCATCGCTCGCAGTCTTAGACAATGTCGTAGCACATCGTCGTGTGGCATCGCTCATAGTCTTCGACGATCTCACAGCACAGTCGTCTTGTGGCGTCGATCATAATAGCTCGTCAATCTCTCAGTCCCTTCGCCACGCATAGCTTGCGATTGTCTCCTCTTTGATGTTGCTGCACGTCATCACTCAGCATTGCTCGTGGTCTTCGACAATCACGCAGCACAATCATCTCGCAACGTCGCTCACAGTTGCCCATCGATCTCGCATATCTCACGGCGTCTTCTCTTCGATGTTGCAGCATGTCGTCATGCAACACCGCTCAAGGACTTCGACGATCTCACAGCATAGTTATTCCTCGTTTCATATCCACATGATTATAGCAGGAAGATGAACTAGGTAATTAAGGAAAATTAAGTCTTTTTACTAAAATACCCAAGAAAAATGAACCCTTGCCCTTTCTTTTGCTAACGTTCATGGAAAATCAAACGTGGAGACTAAATTAGAGCTATTTATAATAGCCAGGATACTATATTAGGTCTTTATAAAAGTCTGAGATTAAATTGAGCATTTATTAATAGTCGGGAGGCTATTTTGAGCATTTACTCACAAAACAAAACTGTATGCATAGAGTTCCAACTAATATGATTTGGATAACAAAGCAGTATAAAAGCTATGATTTGTGAGTCTTGTGGTGAATAATACTACAAAATGATGGTGAAATGTACATTTGCAATAGAGTTTGATCGACATCAACTTTAATGATGAAGTTCGCACTTGAAGCTTATTGTCGAGCAAACTTTAACAATGAAGTTCACACATGGAGCTTATTTTCATCGTTGTTTGAGAGCTAAAGTGAAACTAAGACAATGGTCATCAGTTCCTACTGTTCCATGAAGCTAAAGGTCAGCGAAATGAGACTTCATCCTAAGTTTGGGCATTCGAAGATGAGGTTTGCATGATTTTGTATAATTTGTTTGAGAGTTACATGAGTTCTAAAACATTGGGATCCCTTTGCCCTCATTCAAGTCCTTTGAACTTTGCATTGTTGATCGCTGACTGTCCCTCCATGCTAATAATATTCCTCACCTATAGTGTTGCGCCTTCTCCATCTTCGACTACATTCAGATCCAATAAGACATTGCTTGTTGATAAATGCGAAAGTCTTTGACATCATCTTCTATTATTTCTTTTGTGACAAATGGGGATGACAAAGAAGACCATGAGTATATGATATAGAATATCAAACTTTAATTTTATATATTAATTTTAGGTAAATATATTTTGGATACCTTTAGTATGGGGGCATTTCACAAGTCAAAGATTTTAAAACTTTCCACATTGATCCCTATTACCTTTTAAATTTTCATTATGATCTCCTAGTTTGATTTTTTATCTTTAAAGTAGTCTTTTTTTTATTATTTCTAAAATTTATATGAAGCTAATTTCTTATGATCACAATATCATTTTCCTAAATATTTTTCTCCTATTATAAGGTCAAGTCATCTTACAATTAATATAGGTCACACTCTCGCCAATGAAGGAGAAAACTAGGTAGGAGAATAGAAAAGGTCACACTACTATTAAAAACTATTACTTTGGGTTTCAAAGAAATGAGGATTTCACTCAACCGAAACCCAATCTAACATTTCATCTTCTATCAACCTTTTCCTCCTCAATTTCCCCGTTCGAACTTTCCCTAGGTCTCTCTTCCTCTCCACCTCTTTTGATATTAAAAAAATAACTCCTTTTTCCTCTTCTCACTCTAAACAATATTCTTTTCATAAACAACCTACATTCAACCTAAAGTGCCTTCAATTTCTAGATCAAAAGAAGAAAATAACGGAAATGGAAGGAATATAACAGAAAGTAAGGACCTAAATAAAACGTAACCCAAACATTGGGAACAAAGTGGATTGTTATTATAATCATGGACTTATGAAATGCATATCCTAAACCTGATGGACTCAAATAATATTTATCCTTATTTTTTTATCTTATAGGTATTAATACCACTAGAATTCAATGTTACATATGAGCAAACAAAATGCACTACCGGGAAATTCGATTAATTGTCAAAATATATCATTTTAGAAAATGCAGAATAGCTAGAATCTATCACTTTAAAAATTGTTGGTTTGATGCAAAGCGATAAATTAAATGTTTTTACTTTTGTTAAGATATACTTCAAATGCATTGAAATGCAGAAAAAGATGGACACAAAGAACGAGCTCAAGTGGACAATGGGTAGCCACAAGCGGTTGCTGGCAATGATCGGTAGCAACATGAGGGAATACCAAGCACGCACATTACATAAACTTTACAATATGAGCAATATGCAGGTATACATAAAATATAGAAATAAAACATAAGGGAGCAGAGAAATGCATGTTACATAGTTTAAAGGTACTACATATACCTTATTAAATTTGTTAAGAGCGACCCTTTAACTATAGAGTTATGCTGATGTTGACCTTATAAAGTTTTGTAGCCTAATTTTTACCCAATGAATAAAATGTGTTGCGCAAACTTAGTTCTGAGTAGGTACTTAGGAATTTTTTTGTATTTTCTCCACAATCAAACTATAGCGAAATATGCAAAGGCTGCAACAAGACATAGTCATCACTTAGGTGAATATTTACAGAGTTCTATATTTTTTATACACTGATCTTCATTTCTATTTTTTCACGCTCAATGTTTGCAAAGTACTGCATTTTCCCAACATACCTAGGTGGTGCTCCCGATACCCAAAAAAGTACAAGTTGATATAATAATAACTAAGGTGGCAGAGAAGTTCTTAAACGAGTTAGGAAAAGGAAACATGAAAGTGTTCTTTTTCCAAACAAAAAAATATAAACATCTAGCCAAGAATATAGCATGTCATTCTAGAACATAACATATTCAACTTAGATATCATTTTAACTAAGGTTTAGTAGACATTGTATTATGATTTCATAAAATTAAATGATTGGAGAGCTAGACTGAATAAAATTAAATATTAAACGATTACAGCAGACAAGTTGACCCTCTGCAAAGTTTCAATGGACTTTCATGATTAGTAAGGTGGAGGTGTCGCATAGAGTTTATTCTTATAGGACATCATCAAATAATCGATCTCCAAATGGGAGATTGTTAATAATGTGACATAATTCTCGCAATAAGCACTGAATCAAATTATTGCTATCATGATAAATAAGCATAAAACTCAAAGAAATTAGTTTTATAATAAAAAGAAATTAAATGAATATGCTTTTGGATAAAAGAGCCTACAAGTTTTTTTTTTTCTACCTGGCTAAACATCCATTGGACTTCTTCGTTTCTATTGCTATGTAACATAAATAGATGTGATGAGGTGAAAAAGCTTTTCATTGCTTGAATGGACGAGTAAAAAATATATAAAGGAAGAGAGAAGCAGAGCATCATGCTGAGAAAAAAAGAAATAGATTGAGAAAAAAAGAGCAAAGGTTGTGAATATGAAAAAAGAAATAGTGGGCAGAGGAGAGAAAATATGAAAGAGAGGAAAATAAAGAGAAAAACTCTAGTTTACTGCCAGACTCAAGCACGATGCAAGCATACTTTTGACAACGCAAGGGTGATGCCGTAGGAAAACATAGTGATGCTGGAGGCAAACGTTGTGTTACAGAAAAAATATCTTGTAATAAACATAAATACAAATCAAAGTTTTTGATAAAAGCTCCTCTGAATCTCTTATTTTTACAATTTGATCCTTAGTTATTTTTCTCACAAAATTTACAGAAACATGAGGAAGACAAATTTGATGTACTCATTATACACTAAGGTGAATTTTTTTATTTGTACGTCAGTTGATTTAAGCAATTCAATCTCAACAAATCACATAAATTTTAGTGAAGCATGCATAGCTCGTACCCTTTTCAACCTTATTCTATGTCACTGATCAAGATAGATTAGAACACTTAAATAAATAATGAAATGTCATGCTCTGCTTCAAACATGAAACAGCAAAGAAATAGTTCGGAAAATTTCACATGGAGCATGCAGCCAACTACATTAAGGTTATAGAGCAGATAACTTACGTCTCTTTGATTAACAGAGTTTACAATTAAAAAAATAGATGTAAATGATAGAATAAAATAAACTAAGATGGTTTTTTAGCACCCGCTAAACCAACACTAGTCGTTCCTACTCCAACATCAAAGAATTATGAAAACTAAGCATCTACATGAAGCTTTGCGTGTTAGCACTGATGATCATGGACATCCAAGTTAGCAATTCAGGTAAAGTTGAATTATGAAAATCATTAATAATAAAAATTATTCTTCAATAGAAAAAGGGCCAGCTCATGATGCAGTATAAATGCTTAATATGCCCTGACAAAGCTCACTTCTTAGGTATAATTTTGACCAACTATACATTACGTGAACGAAGACCTACTGCAATATAAACAGGAAAATCTCCAATTATTAAGCCATTGAACCTTATCGTGTGAAATATCCAAAAAAAATCTCGTCAGCAAACATTTATTGCATTTTCTTAACAACGAATCAAGAAGTTCAAAGAGTCAGGAGAGCGTGTGGACACAGAAAAGAGGGGAAGTTGGGCTAAGAGAGAGAAATATTGAGAACCTGTGTGTTGTCCCCACGAGGTTGGAACCCACACTTCTCAACAACAGAAGATCTTACAATCTCCGGAGTAATTAGAGGCGTGAAACCCCTTCTAGAAACTTCAGATATCGCCCAGTTGATAAGAGCCATTTCTAATAAAACGGCCTCATTTTTTAGATAGTAAAACTTCGCTCCACTTACCTATAAAATTAAAAAAATACGTTAAATAAAAACAGATCTACAAGTAGCAAATTAAAAGTTAATCACGAGATCCATCAATCGGTTGTGAGGAAGAAATATACTAAAGCCAAATATACTTTCACAAATCAAAAGGATGGGAAAACAAGTGGCATGTTCATGCACTTCAAATATTTATGAGATTGTTCAATTTGAAATAATCTTCTTCAATGCATAAGCTTCTGTAAGGACCCAGAACTTCTATGATTTAGATTCTCTTGGGAAGGCTAGATGACTAGACATGACAGGTTGGATATGGATTGGCCTGGCTTGTCTAGGCCAAACAAGCAAATTGGGCCAGCTAGGTGTAGTGAGTCGACTGGACAGATTTGGCAAGACTTCAGAATTTCCAAACAAGTAAGATTGGTTGAAAACGACCAGCCAGACTTTACTGTGATGGCCAGGTTGGATGAGTAAGCAAAAAGTTAGTTCAAAGATTAGATTTGCTCTGGCCGGCCACAAATGGGCGCTGACATATAAATGACCAACTATATCCCACAAGATCATCATTATGATGTTAGTCATATCAGACTCAATTTTGGTACGATACACTGTGTTGGCAAAAGAAGATGAGAAAAAGAAAACCATATGACATTGACAAATGTAAAACATGCACAACAACAGCAAGTCTTTATCCCATTATGTGGAGTTGGCTACATGAATCCTTTTTCTCTATTGTGTCTTGTTAAGAATCAAATTCTCATCTAAATCTAATAAAGAAATGATATTTCTAATTATTTTTAACCAAGTCTTTTTAGGTAACTCTAGCTTTCTTAACATAAATCAAATATAATACATCTACTTTCCTAACCGGGTCATCGGAAGGCCGCCGTTTTATGTGACCAAACCATCTAAGGTGACTCTCTCTAATCTTATCTTCCACTGGAGCAACTCCAACCTTTTCATGTATATGCTCATTTCATATCTGTCTCTAAGAGTAAAGTCATTCATCCACCAGAGCATCCTCATCTCTGCAACACTTAACTTAATATTATGCTTCTCTTTTAATGGCCAACATTCTGCACCATAAAGCATTGCAGGTCTCACTACCATCTTATAGAAATTTCCCTCAAGTTTGAGAGGGACTTTCTATCATACAACAAGCCCAATGCATTCCTCCACTTCAACCATCCAACTTGAATTCTACTAATAACATCCCCATCTATTTCACCAACACTCCGAGCAGATATCTAAAATGTGTCTTATTAAGGACTTGATCGCCCAAAGTCACAATCCCCCCTCTAGATCAATTATTTAAAATTACACTCCATATATTCAATTTTAAACTTATTCAAACAAAAGCCTTTAGACTCTAAGGTTGACCTCCATAATTCAAGTTTACCTTCAACTCTCTCTCTAGTCTTATCAACAAGACGAATATCATCAACAAAAAACATATACCAATGTACAACCTCTTGCAAATGTCTAGTGAGAGCATGTATGACTAAAGCAAAAAAGACATGGTCTTAAGGCTGATCCTTGATATAATCCAACTGAAATAGAAAAAAACTTGGTCAAACCACCTTGTATTTGAACACAAGTAATAACTCCTGCATACATATCCTTAATGACTTGAATATAAGCATTATTAACCCCTTTCTTATGTAGAACTCTCCATATCACTTCTCTTGAAACTTTATCATATGCTTTCTCTAAATCAATAAAAATCATACTTAGACCTCCTTATTCTCTCTATACTTCTCAATCAAATCTCTCAATAAATGTATAGCTTCCATAGTAGACCTACCTGACATGAATTCAAATTAATTTTGAGAAACCTGACATGATACATTAAAATTCTAATTGCATCACCTTTATTCTTAAAAATATGAATCAACACACTCATTTTGACATATTTTTAGTCTTCAAAATAATATTAAAAAGTTTAATAAGAAACATTAGTGTCATGCCGCAACTTATAGTCCATAACTATCTCCCATAGTTTTTAAGTATGACACATTATCCTTACTTTATTTCTTTCGTCTTATATATATATATCTTTTGCCCTCCTTATTCTAATATACAATATAAATCATTAAAAATAATACACCACATATTGTTTTTGACTCCTTACAAAACTTTTTATATTTTTTCCAATTATCAAAATTTTTGCTAAACTAATTTTTATAACAAATCTTCTTATTTTTTTATTCTTAAAAATATGAATCAACACACTCATTCTCCACTCACATGATATATTTTGTCTTCAAAATAATATTAAAAAGTTTAATAAGCCAATTAATTCTTTCATCTCATAAGTATTTCCACACCTGTATTGGAATATCATCAGGTCCAACATCTTTTCCACACTTCATTTTCTTTAAAGCCTCTTTAACTTCGGTTTTATTAATATGTTGATAAAAACAAAAATCTTTCTTTTTCATTTAGGGTGCTAAGGTCAGTAATGTCAATCGCATTCTCACAATATTCATTGAAAAGTTTAGCAAAATATCTCATCAACCTTTATTGAATATACTCTTCTAATAAAAACACTTTTTGATCTTCACCCTTAATACACTTGAACTAAATCCTTACTAATATTATTTCTTTGCTTAGCTAACTTATATATATACATATCTTTTGCCCTCTTTAGTATCTAATATACAATATAAATCATTAAAAGCTAAAATCTTTACACCACATATTGCTTTCTAAGACTCCTTACAAAACTTTTTATATTTTTTCCAATTATCAAAATTTTTACAGCTAAACTAATTTTTATAACAAATCTTCTTATTTTTTATTTTTTCTAGCACATTTTTATTCAACCGCCAACTATTTTTACTATTAGTAGTTTTTCCTTTTGATACTCCAAGCACATCGTTTGTAATATGTTTTAATATCACTAGCTACTTTTTTCTATATAGTATTAGTTTCCTCATGCACAGACAAAATTTTAAGATTTAGAATCTTACTCTAAAAAATATTTTTGTTGATTTTCTTTAAATGCCCCAATCTAATCATAGAACAAAGATTTACTTTATTTTTTATTTTATGTCCATTCATCTTAAAGTCCAAAACTAATAAGAGATGTTTGGTACATAAACTTTCACTCGGAATAATTTTGTAATATTTGCAATCTAAATGATCTATTTTCTTATAAGAAAATAATCAATCTGAGTTTTACTATATCCATTCTTATAAGTGACGAGATGTTCATCTTTTTTCTTAAATAAGGTATTAGTAATTACAAAATCATAAGCTAAATAAAAATCTAATATTGTCTTACCACCTTCATTAATCGTTCCAAAGCCATGACCCCTATGAATACTTTTAAAATCTACCTCTCTACCAATATGTACATTTAAATCTCCTCTAATAAAAACTCTTTCTTCAAGAGTAGGAGTGTCAATTCGGGTCAACGGGTCAGGTTCGGGTCCAACCCGAGTTGATCCAACTGTAAACGGGTTGACCCAAACCCGACCCGTTTAGTCAAACAGGTCAGAGATTTTAACCCGGACCCGACCCGCGCGGGTTACCGGGTTGACCCGACCCGACCCGACCCGTGAACTTGGGCTCAGGCGTAGCCGTGTAGGCGTGCTCCGGCGCTCCGGCGACCACGCGGTCAGCGTAGGCAAGCTCCCGCGCTCCGGTCGACCACGAGGTCCTCGCGAGCGCGACCTAGGCTCAGGCGTAGCCGCGTAAGCGTGCTCCCGCGCTCTAGCAAACTCCTGCGCTCCGGTGACTCCCGCGTAGGCGTGCAGGATTGACGTCGTAGGCTTGACGCGGACGGCTGGCATTGCGACGACGCGACGTGACACCGATGTCCCTCGATTCCCTCCCACGCGGGAAAAATTAAATGGGCAAAGGTGTATACGGGTCAGCTCGGGTCAATTTCGGGTTACCAGGTTGACCCGGACCCGACCCGTTTTTTAAATGGGTTGAAAATTGAAACCCGAACCCGACCCGTTTGTTAAACGGGTCGACCCGAATCCGGATTTTTCGGGTCGGGTTCGGGTCGGGTCGTCGGGTCTGGTCAATAATTGACACCCCTATTCAAGAGTTATCTTTTGTATTAATTCTTCTAGGTCATTCCAAAATTTTAATTTTGAACACATGCATAGCTTAGTAAAACATGCATAACGTGGAGACATAATGTTTTGAGACAACCATGCTACTATCTGCCCCAATCAATGTTTGACTATCTATTTAAGTTAATTAGCTTTAATTTTCTTCATTATCTATTGTGCTTCTTCCTGGTGTATTATTATTGTTTGCCTAACTTAGTGAAACACTAAAGGCCCCTTCTCACCAAAGGCCAGCTTTTTGGCTATACATTATGCTCATAACCAACAGGCAATTCATCCTGGATGGGCTCCACCAAAGCAAGCACATCCAGGCAGCATGTTTGGGAGCCGAGTGGATCCTAACTCCCTACCACAATCCCAAAGAAGGAAAACCAAGTCGACCAGATTAGATGATCCTGAGTCAATAGGGAAGCGTGACAGTATTAGCCAATACCTAACAAGTTATTCATTTAGTGCTTATTAACTGGATAAGTTAAGTGAATCTGTGCCATTAAAATCAGTAAGCCTCAATATTCATAAGGGCTGAATGAAAGCATGGATATTATTACTGAGTTTATGTAAAGGAACTTGAAAACAATCATATCTCATATAGATTAAATATCCATCGAGAATTCTTATTCCAAGCACTAATAGGGAATAAGCACTACTAGAATACCTCAGCTGCAGAGTCAAAATCAAATAAATCAAGTTCTTTTCCTAGCTGTATGTGATCTTTAGCTGTAAATTTAAACTCTGGAGGGTTTCCAACCTAGATCAAAGAATGACAAAGAAAAAAAATCATGAGCACTCTTGTTCAGCAAACCAAAATATTAGACAAAATATCATTAGAATGGAATACCATATGTCTCACAACAGAGTTCTCCTCGCCCCCTGTTGGAACATCAGGATGAGTAATGTTTGGTATGCATTGTGCTTCTAGTTGAAGCTTATCAGTAAGCACTACTAGATCCTCTTCTAAAGCAGCGAGGGCTTCTTTTAGATTCTTCCCTGGAAGAGAACAGAGACGACATTTAAGTAAAATAGTTAACAAAAATTCAAAGCTTTACAAAATGTATACCTTCTTCTACAAGAGCCTGACGCACAGAAGGATCCAGTCTTCCCTTCATCTTGTTAGCAACTATATTTCTTTCCCCTCGCATCCGTTCAACCTCCTGCCATCTGTGACTAGGATTAGATAAGGACGTTTTTTCTTTTCTTGCTATAAGAGTACAACAAAACTATTGCAGGAGTCCATTACAAATTAACCTTATGTATTCGTTTTTCAAGCAACAACAAAAACTTTCGTTTTCTTCTCATGTTACCGACGAAGAATTCAACATAATTTGAATGGAGTAATTGTCAATGATGAGAGCAATTCAATTTATGCCAGCAAAAGCAATAAATAAATAAATAATTTTGTACTTACATATGTTTAAGCCCATATTTGATCAGGTGAAATTAATCAAACCATTATTAGAACATGAATCGTCTTAAAGTCCTAATCTCATCTTCTGCGAACTCGTCGTCGCCAATCCAGCCTTATATGACGGTTGCCAACCCTTATCTCATCATCATTGACCTCACCATCGTCGATCCCACCCAGCACGACCTCGTGCCGTCCCTGACCCCCACACTAAAATAATGTATTTCCTTTTCACCCAACCAAAAACGAAAAAAAAAAAGATTTAATGGACTTATTTTACAACCAACCAAAAATCTTAAAAAATAAATTATAATGAATTTAATTTACAATAAATTTAAAATGCACATATATTTGAAATACTTGCAACCAAACCACCCCTAAGATATTCATTTGAGACAATATTTCTCTCTTCTTGCATTTTAGGCATGATTCATTTCTTTAACAAGGGCTTAGAGTCCTTCCACAAATAACTTTGGATCCAATATCTTCTTTGGTGCAATGAAGTGTGAATCATGTAAACAATCAATATTCAAAACAAGGATCGCCCCAATAATCATAAAAGGTTTCTACATAGTAAGTAGCAAATGAATATAGTAACTTTGGCCTACAACATAGAGGATCATCTAACTAAGATAATCAAAAATATTTTCGAGCGCTTTTGGCAAGACAATTCAACTCCTCATTCCCCGAAGGGAGGTAATCTATTCTCTCTCATAAGCACCAATGTCATTATACTATGAGTTGCTACTCCAACACCATCACATGATAATGAGCATTATTTTCCAAATCATAATACAACTGAGACTCCTCTTGTCACCCTACAAAACTTGAAGCTCAACCAAAAAATGCTTTTTTAATCTAAACTGCAGAGACTTATCCAACACCAAAATTCAAGATGTCAATGTTGGACTCATATAAAAGAAGTTGGATCCCACCAATCACATCATTCACTAAGTCAACAATTTATCTTCTCACAATCAGTAACATGATGAAATGTGGTATGCTCTTTACTACATGCAAGGAGGAACATCTATTGTGGTTCTCCTACCTTCTTCTAGAAATCATCACCTCCTTTGTTGACTTAAATTTATTGTTTATCACTCAATTCTCTAGTGCCTAAAAGCTGATGAAGAACTCCTTAGCTCCCTTGAATATGAGACAGAAGTCGAAGGAGTCACTAAGCCATTTTGTCACTCGGTTATAGTGCGAGATGTTAGATGTACAAGCCCTAAAACTCGTCATCACTCAAACATCGCTTACTAATGGCATTTGCAAAGGTCCTCTTTTAGCTTGCGATAGCCAAATCCTTGATTGAATTGCTAGAGTTGGTCAATAGCCACATCAATGAGTATAACTGTGTGACTTCAGCTTTAACGCCTTCTATATTGGGCTCTTCAAAGATTATCATTAGCATCCTTGAGTTCAGCGGAATAAATCACATCGTTATCCGAAGCCGCAAAAACTTTGTAGAGGGTATTGGCCCGAGAAGCAAGATAAGGGAATAATATCTTATGACCCCAAACAAGGGACAAGTCACCTCATTTCTAGAGGAATGTATAAGAATTTTTTATGCTTTCCATTGAGGCGAACTACATTGTATGCTCGTGAACCATCAACATATTTTGTCTTCTATAAAGATCACAGCTATGTATGGACTATCCTTATCACCTTCGTAGTCACATTAAAGAATTGGTAAGCACCAATAAGCTCACAGAATTGGTTCTCGTTGACACCATACATCTAAACCAGACACCTATTTAGGAAAAGAACAACAATCCTAATACACACAAATGATTCATATTACAAGGATAATCTTAATGATGCTTGATGAATCCGGGGTTAAGGTGTCAAGGTAAGAAACCTCAAGTTCATCATCATCTTTCAAGGAGCTCATCACCATCACTAATGCAGACCAATCACAAATCGGGAATCCTTGCGATGCTATCATTACTACCCTTATCACCAACTATCAAATTGAGATTATTTCAATCGACATGAAGAATTCTGTAAATATTATATTTCAATGCGTTTTCAATATTCATTCATGTTGCACTAATTGTTGAGTCATTTACATTTTCTAAAGAGCATATTAAGAACGAAGCTAGATCATATTACCAACAACTTTGGGCGAGGGAGGCATGTGGGTTGTAATGGTCAACTTCAACATAGTTGATGCTCCTACCACCTATAATGCACCTTTGGCCAACCTCACTTGAACACTTTTAAGATAATTGTTTCAACTTACCATATTGTAGTGAAGTTTCAAGCAAGAGGTCAAACACTCACTATCCAAAGAAACTTGCTGCAATTATGGAAATTCTACCTACAAGCAATCAAATTAGTCTAACACTCCAACAAAAAGTTTTGCAACTCCAGGAACCAAGTTACACTTTGTGCATTTGCACTTTGGTTTAGAGCACCAATTACTATTCATTAATTGTCGTAGATCAAACAAAGACATTTTCTCTTGATTCATAATTGAAATGCAGGAGAAGAAATCAATGTCACATGTCAATGTTTGAACATAGACAAGTCAGCCAAGCCAATCAAATAGAGAATTTGACAAATCGCACAAATTTGATAGAGAAACAATTTGACGCAAGGCTCAAAAATTCTGGAATGTCAGATTCAATAGAAAAATCCAATACCCAAACTAAATCTTAAATGTCATCATGTATGCGCAAGACATGATGAATATGAAACAACCTTATCCCAAGGATAGCCACCCACTTTTGCAATTTGGTGCTCTAATCGACTCTGCAATCGACTTTCAGTAATAACCTTTGTTGACGCTTTCACAAGTTATCAACAAATTAAAATATATCATATCAACCAAGAAAAGAATGTGTTGTACTACTACAATAATACCATTCAAAGTAAAGAAAGTTGAAGTTACTTATAAGCGAATGATGGGCAATTTCTTAGAAAATCAAAAAAAGGATGATAACTTGCTCATGAAAAGCCAAACTCAATAAGACGTCATAAATCCCCAATGTACCTGCTCAAATGCATCTTTGGAGTGTGTTTGGGTTTGTTTGAGCTTTCGTCTAACACCACAAGGTCTGAAGGTCAATCCCTATAAAGTCAAAGTAATATAAAAGATTTTTCCTCCAAGAACTACCAAAAACTTAGCATCTTATAGGGTGAATTATATGCCTAAATTATTTTATCTTGAAATATGACGAAGATTGTTTAGCATTTTAAGATGTTAAGTGATGTCATGGTGTGAATCACTTTCAATAGATTGAGAAATGCGGGTAAGCATTCAACTAGTTATAGTCTCTATTATCTCAACGCCTCTTCTCCAAAGCCCGCAACTTGGTGACAATTTGCTCCTTTATCTCAAAGAGGGTGAGGAGATGGTCAACTCAACTCTAATTAACAAAGATAGCAAGAAACAATGGCTAGTGTGTTACGTCAGGAAAATTCTCCATAAGATCAAGTTAAGATACATGAGCCTAGCAACTGTCTTCTCTAAAGTCATCAAAAATTTAATATGCCTATTTACATATGCCTACTCAATCTCAATGTCAACTTCTAGACTTGTTTTGATGTATTCTTCAAAGATTTGATCTAAGCGTAGAATATAGAACATAGCCTTAAGGACCTTCATCCAAAATTCTCACTCAAGTTACTCACTACGCTACAAAGATAATCACCTTTAAATCCAATCTTCTTAACATGAACTCTAGACTCCTTACAGAAATTCCAATCATCCTCAACAATCTTGAGGTTCACTTCCTCAACCTGATCATGATCGCTTCCACCATTAGAACCACTTCATCATTAACATAGCTATTGGACCTCACCTCTTATGAAATAGTCTCTCCATCAACAATAACAGGATCATTTCCCTTAGTGATTTGGAATTCCTAGTTGCCAGCTTTTTCCGACTCTTTCTTTTGGGGATCTTCTCTTCGACGTTAATAGTAGGCATATTGGCCAACATAGTCTTCTCTTTGTCGAAAACTTCAAATTCAATTACAATTACCTCGAAAGTTGGCTCATCAACACTCGCGTCCCTTCCCTAGCAAAGAGACCTCAAGGAACTTACTCTCGCCTTCAGTTGAAATAGCATCAGAGCTAGCAAAATCACTTCCTAATCTTCCTTTGGAAGATTTAAGATTAATTCAAAAATGGAAGCCCTACTCTGAGACTCTAAGATGTGTTAAAATATTTATTGTCAAAACTTTGTTCACTTGGATTTGTGGAGATGATTCAGGGAAGAGGAGGGATAAAAATGCCACCTTGCTCTTCCAAATGAGGTGTATCAATCTTTCCATCTATTTACTAGAGTGCCTTCTAGAATATTTTTTGAAGCATATAATCCCTCATGCACACATTTCTCATCACAAGTTGCTCACTTTGCAGCCTCCTTGGGCAACTAAGGATCCAACTTCTCCTAGTTTTCTTCTAACTTCTTGAACTTTACCTACATCAAGGGTAGTTTCCCTACCGCCAATAACCACTCCTACAATTAAGGGAGATATCCCTGTGCAACCACATTGAACTTCTTTTGAAGCTCATTGACAACATTCAAGCCTATAAATCGCTTAAACTTCTTCAATTCTATATAAAAAAGGGTTCTAAAATAAAAAAATGTCAACAAAATAGATAACCAAGATTCAAGTAGTGAAATTCTGAAAATGAAATACAAATATCAAATTTATTGGCATCTGTGTTGGCATATCAAATCCGTGATAGGAATCTATACATTACATTGAGTTAACGCTCAAAATTAATTTATACTTCTCATTTGAACTGCCACGACCAAATAGGGTGTTTTAATTCTTTGATTCCCTAGTCATTTTCATCTTCTTAAAAGGGATTTTGCTTGTATCATGTTAAGTCATTATGAGAACCTAAATTGGGTTCAAGAAGTCGTTGATTGAGAAAAACCTTGGATATTTTGCAACTTGACCTAAAGCCTTGAACAACCCAAAGTCACATCTCATAACAACAACCCAATAGTTAGCTTTAACCCGACCCCTACTAATAAGTCGTTGGACTCATCTAAAGGACTCATAAAAGTGTCCCTGAAACAATTTACCCTAATAACTCATGAATTCGAGCCCTAACTAAAGGTTTGCTTCAACATAACTCACCGATAGTACCCCCCCCCCCCCCCCCCCCCCCCCCCTCTAACTCAAAATCCAGAAATTGTCAATATTTCATGCAACTGATGCCTACTTCGGGTACAACTCAGCCTGCTACATAATCAACTGCAACAAGCTCAACCTATATGTTTTGAATGTAATTGTACTGCACTTTCAATTATATAGCACCAATCTTAATCCCCACCAATATATAGTGGATTTGTGGTCAATCTGGGGCACATGAAATCTCACCATAAATATTTACAAAAAAAATTCTATCTACAGATTGTTTCTTTATATCTCGATTCCAGTAACCCTTTTTAGTCTAACGACTTTGGTCAGGATCTTTGTATGCCAATTCCATAAGAGATTCATTTGAGAACCAGATTCTCTCTCCTCTTGCTCATTGGGCATAATTCATTTCTATAATAAGATATAGCTATTCTTCAAAGGACAACTTTGGATCCTACACGATGCATCTGCAACTCCTAGCATGATGACATCACTATAACCAGTTAATCCAACTAAAGCATATCCTTTCTCAACATTGCCGTCCTCAAAACGAATGTAATGAGCATTTATTATATGTCAATTTATCAACAACGAATTCAAGAAAGTAACAGAGACGAAAAATAGTTTAACCTTCTGAAGGCTGCAGAAATCCTCATAGAGCTCAAGGACAAGCTCCAAATTGGCAGTGGAATTCCTGTTCCTAATGTTGGCGGCGACAAGATCCTTATTATCCCGGATCCATTTCAAGTCAATGGCAGCTTTCCATTGGGGCCTGAGAGTTGCTGCACCCAGCATCTCAAGAACTTTAACTAGTTGACTAAAGGTAGAAACAATATGGGAAGAAAGCACGCACCATTCTCTCCGTGGGATGAAGTGTTGGCAGCTGGCTCAGAAATAGCAGGGGATGAGATGGCCCGGAGAAGAAAAGGTGGAGAAACATTAAGCCGGAAGACGGGGAGTGCCGGGGTTATGCTTAGGGTTTTGAAGTGTGTTAACTGTGACGGCAGCCTGCAAACAACCGGCGCCCGCGATAGCAAGTAATTGCAGGAGATCATCCCTAAATAGCAAAAAAAAAAACTAAAAAAAAGAGATTGGGATTTAGGAGGTCTACTGGAGTAATGGGTAGAATGATAGAGCTAAAAAATAATGGCTGCCTTAGGCGGATTGGCGGATAGGGTTTGAGCGGCGGAGAGCAGCGGGAATGGGAAGGGCGGTGCCAGTTCAGTAGTTTTGCACGAGGAAGAAGGATATTTTGTATCGGGACATTTAAGCGTGAGTCATTAAGAGTTTTTTATATTTATAAAAATAATATCTAATTTTCTTGATAAATTATACGTGTCAAATATTAATTTATTAAAAAAATTAACGAAATATCTTGAAAATTTTTAATTGGCTTAATTTATAATGCTTTGGAAATTATTGTTGATCATGAATTAGCACACAAAAATCAATTTTTGGGTTTTTTCTCTCACAAATCTCAATGAAAAAATTATCAATTTACAATAATATAAAATGTTTTTAATAAGATAAAAAAAACAAATAAAAAATGTATAAATTATATAATAAATTAAAACTTGTACATAATTGTATTGGGGGTGGATTAATTTTGTCTCAAAATTAAAATTTATAATTCATAATTCATAATTGAAGTCAATTTGAGTGAAAGTGGCTCGCATCAAAATTATTTGTTTAATTATTATGCACATGAATAATTATGAAGCTATATAGAGAATGTATCGTCTTAATAGTATGTAAAAATTCTATTCATACAAACAAGGTAAATTGATAATGTATTCTTCTATATATATTTTCAAGTATTCAACAAGTAATCGACAATTCATAGTAGATATAATCATAACTTGTGGGCCCACAAGAGAACTCGCCTTAGGACCACCAATATCTAACTTGATAGGGCATCCAGAAGGAAGTTTGTAACAACCAAAAAATATGAAAATATTTTAAAATATGATGTTGGGTTCAGAGCATTGTGGTGTTATGCCACTAACAGAGTTAAATTTAAACACTAAAGTACCATTTCAATTTATCCTCAAGAGCATCTTTCCTGACATTTACACTAAATAAAAAGTTTATATCTCTCAATTAAGTGAACTTTCACCGCATAACAGTCGTATTTTAACTCTGAGTTTCACTTAAGATAGATTTACTTGATTGTATTTATCAATGATAATGTTGTTATATGATGAATGTGATATTTGCATACGATCAAAGAAGGGTGACAGACCATAATACCTTGCGTAGGAGGTGGGTCGACGAGCTTTCCGTTATTTGAGGCTTGATCAAATTACGAAGACGGGTAGAGTGACGACTCAATGAATTCAGACTAAGTTGACAATAAAAGACTGGTGATTGATGACCAACTAGGTGACCCAGGATGAAAACATCATATTAAAAGATGGATGTTCTGCCTTATCTAATCGTATATTGATATATGCATATATTGATAGTATTGATAGATAGGCCATATAACATTGATGTGTGTGCCTAGATAGCATATGATAACATTCATGTGTGTGCATATATATCATATGACATAGATATATGCACTAATAGTATATGACATAGATAAGAGGTATAAGACTGACGACTATTGATTGACATGATATGATATATAAGACAAACTAATTGTTGATTATCACTTATTTGGAATGCTAAATTGATATCTAATGGACTAATGTGAAATTGAAATGCGCTATGTTATTTACAATGCTAATGATATGATTAAGTATATGATATGTATTAATTTCAGTTGTAGATATTAGTAACTTGTTGGGCTATAATATTCATTATATGATTTTTACATGTTTTCAGGGAAATGCAAGGAAGCTTAAGGATGAGCTATGTTTTGGACTCTAGTAGTCTTTCTATTTTGCAATCATGTGTTCATTGAGATGAGCTAGTTTATTGTATGCCATGACTATTGTATATGTATCATTTTGAGCATGTACTAATTGTACGTATTGCATAAATATAAATTAAATGTTACTTCTTTTACTACTATTTATACGAAATATGTAAGTTCTTGTTGAATAATCGCATGGTTGTAAATATAAAAGATAAAATATATAATTCTTTTCGACTTAGATCTCAGGCCGTGATAAAGTCACCCCTCACAAAGATAATTAAGAGTTCTCACAAATTACTCAATTCACCACTCGCCCTCCATTAACAAGCAGCAGCCTGTGTAATACCCCAGATATCAATAGTGAAATGATTCGTCTGACATTCTGATCGAACTCCATTCTAGTTGCCTTGCTCGGATCTGAAAATTTCAACCACATATAGATGAGTTTTACAAAGCCCAGCAGGTCACCTAATACCTATAAGTGAAATCAAGCACGGCAATGCTATCAATATGCATGTCAATCTATCCATTCGAATCAATCAATGGTCAATGAGTCTATGCAGCGGAAATCGGTCGATAAAACCAGTCAATGCAGCAGGCAAATCGATAAATCAACTCA
This sequence comes from Dendrobium huoshanense, assembly GCA_016618105.1. Classification (NCBI taxonomy): domain Eukaryota; kingdom Viridiplantae; phylum Streptophyta; class Magnoliopsida; order Asparagales; family Orchidaceae; genus Dendrobium; species Dendrobium huoshanense. Next base: position 8,224,668 of record CM028352.1, on the reverse strand, counting down.
ACCAATATCCGTCAATTAAATCAATACGGTCAAATCAATGAAATCAGTAGAGAAAAGCGATACGGAACAATGAATCTATAAAGCTCAATAGCAGCGCGCGGCACGCGGCAGCGCGCGGAAACAGTAGGCAGCGCGCGTAGTACACGCGGCAGCGCGCGGCGTGGGCAGCGGGGTAGTACGATGTGGGCAGCGGGGCTGGGCAGCGGGGCGTGGCATGCTGGGCAGCGGGGCAGCGGGGCTGGGCAATAGCGGGGCGTGGGCAGCAATGCTGGGCAGTAGCGGGGCGTGGCAGCGGGGCATCGGCAATAGGGGGCAGGGGGCATCAGGGGGCGGGGGAAGCGGGCAGGGCGGGAATAAATCGAAAATTTTTAAACTAAACGGGTTGGCGGGTTGACCCGGCAATCCGGGTCAACCCGAACCCGACCCGTTTTTGAAACGGGTCGATTTCTGGAACCCGAACCCGACCCGTTTTGAAATCGGGTCGGGTTCAACCCGGATTTTCCGGGTCGGGTCCGGGTCGGGTTTTCGTGTCGTGTCAAAAGTTGACACCCCTAGCTACAGGATTCTCCCCAAGACAGGAAATAAGATTAAGAAGAGTAACAATTTATCAGGCCAGTTAGAGTGTAACAAATGTCAAAGGCAATTTGTAAGAAAAAGTGATTATCTTATATATTTTTTGTTTTTTTTTATTTATTTGAACTTTCCTTTAGCCTGAGATCCCTATAAACAAAGAGGGAAGAAAATTATTTTGATTTCTTCTTTTTCCATTATCAATATTTGAGCTGGTGGATTACTTCCTATAGAATTTTTCTTTCTTTTTCTCCATTCTCACATAGGTTCTTAGTGTACCCCTAAAAGCTCACATGCTAGCACTGGCGGATGCAGTGTGGGGGCCCTGGGGGCACGGGCCCCCACTGGCTTTGTATGAACACCTAATTAATATTATCTATGATGTATTAAATATGAGATAAATCAACTAATTTTTTAACCTTTTTCATCCAAACGAACCGAACCGACCGCAATTCACAAAATGCATTTTTTTTAATAAGCATCGAAAGATTCTTTTTGAAATAGCTCATAACCACATCCCTTCCACGAACAGTAAAGCTTCAACCGAATCGATAGGAAGTTGAATATGCTATTGTTTATATCTAAGAAAATTCATATCGTCCATGCGGTGTGGGACTAAACCCACAATTTTTTTTTCCTCTTTTGCTTTCCTGTGGCCACGGAGGAGAGTAGCGGGAGAGAGAATAAAACCTCAAAAAGAAGGAGAGAGAGAGAGAGAGAGAGAGGTGGACATGAGCGAGTTAAAAATAAAAATAAAAAACAGTTATTAAACATATTATCTAAATATATTATTTAAATAATATTATTTATGGTATTTCTTAATGTTATTAAATACATTATTTAAAAAACAGTTATGAAAAAATATATATAATTTTAATAACATTATTGAATATATTTAATATTTGTTTTTAATTAAATAAGGCATAATCTAGCTTCTTAATGTTGAGAATTTTTTGATTATTTTAATGATTTGTGCCCCCACCAAAAAAAAATCCTGGCTCCGCCCCTGCATGCTAGTAAGGTGGGGTGACACCCATGAATAAATTTAGATCCAACACTTGAAAATGGTAAGATGGGCATTGATTGATGTTAGTGACTAGAAGACTGGCGAAGCTTGACGAGCAAACTCACCCCGAACCCTTAGTAAATATGGAGAACTCAAACAACACTACTCAACATAACCTTATGGAAATAGGATAAAGGCATAAAAAAATGATATAGGATGCCCTAGTAGGGCTAGCAAGGCGTGCATATACGGAGAGCACCCTAAAAGCATCATCTAACTCGGTGATTTTTCTCATAAAAGAAGACAATATAGCATTGAACTCTATGCCCATTACAGCCTGAGCCACTCGTCGAAAGCACCAACGATCACTCTTTGACCACTCACTCCTAGAACTGAGTTGCAAGGAGAGAGCAATAATAAATGAGAGAAACGAAAAGAGTGGCTCAAATAGGGGTGTCAAAAGTTGACACGACTCGAAACCCGATCCGAAAAATTTGGATTTTGGTCAACCTCGTTTGATAAACAGTCGGGTCCGGGTTCAGATTTTTGACCCAGTCTAAAAAGCGGGTCGAGTTCGGGTTGACCCGACAATCCTGCGGGTTCGACCCAAATTGACCACATTTCATCATCCCACGCGTTAGGTCACGTCCGCGCTGCCCGTCAAGTCGCATCTGTGATGTCGCATATGTGTCATGGTGTCAGGTCGCGTCCGCCGTCTACAACTCCTCATCACAGGTCGCGTCCTGTGTCCAGGGGTCCCGCGTTGGTGGCTCGGCTCTTTCCGCGACTCCGTGTCCAGGAGCATCCTGGCGTCCATGTCCAACCGTCCAGGCGTTCCGGAGTTCAGGATTCCCGCTTCCAGCCGTCCAGGTGTCCCACGTCCAGGCATCTGCAAGCCTCTGGACCCTCCGCTTCGCTTAGCTCCGGCGTTCCGCAGATGTTCGCGGGTCGGGTCATGTCAACTCTAGTAACCCGCACTAGTCGGGTTCGGGTTGGCAAACCTGACCCATTTGCAAAACCGGATCGGGTTAAGGATCAATCCATTTATGATCAGGATCAAATCAGGTTCGACCCGAACCCAACCCTGTTGACCCGAATTGACACCCCTCGGCCCGAAGGACAGAAGGGACATGAGACCTCTTATGCCATGAGATCATCGCTAAAAGCACCAACGATCACTCTTATAGAGTTATAGCAAGCTGACTCCCTGCGACGGCTAAAAGACTAAAGGCTATAGAAGTAAACTGAACGTCTAGGTGGGCAAGCATTGGCCTTGAAAAAGATGACAATTGTTTGCCACTATTAGGGGTGTGCATTGTTTGAAAAAAACTAAGTCAAACAAATTTTATTTGATCAGTGTAGTTCATTTGTTAAAGTATTAGTTCGATTATTATTTATTATTTTGGGTTTATTTGATTTTTTATTGATTCAAATTTTTTTTATTAAATAGATCAAAGAAAAAAATGAATTATGTTAAATTTTTAAATATTAAACAAATAAATCCCAATAACTTTGTATAAACAAAATTAAGAAAAAAATCAATGTAGATATTATTTATTCAATTTATGAGAATTATGAATTTTAGTAATGATTAATTGATATTTTTTTAAAATACATGTTATTTAAGCATATAAAAGTTAAATGTACAATTCCTTTGTTTCACTACAATTTTTAATTTTATGTTTATTACTATAATCGGAACATTTTCTCTTATTCTTAAACACCATTGTTTTGTTTTAAGGAGCTATTTGTTTGGATGTTTTGTGATTGTAGGGTAAAGCAAATTTACAAGTTTTGAAATTTCTAGTATTTGGTTGGAAGAAAAAAAATGTACAAGATAGTTTATTGAAGATTTTGGAATACCTACCTTATATATTTCATTGTTTGGATTCACCCATAGTAGTTTTAATCAAACTATTCCAAATTTCTTTTAAAACACTCTAAGGCTTCGTTTGGGACGGCTTTTTTATTGCTTTCTAAAGCAGAGTTTTAGTACAAATTTTTTTATTTTTCTATTAAAACTCCGTTTTAGAAAGCAGTAAAAAAATCGTCCCAAACGAATCCTAAGACTTCAGTTTCACCTGAGACGACTTTCTTACTGCTTCTTAGAGCAATTTTTTAGTACAAAATTTTAATATTTGTACTAGAAAGCTGTCCCAACAACTTTCTTCCAACTTTTTAAAAAAACTTTCTATTACAAAATTGTTTTTACTAAAAAGCTGCTTTAAAAAGCAGTAAAAAAGTTGCACAAACGAACCATAAATCTTAACATCTCTTATCTTTAACAATACACTATTTTTAAAGCCAAAGTATATAAAAAAGTTCTATATATTAACTTAAATTAAATTATCAAATAAGTTTGTCTCAATTAAAAAATGCTTGTGCTTGTTCATCTGATGAATGATAACTTGTCTCGCGGGTCATCAATTGCATGCTTCACAACACTTTCTATTTGATTGATATGTCTTGCATGAACAGTATATTTAGTGATACAATATCATTTCCTTTGATTTGGTTAACCATGTGAGGAAAATAAAGAAGAAGAAAGATTACAGGAATGAAAGTCTAAATTCTCACAAATCAGCCATGATTTATTCTCCTGTTTGTGACATCTCTTCTTTGCTAAAAGAGCTTGTTGATGACGTTGGCTCTGCGTACCACTGGTTCTCCTGCCTCGTGAGAAAGGAAGCCTCTGTGATTGATAACAGAGAATGAAGTTATTGCAAGCTGAAAATCTGGAAGTTGCTCACATAGATAATATATGATGCGTAAAATTAAAGGCAACAACAAACAACAATATCATCAAATCTTTATTTCACTACATGTGAAATTTGCTACATGAGAATCTTTTTTTCTCTAATGCATAAATTAAAGTTCGTGTCATAAAAATAGCTCATGTCGATATTAAACGAATCAAAATATCTTGACATTATTATTTTCATCACAAAGCAGATTCGTTTGGGACTGCTTTCTTATAGCGTCTTAAGGCAGCTTTCTAGTACAAAAATATATATTTTTTACTAGAAAGCTGCTTTAAGAAACTGTGAAAAGCAAATGAAGCCTAAGGTTTCGTTTGGGACGACTTTTTTTCTGCTTCTTAAAGCAGCTTTCAAGAAAGAAATTTTTATTTTTTTACTAAAGAACTGCTTTAAGAAACAGTAAGAAATCCATCTCAAACGAAATCTAAATCACAACTTGAAAGCAAAATTTATGGTATCATCAGAATATTATCTTTAATCATGCATATAGATCAAAATAGCAGTAATCATGAAATTGTAAACTTGGAAACAACAATGCGTAAGTGAATTGGTGATTAAAGCAAAACTATTGCACGCCTATTAGTTAGCAACAACAACAACAACAACAACAAGAAGCCTTTATCACACTATGTGGGGTCGAGTACAAGAATCTTTTTTCTTCATTGTGTCATGTTAAGGGTCAATTTCTCATCTAAATCTAATAAAGAAAGGTCATTTTTAATATTTTCTAGCAAAGTCTTTTTAGATATATCTCTATATTTCTTAATATAAGTCAAAATCTAATGCATCTACTTTCCTAACTGGGTCATCGGAAGGCCGTCGTTTTATGTGACCAAATCATCTAAGGCGACTCTCTCTAAAATTATCTTCCACTGGAGCTACTCCAACAATTTCATGTTTATGTGATCAAACCACCTAGGCGCCTAGGATCAAAATGCCAGCAAAAGCAGTAAGGCAGTAATCATGTACTTGTTAAGCTCAGCAACACATATAAAGGTAAGCTCTCGCCAAATAGTGAGCTGAATCAATTAACAAATTAACTATGATTCTCCCAATTTGGAAAGATTTGTCAGTTACGAAATAAATACTTTCTTGAGAAGAAAAGAATGATCTGGGAGGTGTTAAGCTGTTTTTGGAAACAAACAACATTCAAAGTTGAAATAGCCAGTATAAAGAAGGCTGTTTTGTGGTAAATTCATACATCTGTCTTCTATAATGTGGGAATACATATTATTCCATTGTTTTAAGGCTATTTATACATTTCAAAGGTAAATAAATCAATGCACTCAATAAATAACTTGAACTTGACAAGATTTCGTTTGGGACGGCTTTCTCATTACTTCTTAAAGCAGCTTTCTAGTAAAAAGATTATTTTTTTACTAAAAAGCTGCTTTAAGAAGCAATAAGAATACCGCCCCAAACGAAGCCTAATTCTCATTCAAATTTATTAAGTTAGCAATTAAACAAATTTGAACTTTTTTTAAAAACATGGGGCTAAATGAACTAAATTTGAATAAAGTCCAATTTATTTATTCATGTTTACAAACAAGTTTGTCCTTTGTTTAAAAAGTAATTTGCTAAAAGCTTGATATTTAGCTTGATGATGGCTCATGTAATATACAATTAAAATTTTGTTAAACATAACTTATTTGATTATTATTTTAATGATAATATATTATATATTTATTTATAAGTCACGATACATTTTGATATAGAACATCAAGCTGATTTTAAAGTGTCCATTACAGGATCAAAATCAAGTGCTCAATATGTTTTAATAAAATTTAAAGTTCGGAACCCAAAATTTTTGAATTTTCAATCTTTTATTTATAATCTTCATAATATGATATTTTGAAATTATTATTTTTCTTTATTTTAAATATATTTAGGCTTGAATAGGAAGTGTTTGAGCTGATCACCTGATGTTGGGAGAGAATCTTGGAATAGAATTAGAGTGGTTCCACTCCGCTTCCTTATTGCCTCTCTAGATTTTATTTTTTTCCATTATCAGTTTTTTCTTTTTAATTTTGAATTGCATGAACTGATATAATAACTTAAATATTATTGAATGAATGAGAAAAGAAGTATTGATGTTTTGAAAAAAAAAAAATGAAGAGTGAAATTCTAGGGTTTCGAGCTTCGTGGCTGACCCATCATCTGTGTTTTTTCTTGGTGAAAGACCTAGATATCCTTCTTACTCTTTACCGCACAGCCCGACGACCCAACCCGGAACGAACTTAATGTTTGTGAGCTCGGTATTCTCTGACTCGTTATTTTGTAGCATATTTGCTCTCTTGCCGGTAACCTCCGTTGCATCATCCTACAGCAGGTCATCAATGTTAAGCCATACAAGCTCCACTACCAGCTACAGGCATTCGGTTATTCGTTTTTGCCTCCTCAAACCTGCTGTGTCTGGAAAGGGAAACCGTGGAGAAAAGCAGCTCACAGCCGGAGCATTTCTCCACTTACATCATTGTACTATCTGTTAGCCGCAAGCACTGTTCTCTGCCGGCCGGTAACAAGGCGTGCATTGTGACTGGCCTCTTAGCTCTTTATATACCATGTAAAAAGTACTACCAAGCATTGAAGACTTCCCTTTGCTACAACCAACCTATTCGGCAAACGGGACTCTCATTTTGCTTCAGCTGTGTCTCTTCCAAACTCTTTCATGGTATCAGAGCCCGCATAGCCTCACGGCAACATTCCTCCATGGCCGATTCTGGGAGCACATCTGACAATGCTCATGTAAAGGTTGTTTTCCTTCCAGGATCATCCCGGACGAAGTGGATCGTCCCAGGACAATCGGTACAGGTTGTGAAGAAATATGTATGGTTCGTCTGAACGAACCTGTAAGGGTCGGGACGAACCATCGGGACGAACCAGACAGAGAGTTTCGTCCAGGGACGAAGAAATTGGAATTAATTTTCGTCTGGACGATTTGAGTCTAGAGAAGAGCACGTCCCGGGCTACATGAATCTCGGGACATCGTCCGGGACGATCCTGCTTAATAAATATCTAAATGGTGTCGTTTTTGAAGAGAGAGAAAGTCTAGGAGAGAGAAAACCGTGGAAAGAAGAAGAAAAGAGGATTTTTGGGCGACTCCGGTCCGTTTTCGTCCGTTGCTGTAGTTGGGAAAGTTGATCGACTCGAGATAAGACACATTCCGCCTTTCTCAATTTTCAGAAACGTGGATTTTGACGACTTTTCTATTCCGGATTTTGTTTCCGTTAGCGAATTTCTAGTATTATTTTCTTCTGACAAAGGTTTTACCGCGTAACTTTTGGTATGTTTTTGAGATGATAATTGTGCATATTTTGAGTATGTTCTAGAAGATTTTTACCGGGTATTTGAATTCTGCTGAGTTTTATCCGAATAACAATTTATTTGGATGTCTGATATTATTACTTCAGTAGAGTAAAAGTTTTATAATGTTGTTGTGGATATTCTGTGAATCTGCGTATATTGCCGTTATACCGCTGATTTTTCGTACGAATTCTGATTTTTCTGAATTGATACATTGAATGAATTGAAGTGTTTGTATGATATCAGAAGGGAGTTATAAGAGGCCAGGATCCTTTGAGATTCTGTAAGTGTCAGGGAAATCTGAAATGAGCTCTGAAATCTGAAAATAAGCTCTGTCCTGGAATTATGAATATATGTTCTGTTCTGATGCTATAAGCACAAAGGGAGACATAAGGGGTCATAATCCGTCGAGATTCTGTAAGTGTCAGGGAAGGGAGGCATAAGGGGCCAGAATCCGTAGAGATTCTGTAAGGGTCTGGGAATCTGAAATCTGATGTTTGATATCTGATAATCTGTGCTGTGACTTATATGATTTGTTTTATGAATTATCTGATTAGAATTATTTGATATGAATGTGATTTTATCTGATTTCTGTACGATTCTGGTTACTCCGTACGATTCTGTCTGCTCTGTGACTTGAAAGCCTTATTATATCTGTTCTGAACTCTGATTTGAAATGACTTCAGTTTTCTGTATCAGTTGTTTGATTTCTATTGATCAAGTATCTGTTCTATGATTTCCGTACGGCTATTTTCTGATGTGAATTTATGATGATTTTGATTGGTGAGTGATGTCTTGCTGAGCTGTTAGCTCGTCCTTGTTTTCTGCGTAGTTTTCAGGTTCTGTGAAAGGGAATGAGATCTTGGACTAGAAGTTTTGTGTCTGATCTGAGATTAGGTATTTTGTACTTTTGATTTTTTATACAGTCATGACTTTTCTATTCTATTATGTTATTTCTGTCTGAAGCCATGGATTGTATTGTAGATGATTGTTTTGATGAAAGAAAAAAAAAAAAAAGATAAATTGTTCTGTATTTGAATGTTTATAGTAGCTCTGTGTTTTTCTGTCTATTTAATATTTGGAAGAAAGTTCTGAAGCAAATTCCAAAGCTAGATCATGAATTTTCAACAGTTGTGTCGCGGCCCGATGCGAGCGGGATTTGTCCCGGTCGGGTTGGGTCGTGACAGCTCAGGCCAGCTCTTCTCATCAGATTCCGATAACCATAGAAACCACCATTCCACCCGCCCTGAAGTTTCTCATCTCTAACCTCAAGAACATAGTTCATATTCATCTCAGCTCCAACAACTACCCTATCTGGGGACTTCAAACCCTCAAAATTTTTTCCGCCAATCACTTTGATGGTCATCTCACTGGCACTACCAAATGCCCACCGGAATACATCCCCTCCACCACCGCAGGCATTATTCTGAACCCCCTCTATGCCTCCTGGTCATTTCTAGACCAAAACCTGTCCTTTGCTTTATGCTCCACTATCACCGCTCCAATACTACCATACATCCTCAATCTCTCAACCTGTCACGAGATTTGGCTCACTCTTGATAAACAACTCCAGCCCTCTAACCGCAGCCGTGTTATTCAACTCAAAAATGAGTTGTATAATGTTTCCATGAAAGATCTCTCCATGTCTCAGTATCTAAACCACATCAAAACGATCGTAGACAACATCTCCGCCGCAGGATCTGCTATCGATCAAGAAGACATCATCTTCTACATACTCAATGGATTATCTCCATCCTACCAGTCCTTTAAAACTGTTATACGAACCAGATCTGATCCTATTAATCTAGATGAGCTTTATTCACTACTATGTAGTGAAGAAATCAATTTGATGACAGAACATCTCAAGCTCACTCCGGCAGATACGCAGACGATGGCATTCACAGCAACCAGAGGACGTAGCTCTTTCTCTCGCGGCCGCGGTAGGAGCTCCAGTGACACTCCGCAGTCGAATCGCTCCACTCCGCCTATCAGTCGTGGAAGAGGAAAATCAACACCGTATCAACGTGTTTTCTGTCAAATTTGTGGAAAATCTGGGCATTCCGCCCTGCATTGCTGGCACAGATCAGATCTCACCTACACATCGCCAACTGTATCACCGGCCAAAGCATTATACACCAACACCTTTCCGGCATCTCCAGATTGGTACCTGGATTCGGGTGCTACCGCCCACATTACTGCAGACGCGGCTCAGCTCAAGCAACAGAAACCTTACGCCGGCTCTGACATGGTATCCATTGGCGACGGGTCGACCCTTCCGATATATATCACAGGAGACGGACTCCTTCCAACACCCGTACCCCATCGTAAGCTCCACCTCAAACACATTCTTTATGTTCCTCATATCTCTCATAATCTACTATCCATACATCAACTCACCAAAGATAACCAATGCTCTGTATTGTTTGATCCTCATGGCTACCACATCAAGGACTTGAAAACCCGTGAAGTGCTCCTCAATGGACCGAGCTCTCATGGTCTCTACCCAATCACCATTCAACAAAAGCTCTCCGCAAACACCACCGTCGCTCTCAACGCTCGTACCACCTCCAGCAAACTATGGCACTCTCGTTTAGGTCATCCACACAATTTTGTAAATACTACAGTCACTTAGTTTAAACACTACACCTACTACATTATGTTGTGTCTCTTGTAATGTGGCAAAGAGCCACAAACTACCATTTAAATTTCACAAGAAATCTGTAACTACACCACTTTCATTAATACATAGTGATGTATGGGGACCTTCACCCATTTTATCTCCAAACGGTTTCAAGTACTATGTCATCTTTATTGTTGATTACTCTAAATTCTCTTGGCTCTATCTTATGCAATCAAAATCAGAAACATATCATAAATTCGTTCACTTTCTAACCATGATAAAAACTCAATTCAATACAAACATCAAATATTTCAGATCCGACAATGGTGGAGAATACACATCCACAACATTCAAAACTCTTCTAGCCTCCAAAGGTATTATCCACCAACTAACATTCCCCTACACTCCAGAACAAAACAGCGTCTCCGAACGTAAACATCGTCATATTCTGGAGACAACCCGAGCTCTTCTACATGAAGCTAGCCTCCCTCTGAACTTCTGGACCGATGCTCTCCTCACGTCCATTTTCCTAATTAACCGTCTTCCATCTAAAAATACCTCTCTCACATCCCCATATCACTTATTAACAAATAAACTACTGAACTACACTCACCTCAAAGTATTCGGTTGCCTTTGTTTCCCCTGGCTCAAACTCCTAACCAACAACAAATTCTCCCCACGCTCAGCTCCTTGCACATTCATCGGATATTCCAATACCTCCAACGGCTATCGCTGCTATGACCCATCTACCAAAAAAATCATCAACTCCTGACATGTCACCTTCTATGAGGATCAATTTCCCTATGCCAATACCTCACCCATCCACCATACCACCACTACCAATACATCCATCTCCCCTCTGCTCCTAACCCCCACATCTATCTCAACTCAAACTCCTCACAACAACTCAGCAAACCATAACCTAGCACATATACTTCCCTCCTCCTCTTCACCAACCATCTCCTCCTCAAACAATTCCACACATCACACTAACCCGTGCCCAATACCACCATCAGAATCACTTCTCACCCCAATTCAACACCCCATGCTCACTAGATTCAAGACCGGCAACTTGAAACCAAAACAGATATTCACTCTCACGGCTACCCAAACAAACTCTATAACTCCCTCCACCTTCACTCAAGCCAATAAAGATCCCAACTGGAGAGCAGCTATGTCCACAGAATTTCATGCTCTACAAAATCAAGGAACATGGGAACTCATTTCACCACCACCAAATCAACCTATTATCAGTTGTAAATGGACATACCGTTTAAAACTCAAACCCGATAGCACCATCGATCGATACAAAGCCAGGCTTGGAGCTCAAGGATACTCTCAACAATTTGGCATTAACTTCCACGAAACCTTCAATCCCGTGGCAAAAATGCCAACCATCAGAATATTAATAACCATTGCACTTCATCATAACTGGTCCATTACACAATGTGACATCCCCAATGCCTTTCTACATGGATCCCTTCAAGAAACCATATTCATGAAACAACCCCCCAGTTTCACTGATTCCTCTCAACCCAATCACGTTTGCAAACTACACAAAGCCATATATGGCTTACGTCAAGCTCCACGTCAATGGTTCCAAACCTTCTCTTCATTTCTCATCACCCAACAATTCACCATAAGTCAATCCGACCCATCTCTCTTTCTCTATCGAACACAAAGCACACAAACATTTCTCGTTTTTTATGTCAATGACATTAATCACCGGAAATAATCCCACTCATATATCCTCCCTTCTCTCAAACCTTAAACAACAATTTCACCTCAAAAATCTTGGTCCGGTTTCCCTTTTCTTAGGCATTCAAGTCACAAAGACACATCATTCATATTTCCTTAACCAAACCAGGTATGCTACCTCAATACTCCAATCGGCTGGCATGGAAACGTGCAAACCAGCTCTCACCCCTATCTCTGTTCACACAAAACCATCCACTGGTAGCTCACTACCCTTCTCCGAACCCAAGCTCTACCGAGCAATTCTCGACTCTCTCCAGCACCTCACTATAACCAGACCAGACATAGCTTTCGCCACCAATCTACTCTATCAGGTTATGCACCAACCACTCAATCTTCACTTTCAAAAACTGAAACGTCTCCTCCGCTATATCAAGGGAACCCTCGACTTTGGACTACCTATCACCAATGGCGATCTCACTCTCCGCACCTACTCGGACGCCGATTGGGTCTCAGATCCATCTAACCGACGGTCCACCTCTGGTCATTGCTCATATCTCGGTAATACACTCATTTCTTGGAGTGTCAAGAAACAACCTACTGTTGCCAAATCTTCCACGGAAGCAGAGTATCGGGCTCTCGCCGCAGCCGCTACGGATATTGTCTGGTTGCGTCGTCTTCTAGCAGACTTCACTACTCCTCAATATACAGCAACACCTCTACATTGTGACAACATTTCAGCCATGGCCCTCGCAAACAACCCCGTATTCCAATGCTCGCACCAAACACATTGAAATAGACTACCATGTTATCAGGGACCGGATCAGTGCCAAAGAAATTATGGTTCATCACATCTCTTCTCAAGATCAACTAGCAGATCTTCTGACCAAAGCTCTCCCTCCGAAACGATTTGCTGAACTTCGCACTAAACTCACCATCCAGCGCCTGGATGCTTCGTTTGCGGGGCGGTGTTAAGTCATACAAGCTCCACTACCAGCTACAGGCATTCGGTTATTCACCTCCTGTTGTGTCTGGACCGTAGCAGCTCACAGAGCATTTCTCCACTTACTTACATCATTGTACTATCTGTTAAAGCACTGTTCTCTGTAACAAATTGTCTCCTCTCAGCTCTTTATATACCATGTAAACAGTACTATCAAGCATTGAAGATTTGCTCTATTACTCTCATTTTGCTTCAGCTGTGTCTCTTCCAAACTCTTTTAATCAAACCCTACAGGCATAAAAAATTTCTAAGCCGCCCTTTAAACCATCGGCCTCAACTAGGATACTCTTGACCTAGTTTTAATCCTACATCCTAAAACACTCTTCAAACAACTTGGATCTCCATTATATGCTCCAAATATGATCTCAGCGCATTACCCTAGCATTCCAAGGTCATTACACCCTTCCATACACCATTAAGCCTTTCCACTAAATAGTGTCCAGCCTAGGTTACCTTAACATAGTATTGTCTTTTTCCCATACTTTGGCCTCCAAACCATTTGGAATGGCACCAACTTCTCCAATTCATATATAACATGCATTAGATCCTCCACCATAAGAAACCATAGATCCTAATCCCTAAGTAGAGTTATAGGGTTGACGATGACCAAACTCTTTGGCTGACCCCTTTCTTTTGACCACTACAACAACAACAACAAGCCTTTATCCCACTGTGGGATCGGCTACATGAATCATTTTTTCTTATTAAAAGTCAAATTCTCATTTAAATCTAATAAAGAAATGTCATGTTAGGTTTACCTTTACCTTTCTTAACATAAGCCAAATCTAATACATCTACTTTCCTAATCGGATCATCAGAATGCTGTCATTTTATGTGACCAAACCATCTAAGGCGACTCTCTCTAATCTTCTCTTCCATAGGAGCTAACCCTACCTTTTCATATATATAGTCATTTCGTATCTTGTCTCTAAGAGTAAAGCCACTCATCCACCTGAGCATCCTCATCTCTACAACACTTAACTTAATATTATGTCAACATTCTGCACCATAAAGCATTGCAGGTCTCACCACCATAGAGCATTGTAGGTCTCTTTTGCCCACTACCTCCAATGAAATTATTCCAACCACCAAAGAGTGTTTCTCAAATCCTTAGACTGCCACCAAAGCAAGTGAAAGCATCCTATCACCCATTCAAATGCTAGGTCAATTATTAAAATTTGATTACCTGTTAAATGTTAATATACTATATTTGTATTTATTAGCCTAGTGCATATTTCCAATTCCCATCTTTTATTTTCATAATATCATATTTTTTTTCCATGCCTTTGAGTTTCGACGCTTGAAGCCTCCCCAATCGCCTGGTCACTTGCATCAATGATGGTACACCAACGTTGTGACTCATATGGGAAAGCGTTGACTATAGAAAAATCTAAACAAGTCAAGTACAAAAATATGGGAAAGCTTGGATCAAACTGTAGCCCATAGAAACAACTTCAGTATGACTAAGCCAAATCCAATCTATGATGTGATCGGCTCAGCTCGGCCCTATTACAGCCCAAATATTCCATTTAAGTTACCCTGTTTAACCCAGCACAAAAATTGTAACTTCTTTCAAAACTAAGACAAAAAATAAACAAGATTTAGCCAATATTGGAATTAATCAGATTGACAAAGCGATACCTGATATGAAAATATCATTGTATTCATCCTCATCATAAACAAATTGAGGTGGGTCTGGCGAACCAATTCCTACGATGGTGCTTCCGCTGCTTGAAATATTAGCAGATCATAAGCCCATGATGAATTTACAAAGAAGGCAACATGACAAAGATAGATACAAATAAATATAATGAAGAAAAAAATACAATACAGATATTCACTTTCTTACAATGTCATTGATCACAATTAAAGGAAGTGTACATATCATTTAGAAAAAGATGCTACATAGACCTATTTTTAGTAATAATGGCAGTGAAGTATATTGATAAGACTCTAGAAGTGCGTTCATAGGAAAATGCTAAAAAGACATGGTATTTCCTAAAGAAGGCATGGAATGTATTTAACAGTCATTGATTTTTTTTTTTTGGCGGTCTATGAGGATTTGGACAGTAACATTTTGATAGGACACACTTGTAGATCTCAACTATTTTCTATCAATCTTCGAAAAACAACGAGATTTCTCCACAAAATCACAAAAATAGTAAATAATTTGCATTATTTGGTGAGAGGGAAACAGAAAATACCAAAATACAATTGAACCTCTATTTGAGAGGAGGATCGGTCTCTCCCAATCTCTAGACGCCGCTAGAGCCCAAAGAAACCCTAAGAGATCACAAATTGCAGCCAAATTCAAGATGTCATAACCCTAGGAAAACTAACTATTTAATGCATACAAATCAAAAGGAAATCCCAAGAGTCATTAGATTCAAATTTTCCTCCTAACTCCCTCAAAAATCCTTCCTAAATGGCTCACGCAGGCTAGGCGTGTGTTCGGCGCGTACAGGAGGTGGACATTTCCGCCTCTGTTCGTGGATGTCGGTCCCGTCGGACTGGCTGGACCGGTCCAATGGATCGGTCTAACACATTTCTCTATCACAAGTAGTTATTGATCCATCCAAGGACAGTAGAGTCGGTACACAATAGGGAGTCAACCGGTAAAACATGGATATACATCAAATTCTTCTATATGATATTAATAAATGGAATTTGTGTAAGGTTATTTTTTTACCTTCCAGACATGAAAACAGCGCTATACTGTCCACGCCCTGCAGCTAGCACGCGTTGCTTCAACTTCTTCAAAGACGGCAAAACATCAAATGCAGGGGCCTCTGGTAGAAGTGAAAATGAAAAAGAAATGATAAATAAAAGATTATTTAAGCAAGAGTGTCAACATAAAGTGGAAAAATAGTAAGATTGTGGATTATTTTTCATTGGACCCTGAATACCTAGATCATTTATGCAGACATCTTGAGATATTCCACTTTGAACACATTTTTCGAGCAACGTCAATGGGTCAACTGAACTAGTTTTACCAAGATGAAGTCGCTGCATGAAAGTTTTATGTCAGTAACTGCTTATGTTTCAGAGAGTAGCTTAAAAATCCAGAGGTTTTTGATGCCTTGTACACTTCGGCAGTTGGGCATGCTTCTTGGGGCTTTATAAGAACCATTGGCAAGTCCGTAGGTAATGCATGCGGAAGATCTTGGACAACCTGAGAAAAATGATCAATAGTTAAGCAGCATATCATTTATTTTTCTCACGAAAAATAAAAAAATAAAACAGTTGTACGCTTGAGATTCCACAGACATTAGACAAAGTTAGGAGTGTACTCATGAAAGCTATGAAATGAAATAATTATCCGTGGAAATTCATGCAACCTTACAGTACTAAATGTACCGCCTCATAATCAAATTTGAAATAACTATCTATTTTATCTTTTTACTTAATCAACCAGAGCTTCAAAAAACTATAATATAAATGCTATGGCGAAGGCAATTTTTAATTTTGGCTTAAAATGACTCCTAAAAAAAATTATTTATCTGGATCAAAATAAAGAGTATTACACTAAATGACTAAGAAAGAATTTCAATAAATTACTACAGGCATTTTCTTTTCCATTTTTTCATGACTAAACATATTTCTATGCATTTGTTTTCCTTGCTTCCTTCCAATGTTTGCACGCATCAATCTTCACTCAACATTATTAATTTTCAGAAAAAAAAAAAATATTTTTGCTACCTTTTAATGTTTGCATGCATCATCTTCACTTAACATTTTTAATTCTAATATTGCAATACTGTTACACAGGAAACTACCAGGCTTATGATTTGAAAATAAACATGAATATGCATCTAATAAAAATTATGCACCTTCCTAAAAGGTTTCACAAAGTGATGTTATTTTGCCAGTCGTTTACAGGCGCTGTTGGTTGGTATTTAACATTAATATTGGTTGTTCACGACTGTCATAATTAACATAGTTAGGATAAGAATGGAAGCAGAAGCATTTCTGATAGGTCTCACGCAGTCAGTCTTGTGCAAGATATTGTGCAATGGACTCTTGAAATAGGCCAAAAAAAAAAAAAAGAGCTGCCACATCAACATGATACAGAGCTTTATGATTAGTGTTGAATTTGATAATGTAAACAAGTCCACTTACATGTTATAACAAAAAGGGGTAATAGCTAGTAGCCAATAATTTACACGGGCTAGGAATTAACCATTGAAATGAATGAAGGAAAAATATCAAAGCAGTTTTAAATTAACATATATGCATCAAATTGAATATTGACACACATAACAACCAAAGAGTAAGACCTTAACATACCTCGCCCCTCCCGGTACAATATGCAGCCCCATTCGAGAAAAAAAATGGAATATCTGAACCAATTTCACCTGACCATTCCTGAAGCTCTTTTTCAGTAACAAGAAAACCACTAAACTGGTTGGCAGCCCACAAAGCAGTTGCTGCATTACTACTTCCACCACCAAGCCCAGCACCAGTAGGAACTTTTTTGTCAAGATGAATCTATTTGAATTATAAGTGATAAAACAAATACAGCCAGTATAAAGAAAAGTAATGAAAAAGATAATTTCCACTCAAGCAAATCCACTGGAAACTAGTTATTCGATGACAATACCCAAAAGAAATTATTTGTCCCAGTTTTCTTCCTGTAGAGATTGAGAGCTTTGATTATCTGCAAAAGCAATGGCAAAAGATAATCATTTGTATGAATTCTAAATGGAAGTAATAACCATTTGTGAGGTAGCTGAAAGTAAAATTAAAACACAACGAATGTGCAGTAATTCCAGAAAGACTGACAATTCTAACTGTTATGAATAGAAGCGAAAAAGAAAAATAAAGTAGGAAAAAAGAGAAAGAAGATATGTGCCTCACCAAATTTCTATCATCAACTGGAACTCTTGGCACATTAGTTGACAGGCGATCCTTTGTCTTTGATGGTGACAAGGAGAATTTAATCGTATCTCCCAAACTAATTACCTGGTATCTTAAACAAGGAACATGGTAACCCAGCGTTAAAATATTGTCAAACTATTCAAATTCTACATTATGAATTATGAATTCAGCAAAAAACAAACAACTTACAAAAGAAAGCTGCATGATAAACAGCATAAAAGTACTCGAAAAATGGTCAATGTGCACCATTAACTTTCTAACAACTACTTATAATAATGCAGGAAATCCATTTCTAGATTAAGAAAGATAATTACATGGAACAAAGAGGCCAAATCATGAAATCCATCTTCCCTCTTTCCAGTTATCCTCAAGAAAACATTGATCTGCACAAGAAAATCCGTCACAATCATCACAAAACAAAAAACCTCAAATTGCATTGACGGAGACAAAATTTTCACATTTTTAATCGTAATTACCTTACACGGAGAGAATAAAGTCAACCTAGAAAGCTTAGCGTTCTTATCCACTTCATCTGCCAGCCTATTAAACCTCTCCTCCGGATCATAAACAATCTAAAGTCCGCCCCCACCAAAAACAGAACTGAATCAAACCAAACCGAAAGAGCATCCACCAAGATAAAGTTCAATGAAAGGAATTGAACAAGAAATGTGTACCTCCACTTGCCTCCTCCCAGTTTGTGCCGCACAAGCGAGTATTCTACCTAATTTGTTCCCGTTGACATCAGAACTAGATTTGAAAGAGTAATGCCCTCGTCGTAAAATCGAAGGGGAATCCCCTCTTCGTGCAAGTGAAGCTGCTCCTCTCGGGTATGAGAAGGATGAACTGAGATGGTATGACACAGACGCCATTTGTCAGCTGTAAGAAAGCTGAGAAGAATTTGAGCTCCTGTAAGGGTTCCATGCTATTTGGTAAACCAATTTGGCATCCTGCCAAACAATTTTTTGTATCAATATCAATAAATTTCTATATATTTATATATATTGATCATTTAAATATTTTATATTTATTTATATAACATCTTAATCTTTAAATAATATTTTTTTTTAAATAGAATTAACTTATTTAAAGTAAAATACATATTTTCATTCATATATTTTGATATTATTAAGATTATGTTAGGATCTTGAATGAAGAAGAAGCTCTTGGGAAAGAGAGGGATGAGAAAAGGGCAAGGGAGAGAAGTGAAATGGGAGAATTCTTTATTGCTTGGCCTACCATTTATTACAAGCTATTGTTTTATTTGTAGACAACAATGACTATACTAATGAGAATATAAACCATATAAAAAAAATTAAAGAAAGTACAAAGAATTCAAACTAAATATGGATCAATTCATAATAGATTAGTATATAAAAAATTGAAATATATATATGAGATATTTAAATACATAAGAATTCAATGTTGTGTATGTAAAACCCTTTTAATTTATATGCCTTATAATGCTTGAAATTAGATAAAGATGTATGATGCTTCATTTCATAGCTTCTATAACATAGTAATTTTATAAATTATAAATTGATTTGTAAATTCATCAATGTTGGTCAATAGAAGAGAAGCATAAAATTAAGCGTTGCAAAGATGAGGGTGCCCACATGAATTAATGGTTTCAATCTTGGGGACAGAATGTGAAATGAGTATATGCCTGAAAAGGTTGGAGTAGCTCAAGTGGTAAATAAGATTAGAGAGAGTCATCTTAGATTAATTGGTCACATAAAACATCAACCTTTCGATGACCTGATTAAGAGAGTAAATGTATTCATGGGCGGATTTAGAGGGGGGCCTAGGAAGGCACGTGCTCCCCCTAAAAAAAAAAAACTTTATAGGGTGCTCCTTGGCTGTCATCATCTCTTTACATCTCTCTGCTACCTATCTTCTCTCTTCTCTCTTCTCTCTCTCTCTTTGCCATTTTATTATTATAGATGGCAACCTCCTCCACTAGCCCACCTCTCCTCTCTCTCTCTCTCTCTCTCTCTCTCTCTCTCTCCATGATGGGTGAGACTAATTTTCTCTCTCCATCTTCACTAATTTTTTTTAAATCTATAACTAAATTATAAATTAATCTATAATTTCCGTATCATCCATTTTACAACATCTATTAATTTAATGAAAATTTAATGCATATGATCCGTATAATTAATAAAAATAGAAATGAAGTAGACAATAAATATAATGGTAATGTAATGTTCAAAAGGGATTTATGAATCAATATTTCTATGAAATAATATATATATACTAAAAAGTTCCATGAAGAATTGTATGCGATCATATTTTACTTCTAACATATTCTTCTATGAAATCAAACATATTATGTGTTGTGTTGCCTTTATAAATAAGGCGTAAGAGATTCATCAATTAATATATGTAAAATCTATTTGAATTATGATTACTTTTACTTAAATTATCTAATGATTTACCTTATGACAGTCTTGCAAACCTTTATGTGGATTTATTGTCAAATAACATTGAATGCTCAAGCAACTCAAGCAAAACACTTGTAGAAAGAATTTATTATTGCAAGTAAGTTCTAAGACGTTGTGTAAAAGGGGTCACAATCATATAACTTTAAGGTTTTTGTAGATATTGGGATTTCACGTACCACCTAATGAATTTTATTTCAGTTCATTAGAATATATATGACCTATACAATATATCATGTCATCAATAGCTCATCCTCACTTCTAAGATACTATCTTCATACCACTTGAATGACTGCTTCTTCTTTGTCTAACTGTACATCACAATTGTTATTCTATGTTGATGATCAAATATTTCATTCAATAAAATTATGTATAATTCATAGATCTTTTGGATAGCTCCATATTTGCTTCCTTATTAGGAAATATAAAAAATAAATATGTTACCAAAAAATAAATATGTTACCAAAAAATAAATTTAATATATTGAATTAATTTCTCACATGTTTAAGAAAGCAAAATAATTGTTATCTTATTATCTAATCATACTGATAGAGCATTCAACTACTTAAACTACTCTGCATTTTTACTTCCCACTTCTAATTCCTCATAATCATCAACCTAACCTAATATATAAGCCTTAAAATTAGACAACTTCTCCCGATCGATGGAGTGGAGTTGATTAATGATGTATGTATCGGTGGGCTTGTGTCTCTTCCCCGATGAATTTATGAAATTCCTAATCATTTATCGTTTTCTCTTATGTGACTAAAATATGTTGTTTGCTAATTGCACCTTACACTCTTGCAATCTCTATGAATGGCGTCACAACCCCTTCTCAGCCTTCATTCGCGCATGTACATGGCATGAGATGGGTTACATCTTCCACGGCCACACCTTACACTCTTGTTAAGGAGCACACCATCAATAGTAAAGCACATCCTAGGCTTTCATGAATCATCTTCATAACACACTTCATAAAATTATTTTTTAAGATAATGTATTATTGACATTCTTATCCACATTGAAGTTGAACTCAAATAGCCCATTGTGTATTGTTATCCTTTTGAACTCAGCATCATCTAGGAAACCTAAACACTAGCTAAAACAAACTTTTCAATTATAAAGGTCGAGTTCTTCCATCTAATATTGAATATATTAAAGTTCTCACCCTTCTCTTCATCGGTAACCATTCTCAATAATAATTCATGAATGAGACATCAAAGAATTGCATTTTAGGATTGTTAAAGAAGGACCTAAAGAGAGATCCCTCAACTAGAGTAATGAGATAATTAGCCTCAATTTTACTAAGCAACTAATTCATAACACCCTTTGACTTTATATGTAACATAAACAAAGAAATGCCTATGAACTTATAATATTGGCTCAAATATTTGTATAGATAGTAAACTAACTCAAATGAGCAAATCCTTATACATCTTCAAACATGTTCTACAATATTCAAATCAACTTTGATGCATTTCAGCCTTACTCAAACTCATTCGAACCTTATTTTAACTTTTTATTCAAATTATATTCAAACCTTAATCAATTATCTTCACAAAGGATCAAGCATAATTTTGATCAAGAGTTAGCTTCGAATTAGTTCGAGAAAGGCTAGAATGTGTTGATCATAAAAATAAAAAAAATCGAATGCAACTCATTTTTTAACCCTAAGAGGCAAACTAAAAAATAATACTAATCCTCTAATACGATGAGAAGGGAGAGATTGTCACTATGACTTTATATCAGAAGTCATGCACTCAATGATCACCAACAACACAAAATGAACATATGTAGGGTTATATATCACTTCTTCATGTGGTTTCCATCTAATTGTTTAAAAGAGGTGATATTTTAGTTTTAGGGTTTAGGGAACTTTTATATATATTTATTTAAATAATGAAATAGATGGCATATTTCTTGAAATTTGAGGCATAAAATTCAAATATATATATATATATATATATATATATAAAATCTATGCATCTTAGTATTTGTTTAATGTTTTTTATTAAATGAATTTTAACAAAACTTTATCTATTCATTTAACATTGCCTTAATTTTTTTTGTCAAATGTTAACAACAGACAAATTAACATTTTTAGGATTGATACATCATAAAAAAATTACCTTGATCGAGCACGAATCTTGAGGCAAAATCAAATTGGAAACTTCAAAAATTAAATCAGAGACCATCTGAATTCCGATTTCAGCTAACTTATAGTCGAACTGAGCGTCTCAGAAACACGAACGCATCGACATAAAAATCGACTCAATATGAACCCAAATGAGTCCAAATCAGAGACTCGAAGCACTTTTGGAAGGATCTAACCACAATTTGGGTTACCAAACGGTCTCCAATTGTGACATGCTTATTATCTAATCGAACGGCTCGATGAGACGAATCCGACGAGCCCAAGATCATCAAATTCAGATATCATTAAGACAGTCAAAAGTTCATTGAATGGTGCTTGATCGTAGGAATCAAGATCGGCCGTCCATCCAAACTACTCCCAATTTCCCCTTGATCTTTCACTTATTTACAAGCCATGTCACTCAAGAATTCTATAAACAGAACCCCATTTCCTCTTGAAAAGGGAGAGGAAGCAAGAAGAGAAGAGGAGAAGAGAAGGAAGAGGAGGAAGAAGCTCCTCCTCGACCATCGTCGGAACCTCACCGGACCACCGCTGGAGCTCGCCGGACCACCGCTGGAGCCTCGCCGGACCACCGCCGGAGCCTCGCCGGACCACCGCCGGAGTTTCGCCGCACCACCACCTCAAGGCCCGACGTTCTGCTGAAGGCCCGACGTTCAGGCCCGACATTCTGCTCAAGGCCCGACGTCTTCATGTGAGACCCTCACCTTTGCCAGAGGCCCTTGTCTTCACCAGATCATCATAAAAGACTGTGTGCGCCACCATAACATCACATGAGGCCCAGACTTCCGCCGGACCATTACTTGAGGCCTTGAGCTCCACCAGGCCATCACCTGATGCCCATAGTTCTCCCAGAATACTGCCGACTATGGTCCTTTCGACCTCCGTCGCCTACTATGGTCCTTCCGACCTCCATCACTAGACAACGGTCTTTCTGACCTAGGTCTTCTGCCGACTACGGTCCTTACGACCTCCGTCGCCTACTACGATCCGTCCGACCTCCATCAACAGACAACAGTCTTTCTGACCCCAGTATCCTGCCGACTACGGTCCTTCCGACCAAACAAACATGTATATGTAACTCCTACCATGTAATGCAATCTATATGATGTATATTTGCTACATCAATACAAGGCCTTCTCCAAAGGAAGGGCCTCATTTATAATCGACTGCAAATACTAGTGGATTCATTCAAACTGGGCCAGGCCCCGTGGTTTTTCCCCCTTTTCAGGGGTTTTCCACGTAAAAACTCTGGTGTCTCTTATGAATGTTTCACCCCCCTCTCTTATCTGCTTGTGTGCTGGATCTTTGTGCAATGTTAAGACGTTAAACCATATATTTCTCTACCGCCGCGAATATTCCAGGACGCAACAAGGATATTTTAAGCTGTTTTTTAATATATATTTTTGCATATGACTTTTATATTCTTATTTACCCTTTTTTAAAATTCAAATATTCTTTAATTTTTTATATATATGAATATCTTCAATAATAAAAATAAATAAAAAATATTCATCCAAAAAAATTATTTATATATGAAATAATAAAAAAATTTTGCCAACTTATTACATTACCCAAATAAACAAATAGTCTATTTTACATGAAAATTGGCATCCAACAGTACTAATTGGCTTGCAATCTTCATTCTAACGAGGACACAAATCTCCAAAACGAGAGGCTGTATCCGTTAGCTTCGATTTGTAGTTGTCGAGGAAGCAAAGAGGAGGAGAAATGTCTCCGGCCTCAGCTTCTTCCATGTTGATTACTCCTCTATCAGTCAACACACGAAGAATACCTGCATTGCACTTTATCAGATCTCTTCCATCCAAAAAATCTTCAAAGTTGTTTCCTTTCCATCACTCTCCTCCGAAAACTTTAAGATGTTTCTCCCGCAATCAAGCCACGGAGGAATTCGAAAGGCTTTTCTCCAATCTGAACCAGGCAACGATGAAAAGAGAACCAGGTTTACCTTTCAATTTCTAAACCCCTCAATTGCTCCTATTCTTTTGAATTTTTTTATGCGATTAAGTATTGATCTGGAGTTTTTCTTGTTCGTCAGGCAGTTTAACCAGTGCTATCTTTCTGGTGGCTGGAACCACAGTATGCTTTTTTTCTTCTTTTTGAGAAGAAACACATTGTTGAGGGCACTGCTAGTCTGTACTGTTTACTGTTTGTAGGTTGGCGCTGGTATTCTAGCAATTCCTGCTGTCACACAAGAAGCTGGCTTTCTGGCCTCTGCAATAACATGCATCCTTTGCTGGATTTATATGGTAAGATTCTGCCTATAAATTAAGCAACTTTGTGTGTTTTTTATGGTGTTTGAAATTCGACAAAACAGTTTTTTCATGATGCAATCATTTTAGATGAGAAAATTTGTTATTCCTGGCTGATGATAATTTGCAGGTTGTGACAGGATTATTGATTGCTGAGGTAAATATGAACACAATGTGCGAGCTTGGTTCTGGAGGGGTATCACTGGTAAATCATCATTTTTAAAATTGCTTGTCATTTCTATGATTTATTTTTTTGAAATCGAAGCATTTACTATTGCTTGGTTTTTTATTCATTCTTCTTCTATGTGATACATT
Source organism: Dendrobium huoshanense (assembly GCA_016618105.1). Lineage (NCBI taxonomy): Eukaryota > Viridiplantae > Streptophyta > Magnoliopsida > Asparagales > Orchidaceae > Dendrobium > Dendrobium huoshanense. The sequence continues at coordinate 8,199,656 of CM028352.1, read as the reverse complement.
TTTTAGCCACTATGAGCAACTTCTAAATTAGCATATGCGGAAGATATCATTGCTGTCCCAGTTGTTGACTAGACTGGTTCCAGGGGAAGAATGGGTGATACACCTCTCATTATCTAATTGTTTTGCATTCTTGTGTTTCTATTGCAACTATCCCTGCTGCTTTGTTTGGATTAAGTAGGGTGATTAGCAACTATTGCAAGATACTTCGCCATGAATTTTATATTGAAAGCTCGTGTGGTTCTTGACAATACTTGATTTTGTTTTAAAACCCTATGATGAGGCCTTGTATACCCTCGCCCTTGAAAGCGATGCATGGAGGTGCAAAATCTTTTGGGGAAATTTTAGAGGAGGAAGAATGGGAGATACACTTCTCATTGTCTAATTGTTTGCATTCCTATGTTTTTGTTCCATCATCACTGTTGTATTTGTTTGGATTAAGTAGGGTGATTGCCAACTACTGCAAGATACTTGCCCCATGAAGAGCTCATGTTGTTTTTGCCAAGACCATATTTTGTTTGAAACATTATGATGTTGTTTTTTATATTCTTTCCCACAAAGCTTTAGTGATTCCATTACAAAATATTTTATAAGTGGAATTATTTATTTTGCTTTTCAGGTTTCAATGGCCATGCGGACTCTTGGAGGAGTTGGAGTTCAAGTTGCTTGGTATATGCCTACAAAGTTATAGGGATAATCTTAAGTTACTAATGTCAAAGAAGAATTAAGTTCATCTTTACCTCCAATATCAAAAGGAAAGAGCATCTTTCATGCAAATTCATGTGGAGAACTCACGTGGCATAGCATAGAAGTATGCTATTCAACCATATTAAATGGAAAATATTTGGTTTAGTATTTAGATGGTCATTTTTCAAACTTTAGCCTAATTGCCACTTGAAAACCTTTGATTTAATTTAAAGTCTAACTAGTAATGCTTTCTAAAACTCTATGCATTCCAAAAAGTTCATGATCATGATCCAAACAATCTGCAAATGAAAAGTCTCATACACTAACACAATTGCTTTTCAAAGAAAGAGAAGGAGTGATTATGCAGATATCATTATTAAGTGGCTCGTTGTGTAGTCTGATCATGCTGTTTCTGTGTCTTCTACTTGGAGATATTACATTAATGTGTTACATAGTAGAACTTGATATAGAGTTAACCAAATTTATTTATTGAAGTGGTCTGGGAAATTTAGTTGTCTTTTATATGCATTGTACGCATATTTATTATTTTTTTTTTATTTTTTTTTATTTACACCACCATTTGATGATTGTTTTTTCTGCAGCTGGTCGTACTTATTTATACACTACGCACTCCTTGTGGCATATATAGCTCGATCTTCAGATATCTTGACAAATTCCTTTGGCATTCCATTGTATGTATCTTGATCTCCATTCTTTTATATGGAATTATAAGGATGAAGTCGTTGTTGCTCGGATATTTGATCAAGATATTAGTGCGGTGCAGTTTTCAAAGATATTTGATTAAGATAATAACACCAAACTGGAATGCAAGCTACGTTTATATCTATAAACATAAAATATCACAGGGGAAAATGTAACTGAAGTTTTCACTTGCCGAACAATGATAACCTTAATGTGCATTGAAGTAACTTTTGATAGATTCAATTGTAAGTACTCGGATAATATAGAATTTCTTCTGTTTGTTTTCTAAAATTTTTTTGGCTGGAACCATTGCTTTTGATTTTCAAATTGTATTGACCTGAGTAACATAATGTAAATTTGTTGCACCTTCTAAATTACTCTCTCTCTCTCTCTCTCTCTCTCTCTCTCTCTCTCTCTCTCTCTCTCTCTCTCTTCTCTCAAGACCAAGAAGATTTAAAAAGTCTAATTAGTGAAAAATAATCACTAGCGGTTCTATTTGTAGCTTGAGCGAAGGGTGCTTGGGCATTTGGAAAGATAATTAACAGAGAATTTGATGTTGTGATGGCATAATTGACTAGCATAGCCTTCTAGCATTCTGGAATTTCTTGGATATTAGCTTGATCATACAGTGAGCTGCATAATGCTGACCTCGAGAAGAGAGAAACTGGCTGTGGACAACCATTTGGGGATTGAAGAAGGTTTGTCAGAGTCAACCTTAGGTGGACGCTGTGTTATTGCATTGTGGCTCTGCCCGGCTCCACAAATTTAATTTTGGGTTCTGTGTTGAGAGTGTACAGCGTCAACTAATAGATTCCATTGGTTTAGGGGCAGTGAGGCCAGTGCCAACTTCTAGATCCAAATGGATTCTATGTTTTTTGCATTATCCTCAATTTCTTTATTTTAAACGATCACTAGATTATCGTTTGACTTATATTTCTTATATTTTTTAGTTTTCATAAAAAAGCAGGTAGTTTTGTCAAACTGTTGGCATTTGCATTGCAAGTTTTCAATCAAAATTGTTTATTTTCACACATCTCGTCATCTAGTTGCATTAAGAATACTGGAACTTTAAGCTTCCTGCGCCAATTCCTTATGGCAGGTTCCGGCTGGCAGGTATGGATTAATGAATAAGTCTGTACGACATCCTTTATTTTCTATCCAAGTGATAAGATAGTTTAAATAATGATCAATGGGCCTTGAAAGATTTGTGGTGTAACTCAATTTTTTATGTATTTCTCTGTACAATCTCTAATTAATCTTAAGGTATTTCTATTATGAAATCTAGATGTTTGGCACGCCTTACCTCCATTTGGACTGTGTATCTGACAATGCTATGCATTTTTTTTTCATTAGAATCATGTTGAACTTTTTTTGCCAGTATTCTATTTTTTAATATTTTCTTGAGCACTCTTGCAGATGGGAGAGTGCCACCTTATTTTCGTTAATTTTTGGAGGTATATGCTACTATGGAAGGTCTGTTATTAGCTTACTTTATAAGTTTAGATTTGTGATTGAATTTCACTTTGTTATGAGCATAAGCCACAAGCACCTTTCATGGCTTATGGATGCTCGCTGGTCGGAATTGTTGATCTAACTGTTTAGAGAATCACATTTATACTCTTGTTCTTGAAATGGATTAGGATTATATCAGGTTAAACCTAGTAATTTATTATCCAACCTTTAGGGAATTAAAAATTGGTTTTATATACACCAAATTTCTCATGCATATATACACTTTAGGAAACGTGATTATATAAACCTTTAAATCTAGTGCATGTTGATGGAGTGGCAAATTATCTTCGTGATCATCATTACTAGTCTTGTCCTAGCTATTGGAGTTGGATTTATAAATTCTCATTTTTTATTCATTTCTTTTGAGTATTGCGTGAATTGTTAAACCTATTCTCCGTAAATCTTTTTGAAGAAGTTATGCCTATATATTAAATTAGGTCCTAATAACTCAACTCTAATTATATATGTCTAGTGGGCTTATTTTGTACCCTTCATTTTGCATGTTCATACACATGAGTCTCTTTTCAACTAACTCATATTCAATAAATGCTACCCTAGTGATACTTGTATAAATATTTCTTAATTCATCTTTTTTTTTTTCAAAATTCATATTTCTTTCGCTCTTAAATTATTTATCAACAACATTTTTTACTGCTTTGTGCTTAGGTCTAAAAAGACTTGGTTAGAAAATATTAAAAATGAACTTTCTTTATTTGATTTAATTGAGAATTTAACTCTTAACATGACTCTTAATATGACATAATGGAAAAAAGGATCCATGTAGCCAACCCCATAGTGGGATAAAAGCTTGATGTTATTGTTGTTATTGTTGTGCTTAAATCCATGTAATATAACCAATTCAATTATAATTTCCTAAAGTTACCTTTTAAATCTCCATGATATCCTTTTATCCTATAATACTCTAAAGACAATTCTCCATTTTAACAACTAAATCTTAACTCTTGAAGCCTCATTTATATCTTTAATTTTCCATTTGATAATTCTAAGATACCTTAAACATATCATTATAGGTACCAATCATTTTACTTCTGATAATATTGATTGAGAGAAAAAGACCAGAATAGTCCCCTTTTCTTATGTGGGCCAGTTTATCCCAAAGTATCACATTTCTTCAATTTAATCTCTCTATAATAAAATTGATTCTTAATGGTCACTCAAGTAGAAATTGATTGAAATTGGGACATAAAATTAATCTCAATTTAGTCCATTGACTATGCAATATTGATCACAATTTAGTGTGTAAGTGACTATTTGGGATCAATTTTGTATAGTTAAAGATTAAGTTGGAAAAATGTGATACTGTGGGGCTAAATAGGTCACAAATGAATATTTGAGAAACTATTTTGAACTTTTTTTTTTCTGTTGACTAATAATTGTTAGTATCATGCCTATTGGAATTTTACGCCATATAATTAGTCTTTGTTTTGCAAATTTTAATCTTTTTATCAGCTAAATATTTTTGTCATAGTTCGAACTTTTTATTTATTTTAGTGGATGTCTTGCTGACTAAAACTATCCTTTGTAAAAAATATTCATCAAAATATTTTATTTTGAATATCCTTTAGAAGTATCTCCATGAGCAACAACAACAACAACAACAACAAGCCTTTATCATATTATGTGGGGTCGGCTACATGAATCCGTTTTCTACATGTCCTGTTAAGAGCTAAATTCTCATCTAAATCTAATAAAGAAATGTCATTTCTAATATTTTATAACCAAGTCTTTTTAGGATTACCTCTACCTTTCTTAACATAAGTCAAACTAATACATCTACTTTCCATGAGCTATATAAAAAAATATGAACTCTATGCCAATCTATGATGCAAAGACATGGACACGGTGACACGGATACGACATGAACATTGGACACTTCAATTATTGAAAATATAAGACATGGACACGGGTTGGACGGTATTATTATTTTTATATTTTTAAAATAGTATATAATAATTGAATAAGTATAATATTAAAATAATTTAGAAATAATAAGTCACTTAACTAGAAATTGTGCTTAAAATGATTAATATTATGATGTTGAGAGTTGGGCATCGATGTTGTGTATCAGGTATCGAGAGAGGAGATAACAATGCTTTCGAGAGTCGGACATCTATGTTATGCAGTAAGTATCAAGTGTCGATGTCAAGAGAGTGTCTGTCATCGATGTTGAGAGGGTATTGGTCGTCAATGTTAAGACGACGTCAGATGAAGATGAGTTGTCAAGTTGTGGGTGTAAAATTTGCTAGCGTCGAGCATTAATGTCAAGACAGTGTTAATGTTGAGATGATTTTGAAATGTCAAAGTTATGAAAATATTTGATGAATGGGGTATTGAGTACGAACGATTGATTTGATGTTGTGGATAAAAAATAAGAAATGTAGTTTTGTATTTTAAATAAATAAAATTTTAAATACAAGAAATTATATTTAAAAAAAATCATAAAATATATAAGATATGTGTGTCGGACACGTGTGTCCAATTGGTATTTAATATATTTTTAATATGACATGTTTTTTGCGTGTCGGACACTTGTCGGAGTCATATCAGACGTGTTTTGTATCGGATACGTTCGGACACTGCACAACTCCTTAATGAGAAGTGTCAGTGAATCATAGATGCCAATTCTTAATGCAATCATAATGTAACTGAAAACACTTCAGTTATGTCACAATTACTTTTATTACTAATCAATACTACATCATGCATATCTTTAATATATTTTGCATGCCTTTGACTCTCACATTTGTTCTTTAATGCATATTATATCAATTCTTGTGATATTTGATCATTTGCCATCTTAAATTAATAAAAATCATACTAAGATTATTTCTATTTCCTCTATATGTTTTTTATTTATCACTTTAAAAAAAATTACTTTTATAATAGAGTTTTTTGTGTAAAAAACAAAATTGATTCTGTACCAATGTAATTTTTCCAAATCTTTTTAGAAAATTAGCTCGTTAATTTTCTTGGCAGAATATTTCATGAAATTTAATTAAAGTGACCTTAATTTCTGTGATTGTTACTTTTCATCAAGTTTTTAGATCTATAAGATTTAACTCCAAATAATCCCTAGTTATCATATGTAATTCTTCGGAAATTATTGTAAAGTGACCTACAATTTGCATTTAAGACGACAAGGTTATTTATGTTTAAGTACAATAGGTTTTGTTTTTTTTATATGTCTTATCTTTACTGTTTCAGACTTTATAGCAAATCAAATTGATTATGGCTAATTCATACTGTAGTCAGCGGGTCATCGGAGCAATTAATGGGTTTTTGGTTTTCGGCATCATCATTTCATTTGCAGCCCTCGTGGTAAGTGCCTATCTACTGCGACTTGTTTTACTTTAGTTACTTCATTATTGAATAAGCATTGTGTAATGTTAGCTATGCCATACCTTCATTTTAGGCTCAAGGGTATTATGGACATGTTTGTTAGAAAACATAATTGTAGTCCTTGTTAGATTGAGATTGGGTGCTTATAAATTATGAGAGGAAGGAAATAAATATGTGAATATCCTTAATTAAGAGGATAAAAAATGTAATTAAATGCAATTTTCTAATCCATTACTTCTCAAAGATAACACTTTCCAATATAGAATTTTTTTCTACAATGTCACTCCCTTTCAAGGTGGAGCACACACATCAAGAAGTTTCAAATTGTTATAGAGTTTAAGAAAATGAAGAGGTCCTAAAGCTATCAGCCATTTGTTCTTCACTTGAGGTTTGGGGATTGATGATCTTTGATAAGATTGCATCTCTAATGAAGTGACTATTTTCTTCAATTTATTTGGTTTTTTCATGGAAGGTAGGATTGCTTGCAGTATAGATGGTTGTTTGATTATCATAGTTAAGGATTAGGAGTTGTGTGATAAGAAAATTAAATTCTTGTACAAGAGTTTTGATTCATATCATTTCATAAGCAGAATATGCCATAACCATATAATCAAAATACACCAAATGATTTAGTTACAACCATATGTTTCTTTCTTTTCTTGGATACTATATTTCCACTCTATTATGCCATAACCATATATTCAAACTACAACACTTAATTAGTTGCAACCATCTATTTCTTTCTTTTCCAGAATACTAGATTTTTGCTCTCGAAGTCAATATCCAGAGGTAGATTTTTGATCCTCAATATATCCAACAAATTATGCATTGAAAATACTTCAATCCTTGAATAATTAACAAAACATTTTTCTTGAAATTCTTTGATATGCCCTAAAATTCTTGGGATAACATCCCAATATATATTTTTTAAGTTTTGCGCATGCTGATTGACCATACCAACAAAAGGGATATATTAACAAGATATGTTGCCCAACTAGACGTCAATTGCATGAATGAACTTTATAGTTTTATCATGGATGGTTGTAGAGTTTCCTTGGGCGAGTCAATAGGCTTATGCTCTAGAAAATTAGTTTTTTCAAGATAGTTTTTAGCATATTTTCTTTAAGAGATGGAAATGCTTCTCTTGCTATAGATAATTTCAATATCAAAAAAAAAAAAATTGGATGTTGTAGATCTATAGCGATAAATATTATCTTTAATGTTATTTTACTTTAATGATGCACAATGTATCAATTCTAATTAGAAGAATATCATCAACATGTACGATTAGAAGCCAGAGAACGATTGTCCAATGTTAACAAGAATGTTATAGATTTGCCAAAAAATGTACAAGGACTTTGTTCTAGTATCTTTTTGAAGCATGCATATTTTATTTTCTCCCAATATATATAAGTGGTTGCTCAATATAAAATGTTTTATTAAAATCCTTATAGAGAAAAACATTACTAACATACATTTATGCTATGACAATCAAGCAAGAAAGTAAACCCAATTAAATTGAGCCACTGGCAAAAAAGTCTCAAATTAGTCATTATTATGAATTTAACTATATCATTTTACCACCGATTAATCTTTGTAGCGATCAATATATCCATCAAGATGGAGATTAACTACGAAGACCTATTAACAAAATATATTTAATCCTAGTAGGAAGTGTAATCAATTCTCTAGTTTGAAATCAAGAAGAGCATCCACTTGGTAGTCCATAACTTTCTTCTAACTAGGGTTTAGCAAGGCCCGTTGCTATGTCTTTGGAATAGAGATAATAGACAACAATAAAATTTGAGGAAAAGATGAGAAAAGACGATCCAAGGACATAAACGATTGTAGTCATGAATGATTAGTGTGTTTTGTAGGGAGCGATGTCAACATGAGATGTAAGGCCTTAGTGATAGTTAGTTGTTCATATGGAAGGAGGTGTTTGTTAGACCGGTCCACTGGACCGGTCCAGCCGGTCCAGGCGGGACCGGTTCACGGGCGAAACCGCAAAACAGCGGAGAGAACTCCGCCTGTGCGGGATGCCGCGCGAGCCGCTCATCTTGTAGGGCTGTTTTAGGAAGGTTTTTGAATGGATTTTAGGAGGGAATTTGAATGTAGGGACTGTTTAGGGAATTCCTTTTGATTTGTATGCATTAAATAGTAGATTTTCCTAGGGTTTGATCATCTTGAATTTGGCTGAAATTTGAGATCTCGTAGATTTAGGTTTTCTTTGGGCTCTAGCGGCGTCTAGAGATTTGGGAGAGATCGATCCTCCTCTCGAATTGACGATCAATTGTATCTTTGCTGTTTTATTCATCTACTAGTGAAATACAAGAGTTTTTCTTCATTTTTTCTCAGATTTTTCGTGTAAAACTCCTATTTTTCTCTGTTTTTGGGCTGTTTCCTGCTGTGGACAGCAATAATTCTGCTGCAGTTTACTGATTTTGGCCAGGAACACTTGTGAATCCAAGTGTTTCCTATCAGTGTTGCAAAAGGAGATGATCAAGTCTTGCGAGGGGGAGATATGAAGGCTAATGGTGGTAAATGTACAAACAAAGTTGTTTTGTTGGAGATAAAAAGGAAGCAAAATTAGGGGATGTAGTGTGAAAGATTACATCGGCATATATGGTTTTTTAGTATAAAAATCATAACATCAGTAACCTTCTAAGTATGTGAATATCCTAAAAAGATGCATTGAGTAATATGATGGGATAGTTTGTGTAAGTCATGACCTAGGTGAAGGAAATGAACAAAACACACGCAATTAAAGATGCAAAGGCTTAAATGTAAATGGGGAGAGGCGGATTAGCGAGTTAGGGAAGGGTGCAGTTGTGCTAGTTAGTGGGAGGGGCTTGGTACGGTATAAAAGGGGATGGGTTGGAGAGAGATAGAGCAAGGAAACCTATCTTTGATGTATGTTTAAGAGATAGTTATATGCTTATTGACGTTAGGTGCATATAAATAGGTATATGATAGGGAACACTTCTTGAAATAGAAAAAAACCTCAGCAAGCCCAAAATAGTAAACAAGGAAGATCTAGGTGGAATCACACGAGAAACTTTTTAATTGATGATAAGAAGAAGAAACAAACAAGATATAATGGATCTTCAATTGGAGAGGAAGATCCAGCTCTCCTTAACCCTAGCCGCCCACTAGAATCCCTTTCTCTCCTATGGAAAACTTAATTCAACAAAAACATAACATTACATAACCCTAATCCTAGGGTGAACAATCTATTAAAAGTATACAAACCAAAGTAAAATTCCTAAATAGCCCTTCAATTCACATTTCCCTCCCAACTACCCCCTCCTCTTTGTTCATTATGGTGTGGACTCCACCCCAAGGGGGGCAGATAAAGCCTGGGATGGACCAGGCTTGCACCTAGTGTAAATTTTGGTCGGTTCCTCCTAGACCAATCTAATAATACCCCCATTCTCAAAAACCCACCTTGTCCTCAAGGTGAAAGGATGAAAACTTATGCTTTATCTTCTCGTACGGCTCCCACATGGATTTATACTTGGGTAGGTTCTTTTCCAACATGGGTTTATGCTTGGGTAGGTTCTTCCACTTTGTCAATACTTCCTTGTTTCCTCCCTCTCCCTGTCTTACCCCTTTCAGCTCTAGTGATTCTAATGCCACATACAAATCATCCATCAATGCCATGGATAACTCCACGATGGATGCATGATTCTCGATAGCTCTCCTCAACTGTGACATGTGGAATATCGGGTATATGGTAGCAGTCGGGGGTAACCTCAATCGATGCGTCACTTCTTTGATCCTTTCCAATATCTCATAAGGGCCAAAATACCTCAGGGCCAACTTCTCATTCCTCTTGTTGCCATCATCCTTTGTTTGCAGGGACGAAGCTTCAAGTATACCCTATCCCCTGCCTCAAACTGAATATTCTTCTTGTGCCCATTTGCTTGCTTCTTCATGATATGTTGAGTCCTCAAAAAGTTTATTTTTAATTCATCGAGCACCTTATCCCTCTCCTTTAAGTACCGCTCTATTGAAAAGACTGGTGTGGTACTTTGTCCAAAGTGCACCTTATGAGGTGGGTCTCTTCCGTACAACACTTTGAAAGGAGTCATATGAAAAGTCGAATGATACAAAGTGTTGTACTAGTACTTTGCCCACACTATCTACTTGGTCCACAATTGAGATGTCTCTGAAACAAAATATTGTAGGTATGTCTCCAACCTCCTATTTACCACCTACTTTTCCCACCCGTCTGAGGGTGGTAAGTAGTGCTCCTTTTCAGCACGATCCCCTCCAGCCTGAATCTCCCTTCAAAAGTGATTGAGGAACATCTTATCTCGGTCGAATACTAATACTATAGACTCCAGCATCCGATGCAGTCTGACCACCTCTCTGATGAATGTCGCTTCCATTGTTACTATCATATAAGGGAACAATTATTAGGTCAGGTAACCTGACGTAGCTCTACGTTCGGACACCAATAACATATTGCCACGTGTTCTTACTCAATACCGCGTGGCCTGACGTCTTGACCCGGGATTGCTATGTTCGCGTATTGCTCGGTATTGCTAGGTATTCCTTGTCAATAATGAAAAATATCGCTATGTGAAGACCAATACCGAGCAATACCGAGAAAATCTCGGTATTGCTCTTCACATAATGATATTTCTCATTATTGCCGAGAAAAATTGACATATACCGAGCAAATACCGAGCAACACGCGAACATAGCAATCCCGTCTCCGTTCCGGGTTGGGGTTGTCGGGCCGCGCGGTAAATAGTGAGAACACGTGGCACTATTTTACTGGCGTCCAAACGTAGAGCTATGTTAGGTGACCGGACTAAATAAAAGTTCCATATAAGGATGTCGCAGGAGAATAAAATGAGCATACTTTCTCAACTTTCCTGCCACCACCAAATTCACTGTAAATCCCTCAGATCGGGGTAACCCATCTATGAAATCCATAAAGTCCTCCTCCCATACTTTGTCTAGAAGTGCCTGGGGTTGCAGTAATCCCCATGAAACCATGTTCATATGCTTGTTCCTCCGGCATATCTCACACTTTGCCACCATCTCCTCCACAAACTATGCTGCTAATCTCATGTATGCTTTTTGCACACCAAAGTGGCCCCCAACAATACTCTCATAGAACTCCTGCAACAATTATGGGATATGGATCAAGGTTTGTGGCAGCACAAAACTTCCCTAATATAATAGCCTCTCCCCTTCTATCGAATAGCCAGGGCGGCTACTCCCATCATTCAGTAGATCCACCCTAATCTCCCCAGCCCCTCATCCTGCACAGTCCTCCTTGATATCCCCCCAATCCAACATCAGCGGTATTGAAATGTCTAACTCTTGGAGCTCCCTTACGCATCTGGACAATGCATCAGCCGCCTTGTTCTGTAACCCTGACCTCTACTAGATCTCAAAGTCATGGCCCAACAGCTTTGATAGCCACCTTTGACGCTCCTCAGTCATCATCCTCTACTCTAACATATACTTTAAGCTCCTCTGGTCCGTCCTAACAATGAAATGTTAGCCCAACAAGTAAGGCCTCTACTTCTGAATATCTAATACAATGGCCATCAATTTTCTCTCATAGACTGACTTCAGTATAGACATGGCTGTCAAAATCTGGCTAAAATAAATGATGGGTCTGTGATTTTGCATGAGCACTGCCCCCAATCCATATTCGGATGCATCAACCTCTGTCGTGAACATCTGGCTGAAATCAGGTTGGGCCGAGATTGGTACTGTGGTCATGACTGTCTTCAATCTCTCAAAGGCATGGGTAGCTACCTCTCCCCTCCCCACATGAAAGCTATGATTCTTCAGTTTCTCTATCAGTGTCCAGACTATCGTGCTAAATCCCCTCAGGAATTTCCTGTAGTACCCAGTCAATCCTAGGAACTCCCTCAAGTTCTTAGGTAGAGGTCATTTCAGTATTGCCTCAATCTTGGTTTGATCAGCAGCCACCCCTCCTGGGATACCACGTGCCCCAAGTACTCCACAATTGTCTGTACAAAATAACACTTCTTCACATTGACCCTCAGTTGATGCTCTTGTAACACCTCTAAGAACACCCTTAAATATTCCAAATGCTCCTCACTGGACTTGTTGTGCACCAAGATGTTATAAAAAAAAAATAGAGTGAACTTCCTGTGGTATAGTAGGTTCTTGTTCATGAGGAGTTGTAAGGTGGTAGGGGAGTTTGTGAGACCAAACGACATCACTAAGAACTCAGTGTCCCTCGTGTGTCCTAAATGCCTTCTTCGGAACATCCTCCTCTATCATTTGGATCTGATGGTATTCAGACTTTAGGTCTACCTTCGTGAATACCTGCTCCATAAATCTCATCTAGCAACTCATCTATCACTTTAATAGAAAATTTGTCTGGCACAGTCTTCTTATTCAGGATTCGGTAGTCCACATAAATTATCTAGCTTCCATCATTCTTCTTAACCAGTAAATCTGGGCTAGAAAAAGGGCTCACGCTCGACCTGATGATCTCTACCTTCAACATCTCCTATCAGCTTCCCAATCTCATCCTTCTGGAATTGAGGGCATATCAATAATGTCTGAAACTAATACGTGAAATCTCCTCCCTCAAAGTGATGGCGTATTCATGCCCCCTTGGTGGTGGCATTCCCCGAGGTGGCTGAAAAAACCTTACTGAACTGTTGTGTAACTGTTTATAATGAAAGAGGGACCCTATAACTGTCTATAATGAAAGAGGGACCCCCCCCCCCCCCCCCCCTTCCTCTCCTTTGATCTCCTTTAAACTCTGTAGCACCATCAAAAATCCTTATCCACCTCTTGTATGGCCCTTACCATGGTTTTGAGAGACACCATGGCTTTGGAGAGCCTTGCTTCTCCCATTATCACCTCTAAAACATAACTCTTTTACCCGTCTATCTTGCACCTTCGCTTCTATAAGGCGCTTGAAGTTGTCTCCAGGGTGAACTCCCGTACCCTTCTCCTTCGGCGCTTCCCTCTAAAATGACAATGTCTGGGTTCTCGGTGCTAGGGTCGTAGAGGTGCTCCAATAAGCTATTCATGTGATGTTGCTCCTGCAGGCCTTCTCCCTGCGATATTTTTCCTCCACCCTCTGAGCAAGCTCCATCGTCTCTCTAAGCCCTCTAGGTCTCAGTACCCTAAGCTTTGCTCGTATGTCCTCCCTAAGCCCCTTCACGAAATTCCCTTCCAACCCTTGGAAATTCTTCTCAGTCTTCCCGACAGTAGTCCAAACTTCTCCTGATATTCATGACTATCCCTTCTTGAGTTAGGGCATAGAACTGTTTGTGGAGGTATCCTTCCCAAATGGCTCAGAAGCGTTCCAACAGACACTCCTTAAATTTTGTCTATTAATAGATCTGATATCGAGCCTCCCTCCACTGAAACCATGCTAGGGCTTTTCCCTTCGAGCATAGGCCCACTGCCATGAGTTTTTCCTCTTCTATCAGCCCATTGATAGCAAAGTAACACTCCACCTGGTACACCTAGCCCTGAAATCTTCCCCTTGAAAGATCCACATCTTTAGCTTTCTCAATCTCACATTCATACCCCAATGGTTTCTCCCTTTGTTGGTTTCTCCCTTTGTTGGTTCCTCCCGTGTAGTAGTGGTGTGATTACCTCCCTTCCTTGGTTGAGTTGGACCTCATGGCTCCGCCCAACCATGACTTCCTCCATTCCACCTCTCCCCATGCCCGGGTATCTCCCAAATGGATCGGCCTCCCTCCTTGATATCCTACCTTCAGAATACCCCTATCCACTCACCAACATAGCTACCCGTAGCGGTTCTTGATGGAAAACACTCTCCACTTTATCACCATCATCCTGAATTTCCTTTCCCCTTAGTTCAGCCCCTATGAATCGCCGGTAAAGCTTTCGAATGCATCTCAAGCATCTTTTTCATAATATCTTCAAAGTTTCCCAAAACGGTTCTCGATGGCTGAGAGTCTTCCCTCCACCCCATAATATATTTTCTTTACTCCATCCTTGAGTTGTTCTATCTCGCCTTCCAACACATCCATCTTCTTTGATGCCATTAACTTGGATCTAGGTTCCAACAACAAAAATCAGCGTAGACAACTTGTTTTTCTTCATAAGAAGGTGCTTTGATGCCAATTTAATAGGAAACACTTCTGGAAATAGAAGAAAACGTTGGCTGAAATTTTATTTCAACAAGCCCTAAAATAGTAAACAAGGAAGATCTAGGTGGAATCACACGAGAGATTGTTTAATTGATGACAAGTAGAAGAAACAAACAAGATACAATGGATATTCAATTGGAGAGGAAGATCTGGCTCTCCCAAACCCTAGCTTCCCACTAGAGTCCCTTTCTCTCCTATAGAAAACTTAATTCAACAAAAACATAAGATAAACCTAGTTAACCCTAGGGTGAACAATCTATTAATAGCATACAAACTAAAGCAAAATTCTCAAACAGCCCTTCAATTCGAATTTCCCTCACGACCTCCCGTTCCTCTCTCTTCATTATGGTGTGGACCCTACCCGAAGGGGGCAGACAAAGCCTGAGACGGACCAGGCTTGCGCCTAGTGTAAAATCTAGTCGGTCCCTTCTGGACCAACTAGACTGGTCCCTCGTGGACCGGTCTAACAATATATTAGACATACAATAAGAAGAAAATAAAAGAGATTACTATCCTCAATCAAGAGGGCACGAAAATGTAATAAAAACACATCTCCCTAATTTAGTGATTTTTAGATGGACAATGTTTTTAAATCTAGTAATTTTCTTACAATAACAATGTAGAACTGCATAAGTTTATATGAGTATTTTGTAACCAAAAAACAAGGACACTTTTTCGGGACTAAATAGTGAAGTTTACATATAGGGAGTAGCAAGCGGTGACCTGCAATGGAATTCTCTTCTTCGGGCTAATGTTGAGGCCGTTCCACGAAGTGTTCCTATAATTGCTCTGTCGTTTGTCTATCAGGTAAATGATTTAGCATTTCTATTCTTTTATTGGGTATGTGTAACACTATCTTTGTTATTTTCAGAACGTAGTTCCAGTTCTTTGCACAAATCTTGAGGGAAACCTATCAAAAGTCAGGTGCAAAATTCTGTTATTTGGTTTTGGTTTTAATCTTTTTTCCCTTTATATTAAAATATTAGATTTCAAATTAATTATAATTTATGCCGCTCAAACACATGATAATAGAAGTGACCGTCAAGTCAAATCAGTTTTATATTTGTAAATTTATAGTCTAATGAAGAAGAAAAAAAAGATAAGCTTGAATGCCATGAATGGCTTAAATGCTTGCCAATAGGCATAATATTTGCATTTAAGATGAATGCGGTTTCTAAATCTGAGATGAGAAAGAGCTTTAAAATTTCAAGGACAAAATATTTTGAAATGGTTCTTCTTGCCTTAAAGTTTATGTAGGAGCTAACATTTGCTTTTCATTTTGGAAGGTCAATAACTTGTTTGGTTTTTAGGAGAGAATACATTTATATTTGTACCTCAAAATTATGTAAGTAGAATCATAAAGTAGTCCCCATTTGGATAAGTTGATGCAGGACTACTTAGATGCTATGGTTTTGATTTCATTTGGGCATTGCACAATTAATAGATTAGAACAATTTCGGAACAAAATTACAAACAATTTTCAAACGACAATTAAAACAAATGACGCGATCAATTGCGTAGGTGAAACCACATGCTCCGAATTTGAACTAACAAGATAATTGAGAAAATAAAAACAATACCGACTAGTAGTTTTCAAATTAAATCCCTAGTCTAACAACGAGACGTAGGATGCATAGAAGATTACACTCAATTCCTACAAAAGACTAAGCTTGGCAAGAGCAATTTGAAGGAGCTTTCGTGACTACAATCTAACCAATTGAGAATTTAGATTTAGAGGAAGTTGAAACAAGTGATAAGGATAACCTTCGCCAAGGAGAAGTGGAGATCTTCCGTTCGGTACCTTCAATGTCTTATTCCATGGCTCCCGTCAAAGCAAATAAGGTACGTCTCTTGAATAATCACAAAGCGAAGAAGTTTCACATGATAGAGGAGAAGGTGCAAGCTGTCAAACTTTTCCCTTACAATCTGAAGTAGTTTCAGATTTTCCACTAAGAAAATCTGAGAGAATTTCTCAGATTTTTAATGGGCTGGGTTATAGAAGATGGGGAGGAGAACCTGGCCGAAAATGTGAGAAGAGGGCTGCAGGAAAACCTCCTTTACAGGCTTTGGAAGAGGGGATTTACTCCTTGCAAACCAGGGAGATGAGAGGCGATGAAAAGGGAGAGGGAGTTGACGGGCTGGAGAGGGGAGCCTTGTTTCCCAAATCAGAATTCTAATATTAGGAAATAATTAAAACAAAGCATATAGGAAGACTCGGCCTTGATAGGGAGTTTTCAAATTGTTTCCAAAAGCTGAGATGTAGTTTAGGAAACAATTCTATGGAATTGTTTTATTGGGCCGGCAGTTAGAGAAACCAAGAAGGAATTTGTGGAGAAGATTTGGGGAGTTTTAAAAGGCTAGGAGAAAAGGAAACTTCTTAATTAAATTCAATTTTGAATTTGAAATTCAAACTGAGGTAATTAAGGAACTTTCCTAAAATAGATTCATTAAATTAGGAAAGATATTGAAATTTTCAAGGATTAATTTGAATTTCAAATCTTCCCTCATTCAACTCAATCTAAAATAGGAAACAAGCTTGAATGAGAGAAGAGGAGAGTGGATCGGTGGCTAGGGAGATGGAGGCCGGCGGCATGGAGTTTTGAGCATGGGTTTGGCCGTGGAATTGAGGGAGATTTGGGAAGGGAAATTCGGGTGCTAGGGTCACCGGCGGCTAGGTGAGGAGGGAGGAGATATGAGAGAAATAACGGGACGAGAAGAGAACGAGATAAACAAAGAAACCATGAACCCGACTCATCTAGGTTGATGGGTATTGCGCCAAACTTCTTCCTCTCCTAGGAAGCTTTCTCTATTAGAATTCTCAAACACACAACTCTCATGCAAGAAGGAATTTTCATCAATAATCATCCATTAGCCATCATAGAATAAAATGGGGCTTTAAATAGCCTCCTACAACATGACTCGAAACAAAAGACACAAACGCCCTTTGGGCTCACATACGAAAACTCTCACAAGAGGGGTACAACGGGAAAGACAACACATAAGCAACGAAATAAAATAAAATAAAAATACGACTCATAAATGCCACATAAGCAAATAACAAACTACATGAAAATGAAATACATCAACGACTCAAAAATATAAAGACTCGATCGTGGCCGTAGATCGACGGCCACGTCTCTGATAAACTCTCCATGACGATCTGATGTCCCCATCATTCTCCCGGGGTGGGAGAAAACTCGACTCCGTCGAGTAGGAATCTCTGAAGCTCTCGTAGATCTCTAGTGCATCTGGGTCAATCTGCTGCAGCTCCTCACGATCTAGCCATGTATCCTCTGACTCAGGCTTTCCTTTCCACCTGATCAAATATCTTCTTCGTCCTCCTTCTCTTGTGGATATGATCTCATCACTTAAGACTGCCTCCACTTGCTCTGCCATAGGAAATTTGGGAATATTTGGTAGTGGGGGTAGGCTTGGGATCTCACAGGGTGGGTTCACACAAGGCTGTTTTGATAGTGGATTTTGTGGGTTAAAGTCAGGACCTTCATATGCCACTAAGTCTTCTATGTTAAAAGAGGAATTTATATTGAAATCTGCAGGCAGATCCACTATATAAGCATTGTCATTAATTTTCTTAAGAATCTTGAAAGGTCCAGCACTCTTTGCATGTAATTTCTTAACTGTTCCTGGAGGGAACCGTTCCGGACGAATCCGCACCATAACAAAATCACCAACCTCAAAAGTTTTAAATCGCCGTTTTAAATCTGCATGTAATTTATATTCCTGATTATTCTTTTCAATTTGTTGTGCAATGTCTTTATGAAGTTCATGCAAATGAGATGCAAATGCTGATGCAGACTCAGAAATCCTATACCTAGAACTCATGGGAATCAGGTCTAACGGCTGTCTAGGTTTGAACCCGTATACAATTTCAGAAGGACTTCGACCCGTGGTTCGGTTAATTGAATTATTATAAGCAAACTCAGCAGTAGGAAGAATGGAATCCCAGTCTCTAATGTGTTCACCAACCAAGGACCGCAATAAATTACCCAGACTCCTATTGACTACCTCGGTTTGACCATCAGTCTATGGGTGAAAGGCAGTGGAAAAGTGAAGTTTGGTGCCCATTTTCATCCACAGGGTTTTCCAGAAATAGCTAGTGAATTTCACATCCCTATCCGAGACAATGGTTTTGGGCAAACCATGTAAACGGACGACCTCATTGAAGTACAACTTCGCGATGTGGGAGGCATCGGATGTTTTAGAACATGGAATGAAATGTGCCATTTTGGAAAACCGGTCAACTACCACACAAATAGCATCGTGCCTACGGAGTGTCTTGGGCAGGCCTAAGATAAAGTCCATACTAACGTCCTGCCAAGGACAACTGGGAACAGGTAAGGGTGTGTAAAGACCAGTGTTCTGCTTACGTTGCTTGGCCAGTTGGCAGGTGTGACACCGACTGACCAGCCGACCAACATCTCTCTTAAGGCTGGGCCAAAAGAAACGGTACTCCACGGCTTCGATAGTCTTGTCCCGTCCGAAGTGCCCAGCGAGGCCTCCAGCGTGGAGTTCCCATACCAAAAATTCCCTAAGGGAGGTGCTCGGGATGCAAAGCCTCTGGGCTTTGAAAAGATAACCATCCTCCAGTAGGAAATCGTCCACTAAGCGTGTGCTGCCAGTGGACAAGAGAGTGTAGGTCTCCTTGAAGTCGGGGCATTCTAAATAATCCTTCTTTATTTGGTCAAAACCCACAACTTCTGCTCTCATCTCAGTGGTGGTCATCATACGACGACTGAGAGCATCGGCAGCTTTATTTTCAACTCCCGCCTTATGTCTAAGGGTGTACGTGTACTCCTGAAGGAACTCAACCCATCGACCGTGGCGTGCATTCAATTTCTTTTGGGAGTTGATATAACGCAGAGCTTCGTGATCCGAGAAAATGACGAATTCTTGCGGGAGCAAGTAATGTCGCCAATAACGAAGTGATTGGATCACAGCGTAGAACTCTTTGTCATAAGTGGAATAACGCTGCCGGATATCGTTCAATTTCTCACTGAAGTAAGCTACAGGGTGACCTTCCTGGGAAAGGACTCCTCCAATTCCGACCCCCGAAGCATCGCAAGTTACTTCGAAGACTTTGGAGAAATCAGGAAGTCGCATCACTGGGGCCTCCACCATTTTCTGCTTAATCTCATCAAAAGCTCTAGTGGCGACCGGGGTCCAGTGGAAATCACCCTTCTTCAGGCAGTCAGTGATAGGAGAAACAATTGTGCTGAAGTTCCGTATGAATCTCCTATAGAAGGTGGCTAATCCGTGGAAGCTGCGGACTTCCCGGATAGTCTGAGGGATAGACCACGCTACAATGGCCCTCACCTTCTCGGGGTCAGCGGAAACCCCTTGGGCTGATACGATGAAGCCCAGGAAGATGACGCGATCTACTAGGAAGGTGCATTTCTTAGGATTGGCATATAATTGCTCCTTCCTTAAGACCTCACAAACTTGCCTTAAATGGTCCAAGTGCTGACTAATGGAATGACTGTAAATAAGAATGTCGTCAAAGTAGACGACGACAAACTTTCCCATAAACGGACGCAGCACTTGAGTCATGATTCTCATAAAAGTGCTAGGGGCATTACTGAGCCCAAATGGCATGACTAACCACTCATAAAGACCATCCTTAGTCTTGAAGGCAGTTTTCCACTCATCACCGGGTCGGATCCGGATCTGGTGGTACCCACTTTTAAGATCAATTTTGGAGAACAATGTTGCACCCGTCATCATATCGAGCATGTCATCGAGCCTCGGAATGGGGAATCGATATTTGACGGTGATCTTGTTGATAGCACGGCTATCAACACACATTCTCCAAGTTCCGTCCTTCTTCGGTGTAAGAAGGGCCGGCACCGCGCAGGGACTAAGACTCTCCTTAATGAAACCTCGCTGCAGTAATTCATCAACCTGCTTTTTAAGCTCAGCATGTTCCGTGGGGTTCATGCGATAGTGTGGCAGGTTTGGAAGGCAGGCTCCAGGGACGAAGTCTATAGCATGCTGGATGTCTCTAAGTGGTGGTAACTGATCGGGGAGATCATCGGGAAAGACATCAGCATACTGTCCTAAAATAGGTTGTACCTCCTCAGGAATGAGCTCGTCAGATTCAGTGGAAATCTCACGGCCAACTAAGGCAAACAGAGGGGCGCCTTGGGCAAACTCAGTAATCAGAACCTTGGCGGTGACAAGGTTCACGCCCTTTTTAGATTTGGCTGGGTTGGATTTCGTGGCATCCGTAACCCGGGGCTGTGATGGCAAAAGCTTAATCTTTTTGCCAGCATGTTCAAACACGCAGGTGTTTGAACGCCCATAAATGTGGACATCGTTATCGTAGATCCAGGGGCGACCTAGCAAAATTTGTCCAACATTCATAGCCAACACATCGCACCAGACATTCTCCTTATAAGTGGCAAAGGAGATGGGTACGTGGCTTCGTTCCTTCACTTCCAAGGCATTGGAGTTGACCCACGATACCTTATACGGGTTGGGGTGAGGAACGGCAGACAGACCTAACTGGGATACTATGCTGGAGGAAACAGCATTAATGCAACTACCACTATCCACTATGACTTTACAGTTCTTGTCTTTGATTTTGGTATAGGTATGGAAAATCGTGGTCCTACGCCAGTCATCAGTGGGTGTCGGGTGTGATAGTGCACATCTCACCACGCAGATGAGAGAGGTATCCAGCTGTTGAAGGCAATTGAGGACCGTAGTGTCGTCCTCCTCCTCGAAGTATTCGCCTTCTTCCTCGACTTGATGGATCTGATCAACCTCGGGCTCGAGATCGTCCTCAGTCATCTCCTCAACAATCGAAACCTTGTAAGGACTGGAGCACTGAGAAGCGATATGTCCATACCCCTGGCATCGAAAGCACTTGGTCCCGGGACTGGACCGAGGGGCATCCGGGGTTGGAGGTTTACTTCTAAAATCAGATCTAGGTGCAGGTGGACCCGTGGGTGGTCGGGTCGTGTTCCCCGGAGTGGGTCGTGAAGCAGGAGTGTGCGGGGTGGAACTACCGGCTGATCTATACGAGGGTCTAGAATCATGGGAACGACTCGGGTGATGAGAACGGGACTCCTCTAGATCAAGCACTAAGCTGTAGGCATTCTCCAGTGTAGTGACGTTCCGGGCAAATAACTCATTGCGTAGATCCTCACGCAACCCGGTCCGAAACATAGATAAGATTTGCGCGGGGGTGGTAGAGGTCTCCCCTTTGCATCTAATCAAGAAGTCATCAAACGAGGCGATGTACTCCTTCACTGGTTTGTTGCCTTGGGTCAACCTATTCCACCTGTCCAATAGGCGGGGGAAGTACGACGAGGGCAAGTACTTCTGTTTGAGTTCCCGCTTCATGGATAGCCAGTCTACAATAGGGTACTCATTCCTATCCTCCCTGAGACTCTCTAAGTTCGCCCAAAACTGACTCGCCCTACCCGTAAGCTTCATGGCAGCAAAACTAACCTTCCTGGCCTCAGAAATATCATACCACTTAAAGAAACTATCCATACCTTTGACCCAGTCCAGGAAGAGCTGAGGATCGAGGGTGCCATCAAAGGTAGTAGCATCAACCTTAATGTTCTTCATAAGTGGTGCATCGGGATCATGGCCGTGGTAGGTAGCACGATGATTGGCACGGTGATGCCTCTCATCCAAATCAGGATCATGACGTGGATCATGTCCATGATAGTGAGCTCGATGATTAGCCCGATGTGGCCTCTCATCCGGGTAGGTTTCATCCCCATACATAGAAGTGGGTCTAGATGGGGTGTAAGGAGTGGGGTGGTCTCTAGCTCGCTCAAGTGTATCGAATCTTTCGGTGGTGTTCCTACGAAGCTCAGCTAGATCCGCCTGGTTTTCCTTGAGTTGCTGGCTAATAGTGTTCATTTGGCCTACCAAGAGGTCTAAGGTCCTTCCTAGTTGTTCCGGGTCCATTCCTAAACACAATGGGATACTT
Organism: Dendrobium huoshanense; assembly: GCA_016618105.1. NCBI lineage: Eukaryota > Viridiplantae > Streptophyta > Magnoliopsida > Asparagales > Orchidaceae > Dendrobium > Dendrobium huoshanense. The sequence continues at coordinate 8,177,294 of CM028352.1, read as the reverse complement.
TGAGGGTTTTCTAGAAAGTGGACAGCAAGCTAGGGAGTGAAAAGACACTCTAAAATGACCTTATATGGTGCAGGAATTTCAGGGGCAGCCAACTACACTCAAGTATTAAGTCACCCTAACAAGTAATAATGAATGCAAGGTTTAAGGACAGCAAAAACACACTTAAATAGTGATCCCAAAGTTTGTAAAACTGCAGGAATTTTTCTGGACAGCACACTAACAAGGGTGTAAGATGAACTTACGATGTTTTATGCTCACAAAATGACATACAATGCTTTAGTAGAAACCTAGGGATGATATGGAAAGCTTTCTAAAAGAGATAAATGCAAAAGGAAAACGCAACAAGAGAAAACTACCAGGAATCCTAAAACATGCAAGAGCATACCATGCTCTGATACCAGATGATGCAGGACTACTTAGATGCTATGGTTTTGATTTCATTTGGGCATTGCACAATTAATAGATTAGAACAATTTCGGAACAAAATTACAAACAATTTTCAAACGACAATTAAAACAAATGACGCGATCAATTGCGTAGGTGAAACCACATGCTCCGAATTTGAACTAACAAGATAATTGAGAAAATAAAAACAATACCGACTAGTAGTTTTCAAATTAAATCCCTAGTCTAACAACGAGACGTAGGATGCATAGAAGATTACACTCAATTCCTACAAAAGACTAAGCTTGGCAAGAGCAATTTGAAGGAGCTTTCGTGACTACAATCTAACCAATTGAGAATTTAGATTTAGAGGAAGTTGAAACAAGTGATAAGGATAACCTTCGCCAAAGAGAAGTGGAGATCTTCCGTTCGGTACCTTCAATGTCTTATTCCATGGCTCCCGTCAAAGCAAATAAGGTACGTCTCTTGAATAATCACAAAGCGAAGAAGTTTCACATGATAGAGGAGAAGGTGCAAGCTGTCAAACTTTTCCCTTACAATCTGAAGTAGTTTCAGATTTTCCACTAAGAAAATCTGAGAGAATTTCTCAGATTTTTAATGGGCTGGGTTATAGAAGATGGGGAGGAGAACCTGGCCGAAAATGTGAGAAGAGGGCTGCAGGCAAACCTCCTTTACAGGCTTTGGAAGAGGGGATTTACTCCTTGCAAACCAGGGAGATGAGAGGCGGTGAAAAGGGAGAGGGAGTTGACGGGCTGGAGAGGGGAGCCTTGTTTCCCAAATCAGAATTCTAATATTAGGAAATAATTAAAACAAAGCATATAGGAAGACTCGGCCTTGATAGGGAGTTTTCAAATTGTTTCCAAAAGCTGAGATGTAGTTTAGGAAACAATTCTATGGAATTGTTTTATTGGGCCGGCAGTTAGAGAAACCAAGAAGGAATTTGTGGAGAAGATTTGGGGAGTTTTAAAAGGCTAGGAGAAAAGGAAACTTCTTAATTAAATTCAATTTTGAATTTGAAATTCAAACTGAGGTAATTAAGGAACTTTCCTAAAATAGATTCATTAAATTAGGAAAGATATTGAAATTTTCAAGGATTAATTTGAATTTCAAATCTTCCCTCATTCAACTCAATCTAAAATAGGAAACAAGCTTGAATGAGAGAAGAGGAGAGTGGATCGGTGGCTAGGGAGATGGAGGCCGGCGGCATGGAGTTTTGAGCATGGGTTTGGCCGTGGAATTGAGGGAGATTTGGGAAGGGAAATTCGGGTGCTAGGGTCACCGGCGGCTAGGTGAGGAGGGAGGAGATATGAGAGAAATAACGGGACGAGAAGAGAACGAGATAAACAAAGAAACCATGAACCCGACTCATCTAGGTTGATGGGTATTGCGCCAAACTTCTTCCTCTCCTAGGAAGCTTTCTCTATTAGAATTCTCAAACACACAACTCTCATGCAAGAAGGAATTTTCATCAATAATCATCCATTAGCCATCATAGAATAAAATGGGGCTTTAAATAGCCTCCTACAACATGACTCGAAACAAAAGACACAAACGCCCTTTGGGCTCACATACGAAAACTCTCACAAGAGGGGTACAACGGGAAAGACAACACATAAGCAACGAAATAAAATAAAATAAAAATACGACTCATAAATGCCACATAAGCAAATAACAAACTACATGAAAATGAAATACATCAACGACTCAAAAATATAAAGACTCGATCGTGGCCGTAGCACAGTCTTATGTCCTTCGTCGCCTTGCTATAATCCTTCCCGTCACCCAGCCGACTACGATCCTTTGGTCACCGTCACCCACTAATTATGGTTTTTAACCAATAATCTTTTAGCTATTATCACCTGACTACTCCAACACCTATTGGCTTTATCACCTACCATTGCTAATAAGGCCAACAAATACTATCACTTATAGGATCGATGCACACCGTGGACATCAATCCTGACTTCCAACTCCATTTATGATGAATTTCTACCAAATAGCTCTTCCAACACAAGTTCTTTGCATTGCATCAACATCTTCCCTCAAGAAAAGGCATTGCTTGTAATCAATGAAAAATACTAATTGAATCATTTCAACTGGGTCAGGCCTGGTGGTTTTTCTCTTTTTTGGGGTTTTTCACATAAAAAATATGGTTTCTCTTATATACTTGCACCTCCCTTATTTATGTGTTGGATTTTCGTGCAAAGCTAGGACATTAAATTCTCCATATATCTCCACCGCCGCAAATATTCCGGCATGCAACAAGAAAGAAAATAATAATGGTACTAAACAACTCCATATACAAATGAAGAATTACTAGTCAGCATGGCGAGCTAAAGTTTCAAAATTTCTGGAAGGGCTCGGTAATCTATGGATGGACATTCTGTAATAAACAAGCACCAGCTAATATTCCAATACATGTAGTTGTAGCAAATCATAAAGCTTTCATAGGTATTGTTGCAAAGCTCTCATTTTTTATTGTTTTTTTTTTTTTTCTATCTGGTCAATCTGTTTTGATAGCAATGTTACCAATATGACCAAAGCCTCAAGTAATGCCACAAATTGGAAATGGTACCAAACAAGCTTGGTAATGCGTGGGTTATTTAACAGTCATAATTACAATTCATACGTCCATAAATATATGAATGCATGCCTTTCTAAATAACAAAAGAATTTTGTTTTGTATACCTACAATTAACCTTGTAGCTTGTTTCTTCTGGATTGTGACCATGTTCTATTTCCCAATCTAAGCTGATATCAAAATATCTTTCAAAGGCTCTTTGCATTTGAACCATGATGATGCACATTATGATATCCATAGCATTGTATAAATGTCATTCCATGCTGCCTTTCCAACCATTGTTCACTATATATATATATATATATATATATATATATATATATATATATATATATATATATATATATATATATATAATATTTTTTTTATTTTTTCTATATATCTTAGGTCTGCTATTGTCTTCGGGACAGCTGTTCCCCTTGCTTTGTTCATTATATGGGATGCTGTAATACTTGGCGTTCTTCCAAATTTTGAGATGAACACTGCAAATATCATTGACCCCCTCGAGCAGCTGCGGTCAAATAATGGGATGGTTGGGGTAAGTTCACTCGCCTGTACAACTGAAAACTTCCTAAAACTGCTTTAAATTTATGGCTGCTACTGTGAAGAGCTAAACATTCTAAGTTAATCAATCTTCATGCAATGAATGCTATGTAGCCAATTGTGGAGGTGTTCTCATTTCTTGCCATAGCCACATCTTATATCGGATTTGTTCTGGGGCTTACAGACTTCATTGCTGACTGTAAGTGTTTTCTGTGTTTTTGTGGTGCTATTAAGTACTTCCCCCCTATTTTTTCCTCTTGGTTTTCTTTGTCATTGATGAAAGCAATTGTGTCAAAAATGTGGGTAGACAATGATGTAGCATCAAAGTTCGATAAATACACCCATATTTTTATTTTTAAATGTTATGTTAAAGGCTTTGATAAGATTAGAGAGACGAGATACGAAATGAGCATATATGTGAGAATGTTGGAGTAGCTCTAGACTCCAGTAGCTGATAAGAGTAGAGAGAGTCGCCTTAGATGGTTTGGTCACATAAAACGGCGGCCTTCCGATGACTTGGTTAGGAGAGTAAATGTATTAGATTTAACCTATGTTAAAAAGGGTAGAGGTAGACCTAAAAAGGCTTGGTTAGAAAATATTAGAAATGACCTTTCTTTATTTTAGATCTAAATGAGAATTTGACTCTTAAACGGACACAATGGAGAAAAAGGATTCATGTAGCTGACCCCACATAGTGAGATAAGGCTTGATGTTGTTGTTGTTGTTATGTTAAAGGCTTTGATCTTTAGGCAAGATTAAGGTAATCAAAGTAATAACTTCTTTGGATGCTATCTATAGTGCCATCATCTCGATGACCTAAAGATAATAATCATTTTTTATTATTCTAAATAGCATTACATTCTGTAAGTAAATTTAACCAAGCACACTATATCTGTGAGATAATATTGGTATCAAAATAGCAATGTCTCTTTGAGAGCAATTTCATCAAAAAAGTGATAGATAGCAATGTTCTCTTAGGCTTTGTTTGAGACAACTTTCTTTCTGCTTCTTAAAGCAGCTTTATAATACAAAAAATACTAAAAATCTACTTTAAAAAGTAGAAAGAAAGACGTCACAAACGAAACCTTAATATCAATATTATCTAAAAAAAGGGTCATAACCAAACAAACTCTGCTTCTAATGTTCTGTGAAAGACATTTCTTATGTTTTTTCGAGTTATTTGCAGTGCTTAAGCTACCAGCTGGGCAGAACAAGCCGTTGCCATACTTGCTGACTTTGTTGCCACCTCTCATTTTATCTCTGCTTGATCCAGAAATATTTTTCAAAGCCTTGGACTTCGCAGGGACTTATGGAGGTAGGAATACTTCAACAATCACAGTCAATTTAGTCATTCAAAACTCAACCATTTAGCACCAAAAGCAAACTAAGGCTTCGTTTGGGACGGCTTTTTTACTGCTTCTTACAGCTTTCGAGTGCAAAAATTTTAAATGTTTACTAGAAAGCTGTTTTAAGAAGCAATAAAAAGTCGTCCCAAACGAAGTCTAAATGAACTCGATAACTAGTGCTTTAGAATCTTCTAGCTGCTACTTATTTTTTATTTTTTGGCAGTTCTTGTGCTATTTGGTGTTCTTCCTGGTGCCATGTCTTGGTCAGAGAGGTACTCAAGTTCCTCATCTTCCTCAGTGGTTCCACCATTGGTTCCCGGAGGGAAAATTACACTCACCATTGTCATTGGTTTCGCCATGATTATTATATTTTGGGAGTTGCTTGAGAATGTTGTGCACCTGTAATAATAGCAAGTATCGTGAAGAAGAAGGGGCATATTATGTTGTCAGATATTTATGCAAAGTTTTGTACGAAAGTATGATCTTCTTCCTTATACATGGTTTTACTGTATAGTCTCAAAGTGTTCTCTGCAAGTAACTCACTTAAACATTATATATGTAACGAGAGAACAATTATTACAAGTTGTGTGATGCTACTGTAAATCAGCTTTTTGTTTTCAATTTTATTTTAAGTGCATAAGTTTCAATTACTAGAAGCTTATGAATCAGCTCATTTAATCATTATTGTTGTTGATTGCAAATTAAGGTCTCATTTGGGATAATTTTTTAATACTTTTTAAATCATTTTTTTAGTATAAAAATTTCAAATTTAAAAAAATTTTGTATTGAAAAGCTGTTTTAAAACACAGTAATAAAATTGTTTCAAACAAAGTTTAAAAAATGTTATTAGTTTCGTTTGGGACAACTTTCTTACTGCTTTTTAAAATAACTTTTTAATATAAAAATTTTAATTTTTTATTAAAAAGTTGCTTTAAGAAATAGTAAAAAAGTTATCACAAATGAAATTTTAGCGTATTGGAAAGGCATAAGGCATACTTCGTATATTGAGAATCCTATATGGGGTGTTAGCTAAATGCGGATGGTATGTTGGGTTAGATGTTGGATTACATAAATGTTTTGGGGTTGTACCTTGCCATTTTGCTTTTGTACTTTTAAATTTCTGTATAGGGTTTCTTATTCTCTTGCTAAGATTGATTATTTTCATGTTAATTAGGGGTGTCAATTTTTGACACGACCTGAAACATGACATGAATCCGACCCGAAAAAATTAAGGTTAGGATCAACCCGGACCCGAAACGGGTCGGGTTCGGGTTCAACAAATCAACCCGTTTTAAAAATCGGTTCGGGTTCGGGTTGACCCAACCACTCGAAATTGACCTAAAAATGACCCGAAATTGACATGAAAACTACTATTTGACCCAAAAACTCGAGATTGATCCGATTTTAACCCAAAAATTGAAGATTGACCCGATTTTGACCTGAAAACTAGCAATTTTAGGTCAACTTTGGGTCATTCGTGTCGGGTCAGGTTGACCCAGACCCGAATCGGGTCGGGTTTGAGTCCGGGTTTGGGTCCGGAAACCTAACACATTTTTAAAAATGGGTTCGGGTTTGGGTTTACCCGAATAGTGCTGGGTCAGTTCCGGGTTCGACCCAAACCCGACCCGTTGACCCGAATTGACTTCCCTAATATTAATTTAGGATTTGTTGGGGATCACTTAAATTTTTTTGTTTAGTATATTTTAAAAATAAATTATGTCATTTTTTATGATATTCAATATTATTTTCAGATTTTTAATTATTTTTAAAAGCAATCACGCCACTGCCAGTGATGATGGCCATCAATATTGGTTGATAATTGTTGCCATTATTGTTTTGCACATAATCATTGCTACTCTTAGGTGTGGTTGTTGTCGCCGCATAAAAATAACTCATTTTTAAGATTGTGAATATGATCTATGTCATGTATTAGCATGAGCTCTATTCTTTATTTTGTTTAATGATCAATAGTAAATAAAAGATTAAAACGTGCTAAAAAAATTTAGCTTGCAAGTCAATTTGGCTAAATTTTAGCTTGTCCTTAATTACAAATCAATTCAAATGTTAAGCTAGATTCTTCATTTGTGTAGATTTAATTAAACCTTAACAAGATTTAATTGAAATTTTAGCTCATTATTCAACTTTTTTAAAGCTCATTTAAATATGATGGTTTGACTCTTATATACTTATAATGCGAATAAAATCATTATTTAAAAAAGAATCATATCATTTTCTTTGCTACATATGCATGTTGATCTACTTACTTTCATCCATGCATATTACATTTTCTTGTTGAAAGAACTTTTTTTTTCTTTATAAACACATTTCTTATCACTTTTTAAAATAACATTTTAACACAATTTTTTTTTTAAAATAATGATAAAAAACTATCCCAAACAAAATCTAAATTATAAAATTTGTAAACTTTGAAATCAATGTTGGTATCTATCCATCCAATTAAATGATTAGTCATAAAACTATATCAAATTTCAGACAATTACAAAGCTCATCTTGATTTATTGGTTGAAACTTTTAATTACTATTATCAATTAAGATATCTTGAATTCGAAACTTATATATATGTGAAGAATTTTTTATTGCTTATTAAAATAAAATTTTAATATAAAATTTTTAATTTTTTTAAATAAAATTTCATTTTAAAAAGCAATAAAAAAATCATCCCATTGTAGGCCATGAAAAGCCAATCCATAACTCTTAAGCAGTTTGAGAAATAAGCATCAACTGAATTATTAAAAACTATGGAAACAGTAATCCTATAAAATAAATGCATAATTTTTCGTTCTATTTATTCACAAATACAAGGGCTCACCAGGCTAACTGAACTTCCAGCCTTCAATACAAACTAATTGTGCTCAAATGATAAGCCCCAGATACATTCTTACTGGATGTTGATCATTATGAAATTTCTAATAATCAGATTTTTATTGAGATGGATTTAGATTTAAGTTTTATTTGAGACGACTTTCTTACTGCTTCTTAAAGTAATTTTCTCGTACAAAAATTAAATTTTTTTTAACTTAAAAGCTGCTGAAGCAGCAAAAAAGTCGTCTCAAGCGAAGCTTAGTTTGATTCAGCTTTCTTACTATTTTCTAAAACATCTTTTTAGTATAAAAATTTTTGTACTAAAAATTTATTTTAAAAAATAATAAGAAAGTTATCCCAAACAAAATTTCAATATAAATTTTAATTGATTAACAAGTACTACAATTCATCTCCACTTTTTAGCACGGTGGGAGCATTTGGTTTTTACATCAGATTCCTGACATCTAAAGACTCATCACGACACATCATAAGTTTAGAATCATCATCTTGAGTTTTTCAAGCGTTTGGCTTTGTCTTAAAAGAAAGCTTTGCCACCATTTGATGAATTTACCTGCAAATTGCTACTTGAGTCCGGCCTTGGCAGCGAACTGCAAGATATGGGTGAAAAATGTTAGTTATGATGGACTTAAACAATAAGAGAGAAATTTGCAAAAATTGGAGTCATAATTATTAACCAAAAACTTTATAAAGTTGCTAGGATTTTAGGCTATTAATCTTTCAACATTCAGTAGAGAAGATTTAGGCTTCGTTTGAGGCAGCTTTCTTACTATTTCTTAAAATAATGTTTTAGTTCAAAAAACTAAAAAATAAAATAAGAAAACTGTCCCAAATGAAGTCTTAATTTCAACAAATATTTCGTAGCAATGATGAAGACTATGACTTTATTTGGAGCAACTTTCTTAATGTTTTCTAAATTAACTTTTTAATACAATTTTTTTTTAACTAAAAAACAGTTTTAAAAATGAGTAAGAAAACTATCTCAAACGAAAGCTATATTGCAATATACGATCTCAACATTTTAGCAAGAATGTCCTTTTAGATATAGAAGCCAAAAGATAAGAATGTCCATTTTAACGAAAGCTTACTCTAAGTTTGAAGTGCAGCACAATCCAAGTAAATTTAATAAGACCTGCATCATAGGTACGACAAAAATATTTAACAACTTGAAAATGAATGAATTACTGAAGTATATAAGGTAATATATATACGAATAATGATTTATATAAAAATGAAAGTATTGAAAGAAGAAAAATGTGCATGCATGTACTAATTGAAATGAACAAGAAAATGTTAAATGGAAATGAACAAATGAAATAGAATAAGAAATGGGTTGTGCGAAGAATAAGTTATAAATATCTACAACATATAAAAGATTTTGTATATGCTAACTGTGTAAGAAAGGTCAAAGAACATGCATGCTTTTAATTATATACTTAACAGTTTTATATGAAATGATGAGTATCTACTGAATTTATTATGTAAACTCAAATTAAAATACTATGTTTTGCAAGCAAGTCTTCTGATAAGTAGAAATGATTGAAATATGAGAGAAACATGTCTACAGAAGACGACAATCTAACGAAAGCAGGTAATATGTGTTTATATTTAAATGTATGTTCAAATGTATGAGTGGTGTTAGTGGCTCTTCATTATTTGAAGCATTTTAGATTTTACTGTTATGTGTAATTATATAAAGTATATTAATCGTCCAACTATCTATTCTCGCCTCTTTAATTCGAGTCTCCGAGCCAGGTCATGACAATACATCATTAAAAGTTCTCTTAATCGAGCATAAATCTCGTTGCATAATGGAATTGAAAATACGTTAAAATTTAATTTAGGATAATTTAAACTCTAATTTCAACAAACTTATAACATAACTAAATGTCATAATGAGGTGATATAAATAGCAACAAAAAGTGATATGATCTGACTCCAAATAAAATTTATATAAACAAATTATATATAATAACCATAAATATAATTCTCAAATCAATCTAACCTTATACATTCATGACTATAAATATAAATAACAAAAATATAAAATAAAATAAACACTTTGATCTGCTAATTCAACCTCACTTTGTCGTATCCTCACTACAGGAAAAATGGCTATTACTGGCGGTTCATGGACCGCCGGTAACACCGGCGGTTAAACTGCCGTCTGTTAACGGCGGTCTGCCGGTGTTTTTGATACGTTAAACCGCCGGTATTAACGGCGGTCAAACAACCGTCGGCAAACCGCCGGATTCTAATATTCACCGGCGGTCTGGACCGCAGTTGATAAGTGATAGTTTCCTACGTGATTTTTTCCGGCGGTGCAAAAACCGCCGTAAAGCCGCCGGTAGACAAAAAAACCGCCGGTTAATATTGGATAACCGCCGGAAAAAATCGCCGGAGTTCGGTGTTTTTCCTGTAGTGCCTTACCCTCTCTAAAATTATTAAAATCACATAATAAGTTAACTCCTCAATAAGTTACTAGAACTTATAACTGCTATCAATACATGGAAATAGAAATAATATGCATATACTCATTCAATCTAGATCAATATGAATAATTATAATAACCATGAGCAGTAAAAATCAATGCAACAAGTATCAATCACTAAGTAGTGAAAATCAATGCGATTAGTAATCATAGGATAATTAGTAGATTCTTTCATTTTATATTAGTATCAATTACAACATCAGGTGAAATTATAAATTTTTGCATATTCACAAACTTAGAGTAAAGTTTGATATGCCAAATCATTATAAGTATCATGTTTATCAGTATCGGGAAATATTAACACAAATCAATGTGATGGAAACTATCTAATTTTTATCATGAATGTTAACATGTTTATTATACCATGTATCTTTTTCTATTTATAGCATACCATATCGATGCATGTTTATTATGTATCAATATCATGAATTAATATCATGTATCTTTTATCATTTATTATGTATCAATCTCATCAGTCTTATTATGTGATTGTATATGTAGTATCCTACATTATGTTAATGTCATATCATATTATTTATGCAAATATCATATCTTGCAATGTCCTATTAGTTTATATGCAATTATATCATGTATACATGTCCTATAATACCATTAATAAGTACGATAAGATATCCGTCACATGTGGTGTTTTCCTGTATCAAGTCATATAAGCCATTCAGACCAAACAAAAATTAGTATTATTATTCATATTAGTCTTGTAAACAAGAATTAGTCATATCCATCACAAGTTAGGTGACTTCATACACGAATTCATTACTTTTTACTTGATGATGAATCATATCAATCAATCACCATATGCATTCTATTATATTACTTAGGATTACACTATGAATTTATTTGAATGAAAGTTTGTTGGCTCACCCTTTCTCAAATTGACTTGAATCAATCAATCATTCACAACCAATCTTTCTTTCTTTCACACACACGCTAAATCATGCATATCATAATATTAGTAATTATCACATGTCATGTACATATCCAGTGCAATTGATATAACATGTAAATATATATCCATTGTACTTATTAACATGTGTATGCCTTATGCATGTCATGTGGAATGAACAAAAGGCTTCATGCATATAATTTATTTCAAGTCCAAATTAGATACACTAGTTTCTACTAATTTTATATGAGCTATTATCATATTCATTTCATATAAACAACATATATACAAAGCAACCTACTAAAATCTTAATATGATCATATTATAATGTTCATAATAATAACATCTACTACATATAAAAAGTTAATTTCATAGTAAAATTATCAAAATCACGAAATAATGCATTTTTATTGAATTTGAGTGCAAGAAAATTATAGAAATCAAAACCTCTGAAAACAAATATAGGGTAAATATTGCCTACTATGTTAGAGCAACTTTTATTAAGAGAATGAACAGAAATGCCTCAAAATGAATTTCTCTCTTTCTCCTCTCCCTCCTCTTCTCTTCCTATATTCTCTCCTCACATGGTTATGTAAATGAGGATGGGAGGATGGTGGTGGTGAGGAAATGAGATAATGGAAATAAATTTAAAATATATATATAACTTGCATCAATGCGCTCATTACCACAATGTCGTAGTGCTGCCCCAAGATATTGTTCAACAGAAGAGCTGACGCTATAACGCTAAGGCACAGTGTCGCCATGCTCACACCATCATAACCTTCCATACATAGAAGCTAACATCACTGTGCTCGCTAGCATGACACCACAACACTCTTAGTGAGACTTCCATGCATGCAAGGCTTTCCAAGCAAGGTTCGTGTTGGATATTTCGAAATTTATTAGTTAGTTAAATTTTGGGTCATTACAAGTGATGTTATGGGATCCTTAAAGCCCCAAAGCTCATTTTGAATCTTAAGCCAATGCTCAGACTCTCCTCCTCTTTGTGGAGAATGGGGTCTATTTATTTATTTTTGAGAGTCACATGCATGCAAATATGGAGAAAATTAGAAACCCTGATTAAGATGATCAATATTGATTCTTTTGATTATTAAGCATTAAGTCAACATTTAAGTGCTTTAACGATGTCATAATTAAACAATTTAGACTTTGTTGGGTTCATCTCGTCGAGTTGCTTGATTGGGCAATAAACATGCCAAAATTTGACATCATTTGTTTGTCTAATTAATATCTTGAGTTTTTTTAATTATGGATTGGGGCTCGTTCATGCTCGAATTAGACTATTTTTTAGCAAGAAGTGAAGAGAAGGAAGCAAGGAAGAGACTCCTCCTTGACCACAGCCGGACTTTCACCCGGTTGACGTCGAATTTCTGCCCGATCACCAACTGACGTCGTAATTAAGCAAGGAAGCAAGAATAGAAGGAAGAAAAGGAAGAGATGAATAAAGTTCTCATGTCACTAGACTCTTTCTCGACCATCGCCGAACTTCTACCCGGTAACCTACCAATGGTGGAGTTCTGCCCGAATGACATCTGACACCGGAGTTCTGCCCGGCCGCCAACTAACATCGGACTTCTACCGGACATCGAACCTCTGCTCGTAGCTGGATTTTACCCGACTCCAGGCTTCTACCTGACGCTGGACTTCTACCAGAGGTCGGACTTCTACCCTACGTCCGACCTCCGCTCATCGCCGGATTTCTACTCAATGACGGACTTCTGCCCGTCGTTGAACTTTAACCGGGCTTCTGTCCGACACCAAACTTCTATCATTGACAGACTTCTATGTAACGTCGGACTTTCACCCACTGACATATTCTTACATGACACCAAACTTTTGCCCGTCGTCGATTCCTTCCCGATGCTGGACTTCCGCCCGTTGTCATATTCCTGTATGACGTCAGACTTCCGCCCGTAACCGGACTTCCGTCGGACTTATGCCAATCATCAGATATTCATCGGACTTCTATCTGACGATGGACTTCTTTCCATCACTGAAATTCTACCCGACGTCGTCCTTCTGACCTCCGTCGCCAGACAATAATCTTTATGACCTCCATCGCCCGCCGACTATGGTCCTTTCGACTTATGACGTCCGCCGACTATGATCCTTTCGACTCATGTTGCCCACCGACTACAGTCCTTCCAACCTCCGTCACATGTCGATTATGACCCTTCTGACCAAGTGAACATGTCAGCAGTGATTCTTCTCATTTCCACCATATAACACACTCTATATGATGCGTATTTGTTACATCAAGCCAATGTCTTCTCCCCAATAAAGAGTCTCATTTGTAATCAACTGCAAATACTAGTGGATTCACTCAAACTATGCTAGGCCCCATGGTTTTCCCCTTTTCAAGGGTTTTCATGTAAAAATCTTGATGTCTATTATGAATATTACACCCTCTCTCTTATCTGATTGTGTACTAGATCTTCGTATAAAGCTAAGACTTTAAACTTTATATTTCTCTACCGATCTTAAATTTATTTTAAAAAATTTTCAATTTAAATATGTTTCAAGATTTATGCTCATCAAAATGAATTTCAATGATGCATCAATTATGTATTAAAAAATTTTTCAAAATAAAAAAAGAATAAAATTGAATTCAATTTCTAAAAAATATGTACACAAAATAAAAAAGAGTAAAATAATATTATTGCATCACAAAAGATGAATATTAACAATAAAAAACTGCACATAGCTCATCGTGATCTTAGGTATGTGATGTATGTATAAATTTGACTTAATTGATATTATTTGTAAAAAAAAAAAATTGCCACATTTAACATTAATTCCAAAAATAAAATGCTAAATTTTGTCAGCAGTGTCGGTGGCCCTTTCGTAGCCTCGTCCTAACACTGTGAGGCTAGCGGTCTTCCCTCAGACAACGGCGGACGCGCGTCTTATTCATCCATTCCCAAAAAATCGGCCCTCTTCTCTCGAAGAGTCCAACTTTATCCCTCCGATCCCTTTCCTCTCCGCTCACTCGCTCCGTGGAGTCTCCTTCCACTTGTGTCCTTCGGCCAGTCTCCGATTCGAGGTTCGCCCGTGAATCGACCGCTTCTCCCTTCTTTCTCTCTTAATTATTCCGAAAGGTACAATTTTTGCTAATTTTTCTTATTCTCGACGCTACAAAGTTGGTGTATGAGCGTCGGTGTCGTCTAAAAAGCTTGATTCCGCTCTTTTGTTTGTGCTTATTGCTTCATTTTCTCTGCTTAGTGATTTATTTTCAGAGATTGGTTCTTCAAGGTGGATCGTAATTGTTTTGAATTAATTTTTCTTGAGAAACTATTTTCCAATTGTAAATCTCCCTTAACCTAATCATACAGGGACAGAGTTATTGCAGCGATAAATTTGTTCCTTCATTTGTCTATAAACTAATTGTTGTTGTAGGGGTAGGGATCTGTGTATTGCTTGTTCCTGATTCTCTCTTCCGATATTGTTTTTTTTTTTTTCCTTTAAGAAAGCCATCTTTATATTGTTTGGCACAAAATGAAATCCCCATTCTTTTCTTTTCAACTTAATTAGTGAGGCCTTGTATAAAATACTAATTTATTTTGCGCAAATAATTGAGTATACTGCTGGCGGCTTCAGTTCAAAATATGTCTATAATTGCTCACACAATCTTGATTAATCCCTATAGACTGTTTAGTAGTTCTAGGATTGGTGAAAGTCTTTAATTTCAGTCCTCTCTTCAGGTGAATGCGTTAATTCTGTTCCTTGTACTGCAGATATCGAACTTGAAAAACCTGAATTTGAGTTCAATTACAGGCTTTTCTTTTAGGGGATAGTTTTGGTTGGCCATGTCAAGTGTTAGGAATACTCACTGGTGCCACAGATGCATGAGAGCAGTCAAGCCTCTTGGGAGGGAGATGCTCTGCCCCAACTGCAGTGGAGGCTTTGTTCAGGAACTCGATGACATGGGAGGCATCATGAATGCTTTTTTCGGAACGGACCCTGATGAATTCCATGACCATAGATTTGGTATAATGGATGCCATTGCTTCCATGATGAGGCAAAGAATGGCAGGGAGGGATCGCGGCTATGATTTCCAACCCAGGCATGATACAATAACTAGTGATGGGATAGGCTTTGGACCTGGTCCATGGCTGCTGTTTCGCGGCCAGGTTCCTGAGGAAAGAGGGTTTGAGATCCTCTTCAATGGTGGTCCTGGTTCAGGGATTCGTCGCTCCAACATTGCAGACTACTTCATGGGGCCAGGGCTGGAGGAATTGATAGAACAATTGACTCGGAATGATAGGCGCGGACCTCCGCCAGCTGCAAGGTCATTGATTGATTCCATGCCTACTGTTAAGATCAGTCAGCGGCATCTTCGTGGCGATTCTCACTGTCCAGTGTGTAAGGATAAGTTCGAGTTGGGATCTGAAGCGCGAGAGATGCCTTGCAAACATTTGTATCACACGGATTGCATCGTCCCTTGGTTAATACGGCACAATTCCTGCCCAGTCTGTCGCCAAGAATTGCCAACACATGGTACCGGGGGCAATTCTCGCTCGGGTTCAAGTAACAATAGTTCAGCTGTTAGTGAAATACAAGTAGGGAGTAGTAGTGATTCTGGTGATAGGGATAATGGGGGAAGAAATCAAGGAAGAAGAAATCCTTTCTCATTCTTTTGGCCTTTTCGCTCTTCAAACTCCAATGCCAGTTCCTGATAGCCAGAGGGTGAAGGCACTGGTTCTGTCTCTGATGGTGAATTAGAGTAGTTTGGATGGCCTTTCAATACTGGCTGGCACCTAAATCTGCAACTCATGTTTTGGTGAAATCTGAAACAATGGCTCTTTTATAATATATTTCTTATATGCTAGTGGTGGCATGCTTTTCTTTAATAGCTATGTTTTGTAACTTGTTTTTTTTTTTAATTTCATGGTGTTGTTCGTCAGAATTATCCTTAAAAGCTGTTATTTCTTCAAGTTTGGTGAACTCGTTCTGCCATCTGATGATAGGAAGTCAGTTTGGAACTTTTTTTTAATCTGATTATGGTTTGTTTGTTGTTACCATTTCATTCATCACTTGTTATGCCATTGATTCTGATTTGTCAGGGCAGACGTTCTGAATTTAAATATTAGGAAAAATTATAGCATATAATAGCCCATTTGGCATTTTTTAATTTCTGTTCTTCCATTTATAATCATTGTGAAGTCTAAATTTGTTTATTTTACGTATGTTCTTTGTTTCTGATTAGCTGAGCTTTGAAAAATAGGATCTGAAACATGAGAACAGCATCAAAAGTTATATTTTTTCAACAATGGGCAATGTTTGTCATTCTCAGTGAAGC
Source organism: Dendrobium huoshanense (assembly GCA_016618105.1). Lineage (NCBI taxonomy): Eukaryota > Viridiplantae > Streptophyta > Magnoliopsida > Asparagales > Orchidaceae > Dendrobium > Dendrobium huoshanense. The sequence goes on along the minus strand of CM028352.1, from coordinate 8,160,863 downwards.
ATGAGGAATTTTGTTGATCCTTCATTTTGATATAGTTAGTCATCCATCCAATCTTCAATAACTATGAGCCTTTGATGATATCATATTATCATATGTTCTGTTAATGTAATGTAAGTTATGTAGAATAGAACTGGATGGTTAGTGAGAAGTTTAATTATTTTCATTCAAATATATGTTGGAATGTCTTTATGATTGCTAATCATTTTTCAGATGGATTATTTTGTGCGGACGCTGAATGTCATCCAGAACTCAATGAAAATGTGTCACGTCACCCCCTACTTGGTACCATGGCTCGGTACCGAGCTCTGTACTGGATGACGTGGTTGCCCCTGATTCGCCACTTGACGGTAAGTTGTGTCTGGTGTCCGCACAGAATAATCTCTCCATTTTTCAGCTGCATAGGCTTTGACAGCAGCAGTAAACAAGGGCAATATTTATAGAAGAATATGGTGGTGTAGGAAGGCTAGGTAGGAACTAGCATGAGCAAAGTCCAGCTTAGGGATATTAAGTAAACCGAAGAAAGTTAATCCGGTTGTTCACCAAGGAAAACATTTGAAATAATAACTTGCCTGTTCAAGCTATTATGTTCTAATTGTACACGTTAGTTTCAACTTGATGCAGTATTGAACAAATGAACAAAGCTGGTTCTTGATTGATGATCGATCTGGTAAGCAAAGAGGCATCTATTTTCTTAGATTGAAGTCCGAGGATTAATGAGCTGGTTACATGGTCATGCATTGGGAGATCAAAGGGAAGCATATTGGAGTTTGTAGTTTGATCTCATGTGAAAATCAACATTGCAGACTTCGAATTTTCTCTTATGTTTGAGGGATAATTTTTTATTACATAACATACCCGTTACATTCCTCAACTTCAACCATCAAACTTAATTTCTACTAATAGTATCACTATATATTTCACCATCACTTTGAACAATAAATCTGATTATGATATATCTAAAACGTGTATTTTTTTTAATGACACGATCGTCTAAAGTCACAATAATCCCATTACATACACTCCATATATTAGGTTTTAGATCTACTCCAACTGAAACTTTTAAACTTTAAGGAGTTGTTTGGCATCAAGTAGGATTTAGGCTTGTTTGGGGCGGCTTTTTTATTGCTTTTTAAAATGGAGTTGTAGTACAAATTTTTTAATTTTTGTACTAAAATTCCGTTTTCATAAGCAACAAAAAAGCCGTCCCAAACGAAGCCTTAGTAAATCCTGTAAATTTGGATTCAGCAAATCGTGGATATATTATATACTGAAAACTGTTTGGCAAGGAACAATTATTACGTCCTCCGACCGGACGTAGAGGAACGTCCGGTCAGAGGCCAAATTGCGTCAAAAAACGAGAAATACCGAGCAATACCAAACAATAACGAGGAATATCATCACGTGAAGACCCAATACCGCGTTATACCGAGCAATACAGAGTTATACAAAAGTTGTACCGAGTTTTTCCTAGAAAAAACTCTGTACAACTCGGTATTGCTCGGTATAGCTCGGTATAACTCGGTATTGGTCTTCACAAAGCGGTATTCCTCGTTATTATCAAATAATACCTAGCAATACCGAGCAAATACCGAGTTTTTTGGCGGGATTTTGCCTCCGACTGGACGTTCCTCTACGTCTTTACATCGGACCTAATAAAAGTTCAATGGCAAGACACTTGTCAAATCTTATGAAATAGTTTGACAATGTAATCTAGAATTTAAGGCGGTTGATTCATTTAAAAATAAATTTTAATTTGTTTTGAATGTAATTTGCTTTTAAACTTTTTAAGTATGAATTACTTTTTAATTTCAAATTAAATTATTGTCAATAAGTTATTATGATAGATAATATAATAAGAAGCTAGCTTAATTATTAAATAATATATTTAGTATTTATAGTTTTAATTATCAAATATTATTTTAAGTGTTAATTTAATAAGTATTTTATGTATAATTACATTTATAACGATATAATTATTTACTTAATTTTTAAATAACTAATTATTTTACTAATACTATTAATAATTTAATTAATTAATTAGTTTTAATTATTAATTATATTATTATTTATCCCATTAATCATTTAAATATTGTAATTGATAATAAATAATTACTCATTAATCACTTAATCATTCAATCACTAATTAATAATTTAATTATTATTTACAATATTAATTATATAATTAATTCTTTCCATAAGTTCTATTCTGTTTTTGTAAAAGATAGCTTTTTTAAAAGCAAATTTTAGGAAAAGCAAAAAAAAAAAAAAAATACTCCATTATTTTCATCCAAGCAGCCCTATTTTTTACTAGCTGCTTTTTCTACCATTAAAGCAAAAATAAAAAATAATAATTGAAGCTTTAGTTTGATAAAATCTGTTTGGAATGATTTACTTGAATATGACATTGGGTTCATTTAGTCATTTGTTTATGCAGTGCTCAAATCAACATCAAATTAAGATATTTTTGGATGATTTTTATACTGCTTCTTAGAGCAGCTTTTTAGTATAAAATTTTAAATTTTTATAATAAAAAATTGCTTTGAAAAGCCCAAACCAAACCTAAATCAGTATGCCAAACCCGACTCATATGAGATTGAATTGAAAAATAGTTCCATAATTCCATATTAAACTTGAAATAAAAAGTTGAGTTCTTAATATAATGTTAATGATCTGCATTCAATTAGCTTAATGCTTCGTTTGGAACAGCTTATTCAACTAGCTTAATGTTTTGTTTGGAAGAGCTTTCTTATTGCTTTTTCAAGTAGCTTTTTAGTATAAAAATTTATTAAATAAATCATTTTTCTGCTAGAAAACTGCTTTAAAAGTAATAAGAAAGTTGTCCCACACAAAACCTAAGTTATAATTGATGATGTACATCTTTAAGTACATTGAATTTAACTCGAGAGAATGGGTTTAGGAGGTTATGTGAGTTTTTGGTGCATGAAATTTGACATTATTGAAAAATTCTGATGTAAGTGAGAGTGCTGATCAGTATCAGTGAATCTCACTTAAAGATAAAACATTAGAAATCTATAGTATAGGGCTGCAAGCGAATCAAGCGTTCAATGAGCTACTCGTTATTCGGTTCGATTAAAGCTCGTTTGTGATCGTTTAATTAATTAAACAAACAAACTTGAACAATATTTTAAATACTCGATTCTTAAACAAACAAACTTAAACACTAATGCGTTCGGCTCATTTATGTTCGCGAACAACAACATTTGAAGCTCGTGAACAAGCTCGGCATTAAGCTCGATAAGAAGCTCGATTGGTGTTTGATTTTGAACTCGTGAATAAGCTCGATAAAAGCAACTAATATTTGATTATAGAATATACAATAGGTAAGCTTCATTTTAAAATATATTCATATTGATTAATGTTATATTCATATTGATTAATGTTATTTTCATTTTACATAGACAATTATTTTTATTATAAATGTGTTTGTTCATAGATATGTTCATGAACGTGCTTGTTTAATAGTTTAAAAAAATTCGTTAAATATTTTAGCGAACATGCTCGATGTAATCGTTTGTTAGAAAGCTTGATAAAGCTCATTTGTTAAGTTAATTAACATCTAAAAATAGAGCTATTTTATAGCTCGTTCATGTTTGCTTGTTTAAAGCTCAATAAACACTAAACGAATCAAACATGAACTGAACATGAACCGAAAATGAATACTCATTAATTTAAATGAACCAAACTTGAACAAGCTGATATTAAATGAACACAAACATGAACACTCACATACTCGGCTTGACTTGGTTCATTTGCAGCCCTACTATATTATTAATATGATAAAGTATCCTTGATCCACTTAAACGTTTGGGTGGATGAAAATCAATTTTCTTATATTGCGATCATTTTGAACCCTTGATGTTCCACCCTCCACAAATTTTAGATTGGATCAATACAACAACAATAATAACAACAAGTCTTTATCTTACTACGTGTGTTCGATTACATGAATCATTTATCTCTATTGTGCCATATTTAGACTAAAATTCTCAACAATAACAACAATTTTTTTTAGTGGGGAGCTCACATCGTTAATCTTCTTCCCCCCCCCCCCCCCCCCCCAAATTTTAGATTGGATCAATATAACAACAATAATAACAACAAGTCTTTATCTTACTACGTGTGTTCGATTACATGAATCATTTATCTCTATTGTGCCATATTTAGACTAAAATTCTCAACAATAAGAACAATTTTTTTTAGTGGAGAGCTCACATCGTTAATCTTCCCCCCCCCCCCCCCCCCCCCCCCCCCCCCCCCCCCCCCCCCCCCCCCCCCCCCCCCCGCATATCGAGCAAAGTGGTGACATGACACATTTTGGTTGGTCTCCGGACGACGTCCCCACATAATAATTTTCTCTCAGGTGGGATGAAGCAGATATGGATGCTGTGATGTTGATTGCTCTCCTTAATTCATCTCCTTCATTCTTTAGGTTTTCACATAAGCATTGTTGTGGAATAGAATACACGCGTCGATGGAGTTAAAAAACTTCCGTCTCAGCGTTGTACGTATATCTAGCATACAAACATATGAGAAATAGCAACACCATGCTTTTTACGTGGAAAACTCTGAAAGGGGAAAAATCATGGGGCCACGCCCAGTTGAAAGAGTTTCACTAGTGTTTGCTTGAAATACAAGAGGCTGACTCGTCCTTAAAATTTAGGACGATCAGATTACAATAAATCTCTTCATGATTAAAAATTAGTTACAATGGCAAACAGAGTTTCGGCGTCACTTGGAGATTGGGTGAAATTTTGGTGTCCTTTGGAGGTCGAACAGAACTCCGGCGTCGTTCAGAAGTCAGACAGAATTCCGACATCGAGCAGAACTCCGGCATTGTTCGGAAGTCCGGTAGAATTCCCGCGTCGGGTAGAATTCTGGCGGTGGTTGAGGAGGAGTTCTTCCCTCCTATTATTCTCTTCTTCTTCTCTTTATCTTGTTTGGATCCCCATTCAAAAGAAATGAGGAGTCTATTTATAGATTTTATGGAGTGACATGACTCGTAAATAGATGAGATATCAGGGACAAATATGGAGTGGTTCGGATGAACGACTGATATTGAATCCTTCGATCATAGACCGTTTATCAGGCATTTGAAGGTCTTAATGACTTAAGAATTCGGAGATCATGGGCTCGTTGGATTTGTCTCGTCGAGCCGCTAGATTCGACTATAAGCTCGTCAAGTTTGGAAACCGTTTGGTAACTCAAATTGTGCTACAAACTTTCCAACATCACTTCGGGTCTTTGATTTGGACTCATTTGGGCTCGGATTGAGTCAAATTTGGTGTCGTTGGGTTCAAATTTCTGAGACGATCAGTTTGACTGTAAGTTTGCTGAAATCAGAGTTCAGTTGATCCCATATTTAATTTTTGAGGTTTCCGGCATAATTTTGCCTCGAGATTTGTGCCTGATTAAGATAATTTTTTGATGGTATATCAAGCATGAACGCTAGGAACTTTGGAGTGGTTCGGATGAACGACTGATATTGAATCCTTCGATCATAGACCGTTTATTAGGCATTTGAAGGTCTTAATGACTTAAGAATTCGGAGATCATGGGCTCGTTGGATTTGTCTCGTCGAGCCGCTCGATTCGACTATAAGCTCGTCAAGTTTGGAAACCGTTTGGTAACTCAAATTGTGCTACAAACTTTCCAACATCACTTCGGGTCTTTGATTTGGACTCATTTGGGCTCGGATTGAGTCGAATTTGGTGTCGTTGGGTTCAAATTTCTGAGACGATCAGTTTGACTGTAAGTTTGCTGAAATCAGAGTTCAGTTGATCCCATATTTAATTTTTGAAGTTTCCGGCATAATTTTGCCTCGAGATTCGTGTCTGCTCAAGATAATCTATTGATGATATATCAAGCATCAACGCTAGGAACTTTGGCTTCACACAAAAGAGAACACATTTTGAACTTTTGAAAAAAATCTTCGGCAAAATCTTACATAAATTTGTTTAAATACATTATATTTATTATTTTCTAGACAAAGCATTGTGGTCATTTCCATTAGAAATCAAATACTCCATAAAAAAAATCAAATTTTATAAGTTTCAATTATTTGATATATATTTTTTAACATCTTAAAATTAAGAAATAATGGCCTAAAGTTTCGAACTATGTTTACAAGTTTTCCATATATGACTATTGAATTTGGCTTTGGAGAATCATTTTATTCGTCTTATAAAATCGGACAGTCTGATTATAAATTTATTAAAAATAAAATCCAATTGATTTTATATTAGTTTTCTTTAATTTTAAAAATGCACATAAAATGTTGGCCTTCCGATTACCTAGTAAGGAAAGTATATGTATTAGATTTAACTTATGTTAAGAAAAATATAAGTAGACTTAAAAAGACTTGATTTGAAAATATTAGAAATGACCTTTCTTTATTAGTTTTAAACGAGAATTTGACTTTTAACAAGACGCAATAGAGAAAAAAAGATTCATGTAGCCGACCTTACTTAGTGGGACAAAGGCTTGATGTTGTTATTGTTATAAATAAAATGCACATAAAAAAATAAATAAAATTAAAAATAAAATTAAAAATAAAATTAAAAAAAAAAACAAAAAAATAAATAAAATAAATAAAATAAAGAAAATGCACATATTTTATAATCTTCAAAATTGCATAAAAATTGATGTTTTATAAGATGAATAATTTTAAATTTTTATCAATTTTATGTATTATATAAAAAATCCACGTATTTTTTTTTTCTTTTCGATTTTGATATTGCATAAATATAATTAATCACCTCGTTCAAAGAACATTGCTGTGAAAGCATCCGAAGGGCTTTAGCTGACAGCTACTAACGAAAAATACCTTCTTCCTTTTGTCGTGTTGACGAAGGCACTTTGCATATACAATGACTCATCATATATAAATAGGCATTCATAAATATTTTTTCATCTTTTCAGAGATTTTTCACGTAAAAATCTTGATGTCTCATAAATACTAGACCCTCTTCCTTATTATTGCGTGCCATATTTTCGTGCAATGCTAAGACGTTAAACTTTATATTTCTCTACCGCCGCGAATACTCCTGGACGCAACAACAATGTCTCATCATATACAAATAGGCATGCATTTCTTTTTTTTGTGTTGATTAGAAGTTTTGACTATCAATTAAAAAGTTTTGGGTTCAAAATTTATGTATGTATTATGCGTGTGTTAACTTAGGATTTGATTAGGATGGCTTTTTTATTGCTACTTAAAATAATTTTTAAGTATAAAAAATTTAATTTTTATACTTAAAAAATGCTTTAAGAAAAAGTAAAAAAGTCGTCCCAAAAGAAGTCTTAATTAACTCAAATGTCCAAAAAAATATAATATAAACACATCAAAATATTTAAGATGTTTCTTGACGAAGAAAACCTTTAGGCTTTATTGATTTGTTTTACGTTAAAAAAATTATCTTAAAATAATATTTCATTAAGTTTAATCATATCTTTATTTAATTTTAAATTAATAGAATTTAAACCATTGAATATATGACTTGTTGGGGGTGTAAAAGAGTCAACCCGAGTCATTTTTGAGTTGACCTTGATTAATTAATCGAGTTCAAGCTCAAGCTCGAGTTTTATTTTAAGATCTTGAATTGACACGTGAATCAACTTTTTTATTATAAAAGAGAGAAAATAATTATGATTTTGTTGCGAACTAGAATATATGTGGCGATAGAGTCAGAAAGTTCACGTCTCATGGTTGTACGGATATCTAGCACACAAAAAGAAAATGAAATGACACTAGGATTTTTTACGCGGAAAACCCTGAAAAGAGAAAAAACCACGGGGCCACGCCTAGTTGAAAAGTTCCACTAGTATAGTTTGAGATACAAGAGGCTGATTCGTCCAACAAGTTAGGACTATCAGATTACAGTGAGTTTCTTCTGAATTGAAATTTAATTACAAAGTTGAGCAGAGTTCTGGCGTCACCAAGGAAATTGGGTAGAACTCAGATGTCGTCCGGAAGTTGTATTGAATTCTGGCGTCGAGTAGAATTCCGGCGTCGAGCAGAATTCCGGCGTCGAACAAAATTCCGGCGTCACTCGGATGTTCGGCTAAATTCTGGCGTCGTTCAGGCGGCGGGAAGAACTCCGGCGGTGGTTGAGGAGGAGCTGTTCTTTCCTATCATTCTCTTCTCTTCTTCTTGCTTGGGAGTCCCTCTTATGAGAAATGAGGGGTCTATTTATAATTTTTCTGGAGTGACATAGCTCGTAAATAGGTGTGAGATCAGGGGCAAATAGGGAGTGACCTAATGGACGGCTGATATTGAATCCTTTAATCGTGCACCGTTTGTCAGACATTTGAAGGTCTTAGTGATGTTAAAATAATAAAGAATTAACGATACAAAGAATGAAGAGTTATAAGAAAAGTAATAAAGAATTACTTAATTAAAAAATGTGATAAATTTTAATTATTTTTAATAACTTTCCAGTTAAAATCCTGAATTTAATATAATTTAAGCCTATTTATATTAATATTTTTTAAACTAGCCGGTTCACAAGCTAAGTAGTAGAGTTGGGGTTGAAGAGTAGCTTGATAGCTTATTGAGCTCTGCTCATAAGCTATTTATCTAATTTAATCTGAGGTCGAATCAACGAGTTGACTAGGCTCACTTACAAATGTAAGCTGATAGAAATATTTCACAGTTCTATTAAGTATCAACTTAGTATACGTACGTGGGTTCAGCTCTGCTAGGGTTTTGGCGCACTGTGTCGGCGCCTGAAGCTTTCCATCTCCCTCCGGCCGTCTGGCCGTGATGGCTCTTTATGCTATGGATTTTCCCCCACTCCAGAGCTCCTCTTTACTGGGGGTACCTTCTTCTCCTAAACCTCCTTCCACTTCTACGCTGAAAATCTTGTGGCTCCTCCCACTGCTCGCGAGGAATGGCCGATGTCGTTTGTCAAGCCCGCAAGAAAACTATCATTCGTCAGCAACAACCTTTCTGAAGGGAAATCTGTAATATTTCAAACTACTCCAGTATCGTCCAGGACGATCTGGGATCGTCCTGGGACGATCAGTGTATTTTCAGCTCCAGATTTTGCCAGAATTTGCTCTAAGTGTTTTCCTGTAGGGATCGTCCAGGCCGATCGAGGTATCGTCCCGGGACGATCAGTGGATGGCACAAGTCAGTGAGTAGAGGTTTTTATCGCCTATGAATAGTAAACATCGTCCTGAAAAATCGTCCCTGGACGATGGGATTTTGGTCTGATCGTCCAGGCCGATCTGGACGATCGGCCAGGCCGATCTGAAGAGAATTTAAGGCAAATCAGCTCATTTGAAGAGAGAGAAAAGATTTTATAAAATATCTGATTTTTCGTCTGAGGAGAGAGAAAAAGAGGATTTTGGAAAAGTTGATTTCGGGAAGACGCGGAGCCGTTTTCGAGCGAAGTGACTGTTGAGGATTTTGCTGTGCACGAGGTAAGGCACATTCCGTCTTTCTCAATTTTCAGTTCCGTCGCGGTTGGCGGTATTTTTCTGTCCGGATTTCGTTTTCGTTACGGTTTTTCGTCCGTATCTTTCGATTGGTTCAGTTTTTACCGCGTAAGTTTCTGTATATCGTTGCCGTGCCGGGTGTGCACGTTTTGACTATATTTTGAAGATTTTCGTCCGGGTGTTTTTGATTCGACTGTGTTTTTAGTCGACCGGAATTTTCTGTGAAATCGTAAATTCTCTGTGCAGTAGAATAAATGTTCTGGAATGTGATTATCTATGTTCTGTGCGAATTCGGTAAATTTTCTTTGCAGGAATTTTGTGTAAATTCTGTATACTGCCGTTGTGCTGCCCGATTTTCGGGTAATTTCTGAAATGTCCGAATTTCTTCTGATTTGAAATGCTATGTGTATAAGCTATACAAAGGGAGTTATAAGGGGTCTGAATCCTATGAGATTCAGTTAGTGAAACGGGAAATCTGAAATGAGCTCAAATCTGAAATCTGATATCTGTTCTGTTCCGGATCCGATGAATTCTGTTCTGGTGCTATAAGCACATCTGTTTTGGTGCCGTGAGCACAAAGGGAGACATAAGGGGCCTGGATCCTATGAGATTCAGTCAGTGTCTGGGAAGGGAGGCATAAGGGGCCGGAATCCGTAGAGATTCCGTCAGTGTCAGGGCATTTAGCTATGTGTATCTGTTCTGTTCTGTACGAAATTGTAATTCCGATATGATATGCTCCGTACGATTCTGATTTCTGAATTCTGATTCTGACTCTGTTGATTTGTTCTGATATGATCTGTACGATTCCGATTCTGATTTGATATCTGTCCGTATAAGTTCTGATTTCCGATTCTGTTCTGATTTCTGATCTGATTTCTGTCTGATGAGTTTGGTTTTGGTTTCTGAGAATTTAGATTGGTGGTTTGTTGCTTTGCTGAGCTGTTGAGCTCACCCTTGCTTTCTGGTGGTTTTCAGGTTCTGGGAAGGGCAAGGAGGTCCAGGATTAGTTTCAGAGTCTGATCCGATTAGGTACTTTTGTACTTTTGATTTTTGTACAGTCATGGCTTTTCTGTTCTGTCTTTCTTTCTATTGAAAGCCATGTACTGTTCTGTAGATGATTATTTTGAGGAAATGAAATGAAAAAGATAGATGTTTTGTTCCGCTGCATTTGATGTTTTAGTAGCTCTGTTGTTCTGTGTTTTTCTATTGAGTTAAGAATTTGGAAGATCAGTTCAGTAACCTAATCCAAAGCCAGATCCTGGATATGAAGGTTGCGTCGCGATCCGGCTCGGGCGGGATCCGTCCCCGTCGGGTCGGGTCGTGACAAGCTTTTGTGGTATCAGAGCACTGGTTTTGGAAACAGGTTGGATTGTAAAACAGAGCTTTAGGAAGTGATCAGTGAGTCTGTCTGGGAGGTAGTTTTGGGTCGTTTGACTTTTTATTGTGTTATTTTTGTGTTGTTTTTGTGATAGTTTTCCGGATTTTCTGGATTTTTCTGTATGGATCAGCCAGACCCATACATGACAGACGGTCAGAGTGATGATCAGGCAGCACCAGTGGGGAGTACAGCCCCAGTGGTCGGTGCTGATACGCTTTCACAGTTTGCGTCACTTGTTGCTCAGATGATGAGCGAGACTCAGAGCAGAGCGTCTACTGTGAGATCTGAGGATATTGATCGACACCTGCAGTTATTTTTGAGGTTGAAGCCTCCGAGGTTTGAGGGCGCTGTTGAGCCCAGAGCTGCTGAGGAGTGGCTGAGGAGATTAGAGAAGACTTTTGACGGGATGCAGTGTCCTGCAGACAGGAAGGTTCCGTTAGCAGTTTTTCTGTTAGATGGAGAGGCTGAGCACTGGTGGGATGGCCAGCAGGCAGCCAGATTTCAGGGCAGATTGAACTCTTTGATCACTTGGGAAGAGTTCACTGAAGTGTTCAGAGATTGGTTTGTTCCCCCTTCTGCACGACAGCAGATGCAGGAGAGTTTTCTGAGGCTGGTTCAGGGGAGCAAGACGGTGATGCAGTACGAGGCTGAGTTTACTGCATTAACCAGGTACGCTCCGCAGCTGGTTAGCACGTCTGCTGAGAGGTGCTACAGGTTTCTGAGAGGCTTACGAGACACTTTGAGGCAGCCTTTGATACCGTTCCGGATTACTGATTTCTCTGAGCTTGTGGAGCGAGCTCGTCTGATTGAGAACGACATGACGACTACTCAGCAACGGTGGTCTGCGAGTAGGAAGAGGTTTGGAGGTGATACTTCTGGCAGTGGTTCCTCTGGGAAGAGGAGATTTGTTTCTGGATCTGGATCTGGAGAATCCAGGAGGAGCGGAGGATCGTCTGGTACTGTTACCAGTACGACTGGTTCTGGATCTGTCAGTTCGGCACCTGTGTGCCAGAGTTGTGGACGGCGACACCATGGCCAGTGCTACAGGATAGCTGGTCTTTGTTTCAGATGCGGTCAGCCAGGACATAGGATTGCGGAATGTCCACAGATGGGATTTGAGCAGCGATCTGAGGGCTTCGTCAGACCTGTTGGTTCAGCAGCAGGAAGACCGAGGACTGTTCCTCCACGTCCTGAGGGATTTGCTGGTAGAGGTGGTGGTTCTAGTTCTGCACCACGGAGACCACCTACGATTCAGAGGGAGCAGAGTAGTTCTGTTGCTTCAGCTCCTGCTCCAGTTCAGCCACGAGTTTACAGCTTGAGTCAGCAGGAGGCTCGAGATGCTCCGGATGTAGTGACAGGTACGGTTTACATTTCTGATCAGCCCTGTCGTGTTTTGTTTGACTCTGGAGCGAGTCATTCTTTTCTGTCCGAGCATTGTTTTGAGCTTTTACATTTGGATTCGATGGTTTTACCGGTTTCTTTGTCTGTGATTTTACCGGTTGGGAATCCATTGATTGCTCGACAGTTTTGTTTGTGTGAGATCGAGATTTCTGGCAAGAAGTGGAAATCGAGTTTGATTCAATTGCCGATTTCTTCGTATGATGTGATTTTGGGAATGGATTGGTTGAGTCAGTATGAGGCTCAGATTGACTGTCTGAAGAAGCAAGTGAGTTTGCTTGTGGCTGGAGAGAGAGTTGTATTTCAGGGATTACGAGGTGTTCTCTCCAGTCTGATTTCTGCGTTAGAGGTGAGCAGAATGTGGAAGAAAGGATATCCAGTATTTTTGGCTTCGGTGCGGGATCTGAACCTGGAGGTTGGTTCTGTTTCTGAGATCCCTGTGGTACGGGAGTTTACTGATGTTTTTCCTGAGGAGTTGGTTGGTTTACCTCCGGATAGAGATGTGGAGTTCTCTATCGATGTTTTTCCGGGTACCGCTCCGATATCGAAAGCTCCGTACAGGATGGCACCGAAAGAACTTTCTGAGTTGAAAGTTCAGCTTCAGGAGTTGGTTGACAGAGGGTTTGTACGTCCTAGTGTTTCTCCTTGGGGAGCACCTGTTCTGTTTGTGAAGAAGAAGGACGGTACACTCCGTATGTGTATTGATTACAGAGATTTGAACAAGGCCACGATCAAGAACAAGTATCCTTTGCCTCGGATAGACGACTTGTTTGACCAGCTTTCCGGATCTTCGGTGTTTTCAAAGATTGATTTGAGATCCGGATATTATCAGGTGAAGGTGAAGGAATCTGATGTGGTGAAGACTGCTTTCAGTACTCGGTACGGGCACTACGAGTTCTTGGTTATGCCTTTTGGGGTAACCAATGCGCCTGCGATTTTCATGGATCTGATGAACCGAGTATTCAGGGAGTTCTTGGATCAGTTCGTAATCGTCTTCATTGACGATATTCTGGTATATTCTGCTTCTGAGGATGAGCATGCCAGACATTTGAGGATTGTGTTGGAGACTCTGAGGAGGCATCAGCTGTATGCCAAGTTCTCCAAGTGTGAATTCTGGCTGAAGAGCATTTCTTTTCTGGGGCATGTGATTAGCGGAGAAGGCATTTCTGTAGATCCCCAGAAGATTCAGGCGGTTGCTGATTGGCCAAGGCCGACTACGGTATTTGAGGTACGTAGTTTCTTAGGCATGGCCGGGTATTATAGGAAGTTTGTGAAAGGATTTTCACAGATTTCGACTCCTCTGACGAGACTGACTGTCACGACCCGACCCGACGGGGACGGATCCCGCCCGAGCCGAATCGCGGCGAGCGCACACTTACTTGCTTATCCAGGATCTGGCTTTGGATTAGGTTGCTGAACTGAACTTCCCAAATACATAACTCAACAGAAAACACACAGAACAACAGAGCTACTAAAAACATCAAATGCAGCGGAACAAAACATCTATCTTTTCATTTCCTCAAAATAATCATCTACAGAACAGTACATGGCTTTCAACAGAAAGAAAGACAGAACAGGAAAGCCATGACTGTACAAAAATCAACAAGTACAAAAGTACCTAATCGGATCAGACTCTGAACTAATCCTGGACCTCCTTGCCCTTCCCAGAACCTGAAAACCACCAGAAAGCAAGGGTGAGCTCAACAGCTCAGCAAAGCAACAAACCACCAATCTAAATTCTCAGAAACCAAAACCAAACTTATCAGACAGAAATCAGATCAGAAATCGGAACAGAATCGGAAATCAGAACGTATACGGACAGCTATCAAATCAGAATCGGAATCGTACAGATCATATCAGAACAAATCAATAGAGTCAGAATCAGAAATCAGAATCGTACGGAGCATATCATATCAGAATCACAATGTCGTACAGAACAGAACAGATACAGAAAACAAAACAGATATATATAGCTAAATGCCCTGACACTGACGGAATCTCTACGGATTCCGGCCCCTTATGCCTCCCTTCCCAGACACTAACTGAATCTCACAGGATCCAGGCCCCTTATGTCTCCCTTTGTGCTCACGGCACCAAAACAGATGTGCTTATAGCACCAAAACAGAATTCATCGGATCCGGAACGAAACAGATATCAGATTTCAGATTTGAGCTCATTTCAGATTTCCCTTTTCACTAACTGAATCTCATAGGATTCAGGCCCCTTATAACTCCCTTTGTATAGCTTAATCACATAGCATTTCAATTCAGAAGAAATTCGGACATTTCAGAAATTACCCAAAAATCGGGCAGCACAACGGCAGTATACAGAATTTACACAAAAATTCCTGCAAAGAAAATTCACCGAATTCGCACAGAATATAGATAATCACATTCCAGAACATTTATTCTACTGAACAGATAATTTCCAATTTCACAGAAAAATCAGGTCGACTAAAAACACAGTCGAATCAAAAATACCCGGACGAAAATCTTCAAAATATAATCAAAACATGCACACCCGGCACGGCAACGATATACGGAAAGTTACGCGGTAAAAACTGAACCAATCGAAAGATACGGACGAAAAACCGTAACGAAAACGAAATCCGGACAGAAAAATACCGCCAACCGCGACGGAACTGAAAATTGAGAAAGACGGAATGTGCCTTACCTCGAGCACAGCAAATTCTTCAACAGTCACTTCGCTCGAAAACGGCTCCGCGTCTTCCCGAAATCAACTTTTCCAATTTTCTCTTTTTCTCTCTCCTCAGACGAAAAATCAGATATTTATTTTTTTATTTTTTCTCTCTCTCCAAAATGACTCAAATCAGCTTTATAATACACAGATCGGCCCGGCCGATCGTCCAGATCGGCCTGGACGATCAGACCAAAACCCATCGTCCTGGGACGATTTTTCAGGCCGATGTTTACTATTCATAGGCGATAAAAACCTCTACTCACTGACTTGTGCCATCCACT
This sequence comes from Dendrobium huoshanense, assembly GCA_016618105.1. Classification (NCBI taxonomy): domain Eukaryota; kingdom Viridiplantae; phylum Streptophyta; class Magnoliopsida; order Asparagales; family Orchidaceae; genus Dendrobium; species Dendrobium huoshanense. The sequence goes on along the minus strand of CM028352.1, from coordinate 8,145,647 downwards.
GATCGTCCCGGGACGATGCCTCGATCGGCCTGGACGATCCCTACAGGAAATCACTTAGAGCAAATTCTGGGCAAAACCTGGAGCTGAAATCCACAGATCGTCCCAGGACGATCCCAGATCGGCCTGGACGATACTGGAGCAGTTTGAAATATTACAATCTCCCCAACTCAGAAAAATGTCGTCCTCGACATTATCCAATCCAAACTCAGTCAAAACAAGTACGGGTACGACCGTCTCATATCAGACTCCTTTTCCCAAGTTGCTTCCCGTGCAGTCCGGTGCTTCCACTGGACTTTAACCATCGGAATCTCTTTATTTCTTAACTTGCGGACGTCGTACGCTAAAATCAATTCTGGCTCTTCCTTGTACGCCAGATTCTCCTGAATCTCAACCTCCTCAGCTGATACCTTCTTCCCAGAGTCTGAAACCCACTTCCTCAGAGTGGATACGTGAAACACATTATGCACATCAGACATAGAATCAGAAAGCAATAGGCGATAAGCAGATTTTCCAATTCTTTCCAAAATCTCAAATGGTCCAACATACCTTGGACTAAGCTTGCTTACCTGACCAAATCTGCTCACACCTTTCATCGGGCTGACTTTGACATACACAAAGTCACCGACCTGAAACTCAACAAACCTGTGCTTCTGATTGTAATACTTCTGCTGACGATCTTGAGCGGCTTTCAATCTTTCTCTTATCAAATGAATCTTCTGAGCAGTTTCATCAGCAAAAGTGGCACCCAAAGTCTGTCTATCTCCGACCTCCGTCAGAGTCAAAGGAGTACGGCACTTCCTGCCATACAGAGCCTCGTACGGTGCCATACCGATACTGGACTGAAAACTATTGTTATAGGCAAACTCAATCAGCGGAATATGATCTTCCCAGCTTCCGCTAAAGTCCAGAACACAAAGTCTCAACAGATCTTCCAGTACCTGAATAGTCCTCTCAGACTGTCCGTCGGTCTGAGGATGAAAGGCTGTACTGAAATGCAATTTCGTACCCAAGCCTTGCTGAATGCCTTTCCAAAGTCTGGAAGTAAAACGTCCATCTCGATCAGATACAATCACACGAGGCACACCGTGCAATCTGACTATCTCTTTCACATATATCTGTGCCAAGCGTTCAACTGAATCCGTCTGTCTGATCGGAAGAAAATGGGCTGACTTCGTCAATCGATCCACAACTACCCAAATAGCATCATGTCCTTGTCGTGATCGAGGAAAACCCATAGCAAAATCCATCGTTACCTCCTCCCATTTCCACTCAGGGATAGGCAACGACTGCAACAGTCCACTTGGTCGCTGATGCTCTGCCTTCACCAACTGACAGGCTTCGCATCTCGACACAAACTCCGCCACATCCTTCTTCATCCCAGGCCACCAGAACAAAAGCTTCATATCAGCATACATCTTACCACTGCCTGGATGAACAGTGTAGCCTGAATGATGAGATTCATACAGAATCTCCCGCCTCAAATCTCCAAACACAGGTACCCACAACCTGTTCTTACAGAAAATAGCACCAGAATCAGAAATTCGAAGTTCAGGAGTCTTACCAGATCCAATCTGAGCTAGCAACTTTGAATAATCAGAATCTGACTTCTGGGCTTCTTGAATCCTTGCTTCCAAAGAAGACTGAATACTCATCCGAGCCAACTCCAAATCACTGGAGGAAATCACCTCCAACTGCAATCTCTCCAAATCACGAATCAGAAAGTCATCACAGGTAAGCTGAATACCTGAGAATCCAGAAGACTTCCTGCTCAAAGCATCTGCTACCACATTCGCCTTCCCAGGCTGATACTGAATAGTCAGGTCATAGTCCTTGATCAACTCGAGCCACCTCCTCTGTCTCAGATTCAAATCCTTCTGAGTAAAAATGTACTTCAGGCTCTTATGATCAGTAAACATCTCACATGTGACGCCATACAGGTAATGCCGCCAAATCTTCAAAGCAAAAACAACTGCAGCTAACTCCAAATCATGTGTCGGGTAATTCTTCTCATGTGGTTTCAACTGTCTCGAAGCATAAGCAATTACCTGACCATGCTGCATCAGAACACAACCCAGTCCTTTCAGTGAAGCATCACTGAACACCTGAAAACCTTCCGTACCTGACGAAAGCGCCAACACTGGAGCTGAAGTCAAACAATCCTTCAATCTCTGAAAACTAGCTTCACACTCCGGTGTCCAAACAAAAGGAACTGACTTCTGAGTCAGTCTCGTCAGAGGAGTCGAAATCTGTGAAAATCCTTTCACAAACTTCCTATAATACCCGGCCATGCCTAAGAAACTACGTACCTCAAATACCGTAGTCGGCCTTGGCCAATCAGCAACTGCCTGAATCTTCTGGGGATCCACAGAAATACCTTCTCCGCTAATCACGTGCCCCAGAAATGAAATGCTCTTCAGCCAGAATTCACACTTGGAGAACTTGGCATACAGCTGATGCCTCCTCAGAGTCTCCAATACAATCCTCAAATGTCTGGCATGCTCATCCTCAGATGCAGAATATACCAGAATATCGTCAATGAAGACGATCACAAACTGATCCAAATACTCCCTGAATACTCGGTTCATCAGATCCATGAAAATAGCAGGCGCATTGGTTACCCCAAAAGGCATAACCAAGAACTCGTAGTGCCCGTACCGAGTACTGAAAGCAGTCTTCACCACATCAGATTCCTTCACCTTCACCTGATAATATCCGGATCTCAAATCAATCTTCGAAAATACCGAAGATCCGGAAAGCTGATCAAACAAGTCGTCTATCCGAGGCAAAGGATACTTGTTCTTGATCGTGGCCTTGTTCAAATCTCTGTAATCAATACACATACGGAGTGTACCGTCCTTCTTCTTCACAAACAGAACAGGTGCTCCCCAAGGAGAAACACTAGGACGTACAAATCCTCTGTCAACCAACTCCTGAAGCTGAACTTTCAACTCAGAAAGTTCTTTCGGTGCCATCCTGTACGGAGCTTTCGATATCGGAGCGGTACCCGGAAAAACATCAATAGAGAACTCCACATCTCTATCCGGAGGTAAACCAACCAACTCCTCAGGAAAAACATCAGTAAACTCCCGTACCACAGGGATCTCAGAAACAGAACCAACCTCCAGGTTCAGATCCCGCACCGAAGCCAAAAATACTGGATATCCTTTCTTCCACATTCTGCTCACCTCTAATGCAGAAATCAGACTGGAGAGAACACCTCGTAATCCCTGAAATACAACTCTCTCTCCAGCCACAAGCAAACTCACTTGCTTCTTCAGACAGTCAATCTGAGCCTCATACCGACTCAGCCAATCCATTCCCAGAATCACATCATACGAAGAAATCGGCAATCGAATCAAACTCGATTTCCACTTCTTGCCAGAAATCTCGATCTCACACAAACAAAACTGTCGAGCAATCAATGGATTCCCAGCCGGTAAAATCACAGACAAAGAAACCGGTAAAACCATCGAATCCAAATGTAAAAGCTCAAAACAATGCTCGGACAGAAAAGAATGACTCGCTCCAGAGTCAAACAAAACACGACAGGGCTGATCAGAAATGTAAACCGTACCTGTCACAACATCCGGAGCATCTCGAGCCTCCTGCTGACTCAAGCTGTAAACTCGCGGCTGAACTGGAACAGGAGCTGAAGCAACAGAACTACTCTGCTCCCTCTGAATCGTAGGTGGTCTCCGTGGTGCAGAACTAGAACCACCACCTCTACCAGCAAATCCCTCAGGACGTGGAGGAACAGTCCTCGGTCTTCCTGCTGCTGAACCAACAGGTCTGACTAAACCCTCAGATCGCTGATCATATCCCATCTGTGGACATTCTGCAATCCTATGTCCTGGCTGACCACACCTGAAACAAAGACCAGCTATCCTGTAGCACTGGCCATGGTGTCGCCGTCCACAACTCTGGCACACAGGTGCCGAACTAACAGATCCAGAACCAGTCGTACTGGTAACAGTACCAGACGATCCTCCGCTCCTTCTGGAATCTCCAGATCCAGAACCAGGAACAAATCTCCTCTTCCCAGAGGAACCACTGCCAGAAGTATCACCTCCAAACCTCTTCCTACTCGCAGACCACCGCTGCTGAGTAGTCGTCATGTCGTTCTCAATCAGACGAGCTCGCTCCACAAGCTCAGAGAAATCAGAAATCCGGAACGGTATCAAAGGCTGCCTCAAAGTGTCTCGTAAGCCTCTCAGAAATCGGTAACACCTCTCAGCAGAAGTGCTAACCAGCTGCGGAGCGTACCTGGCTAATGCAGTAAACTCAGCCTCGTACTGCATCACCGTCTTGCTCCCCTGAACCAGCCTCAGAAAACTCTCCTGCATCTGCTGTCGTGCAGAAGGGGGAACAAACCAGTCTCTGAACACTTCAGTGAATTCTTCCCAAGTGATCAAAGAGTTCAATCTGCCCTGAAATCTGGCTGCCTGCTGGCCATCCCACCAGTGCTCAGCCTCTCCGTCCAACAGAAAAACTGCTAACGGAACCTTCCTGTCTGCAGGACACTGCATCCCGTCAAAAGTCTTCTCTAATCTCCTCAGCCACTCCTCGGCTGCTCTGGGCTCAACAGCGCCCTCAAACCTCGGAGGCTTCAACCTCAAAAACAACTGCAGGTGTCGATCGATGTCCTCAGATCTAACAGTAGAAGCTCTGCTCTGAGTCTCGCTCATCATCTGAGCAACCAACGAAGCAAACTGGGACAGTGTGTCAGCACCGACCACTGGGGCTGTACTCCCCACTGGTGCTGCCTGATCATCACTCTGACCGTCTGTCATGTCTGGGTCTGGCTGATCCATACAGAAAAATCCAGAAAATCCGGAAAACTATCACAAAAACAACACAAAAATAACACAATAAAAAGCCAAACGACCCAAAACTACCTCCCAGACAGACTCACTGATCACATCCTAGAGCTCTGTTTTACAATCCAACCTGTTTCCAAAACCAGTGCTCTGATACCACAAAAGCTTGTCACGACCCGACCCGACGGGGACGGATCCCGCCCGAGCCGAATCGCGGCGAGCGCACACTTACTTGCTTATCCAGGATCTGGCTTTGGATTAGGTTGCTGAACTGAACTTCCCAAATACATAACTCAACAGAAAACACACAGAACAACAGAGCTACTAAAAACATCAAATGCAGCGGAACAAAACATCTATCTTTTCATTTCCTCAAAATAATCATCTACAGAACAGTACATGGCTTTCAACAGAAAGAAAGACAGAACAGGAAAGTCATGACTGTACAAAAATCAACAAGTACAAAAGTACCTAATCGGATCAGACTCTGAACTAATCCTGGACCTCCTTGCCCTTCCCAGAACCTGAAAACCACCAGAAAGCAAGGGTGAGCTCAACAGCTCAGCAAAGCAACAAACCACCAATCTAAATTCTCAGAAACCAAAACCAAACTTATCAGACAGAAATCAGATCAGAAATCGGAACAGAATCGGAAATCAGAACGTATACGGACAGCTATCAAATCAGAATCGGAATCGTACAGATCATATCAGAACAAATCAATAGAGTCAGAATCAGAAATCAGAATCGTACGGAGCATATCATATCAGAATCACAATGTCGTACAGAACAGAACAGATACAGAAAACAAAACAGATACATATAGCTAAATGCCCTGACACTGACGGAATCTCTACGGATTCCGGCCCCTTATGCCTCCCTTCCCAGACACTAACTGAATCTCACAGGATCCAGGCCCCTTATGTCTCCCTTTGTGCTCACGGCACCAAAACAGATGTGCTTATAGCACCAAAACAGAATTCATCGGATCCGGAACGAAACAGATATCAGATTTCAGATTTGAGCTCATTTCAGATTTCCCTTTTCACTAACTGAATCTCATAGGATTCAGGCCCCTTATAACTCCCTTTGTATAGCTTAATCACATAGCATTTCAATTCAGAAGAAATTCGGACATTTCAGAAATTACCCAAAAATCGGGCAGCACAACGGCAGTATACAGAATTTACACAAAAATTCCTGCAAAGAAAATTCACCGAATTCGCACAGAATATAGATAATCACATTCCAGAACATTTATTCTACTGAACAGATAATTTCCAATTTCACAGAAAAATCAGGTCGACTAAAAACACAGTCGAATCAAAAATACCCGGACGAAAATCTTCAAAATATAATCAAAACATGCACACCCGGCACGGCAACGATATACGGAAAGTTACGCGGTAAAAACTGAACCAATCGAAAGATACGGACGAAAAACCGTAACGAAAACGAAATCCGGACAGAAAAATACCGCCAACCGCGACGGAACTGAAAATTGAGAAAGACGGAATGTGCCTTACCTCGAGCACAGCAAATTCTTCAACAGTCACTTCGCTCGAAAACGGCTCCGCGTCTTCCCGAAATCAACTTTTCCAATTTTCTCTTTTTCTCTCTCCTCAGACGAAAAATCAGATATTTATTTTTTTATTTTTTCTCTCTCTCCAAAATGACTCAAATCAGCTTTATAATACACAGATCGGCCCGGCCGATCGTCCAGATCGGCCTGGACGATCAGACCAAAACCCATCGTCCTGGGACGATTTTTCAGGCCGATGTTTACTATTCATAGGCGATAAAAACCTCTACTCACTGACTTGTGCCATCCACTGATCGTCCCGGGACGATGCCTCGATCGGCCTGGACGATCCCTACAGGAAATCACTTAGAGCAAATTCTGGGCAAAACCTGGAGCTGAAATCCACAGATCGTCCCAGGACGATCCCAGATCGGCCTGGACGATACTGGAGCAGTTTGAAATATTACACTGACTCAGAAGTCAGTTCCTTTTGTTTGGACACCGGAGTGTGAAGCTAGTTTTCAGAGATTGAAGGATTGTTTGACTTCAGCTCCAGTGTTGGCGCTTCCGTCAGGTACGGAAGGTTTTCAGGTGTTCAGTGATGCTTCACTGAAAGGACTAGGATGTGTTCTGATGCAGCATGGTCAGGTAATTGCTTATGCTTCGAGACAGTTGAAACCACATGAGAAGAATTACCCGACACATGATTTGGAGTTAGCTGCAGTTGTTTTTGCTTTGAAGATTTGGCGTCATTACCTGTATGGCGTCACATGTGAGATGTTTACTGATCATAAGAGCCTGAAGTACATTTTTACTCAGAAGGATTTGAATCTGAGACAGAGGCGGTGGCTCGAGTTGATCAAGGACTATGACCTGACTATTCAGTATCAGCCTGGGAAGGCGAATGTGGTAGCAGATGCTTTGAGCAGGAAGTCTTCTGGATTCTCAGGTATTCAGCTTACCTGTGATGACTTTCTGATTCGAGAATTGGAGCGATTGCAGTTGGAGGTGATTTCCTCCAGTGATTTGGAGTTGGCTCAGATGAGTATTCAGTCTTCTTTGGAAGCAAGGATTCAAGAAGCCCAGAAGTCAGATTCTGATTATTCGAAGTTGCTAGCTCAGATTGGATCTGGTAAGACTCCTGAACTTCGAATTTCTGATTCTGGTGCTATTTTCTGTAAGAACAGGTTGTGGGTACCTGTGTTTGGAGATCTGAGGCGGGAGATTCTGTATGAATCTCATCATTCAGGCTACACTGTTCATCCAGGCAGTGGTAAGATGTACGCTGATATGAAGCTTTCGTTCTGGTGGCCTGGAATGAAGAAGGATGTGGCGGAGTTTGTGTCGAGATGCGAAGCCTGTCAGTTGGTGAAGGCAGAGCATCAGCGACCAGGTGGACTGTTGCAGTCGTTGCCTATCCCTGAGTGGAAATGGGAGGAGGTAACGATGGATTTTGCTATGGGTTTCCCTCGATCACGACAAGGACATGATGCTATTTGGGTAGTTGTGGATCGATTGACGAAGTCAGCCCATTTTCTTCCGATCAGACAGACGGATTCAGTTGAACGCTTGGCACAGATATATGTGAAAGAGATAGTCAGATTGCACGGTGTACCTCGTGTGATTGTATCGGATCGAGATGGACGGTTTACTTCCAGACTTTGGAAAGGCATTCAGCAAGGCTTGGGTACGAAACTGCATTTCAGTACAGCCTTTCATCCTCAGACCGACGGACAGTCTGAGAGGACTATTCAGGTACTGGAAGATCTGTTGAGACTTTGTGTTCTGAACTTTAGCGGAAGCTGGGAAGATCATATTCCGCTGATTGAGTTTGCTTATAACAACAGTTTTCAGTCCAGTATCGGTATGGCACCGTACGAGGCTCTGTATGGCAGGAAGTGCCGTACTCCTTTGACTCTGACGGAGGTCGGAGATAGACAGACTTTGGGTGCCACTTTTGCTGATGAAACTGCTCAGAAGATTCATTTGATAAGAGAGAGATTGAAAGCCGCTCAAGATCGTCAGCATAAGTATTATAATCAGAAGCACAGATTTGTTGAGTTTCAGGTTGGTGACTTTGTGTATGTCAAAGTCAGCCCGATGAAAGGTGTGAGTAGATTTGGTCAGGTAAGCAAGCTTAGTCCAAGGTATGTTGGACCATTTGAGATTTTGGAAAGAATTGGAAAAGCTGCTTATCGCCTATTGCTTTCTGATTCTATGCCTGATGTGCATAATGTGTTTCACGTATCCACTCTGAGGAAGTGGGTATCCGACTCTGGGAAGAAGGTATCAGCTGACGAGGTTGAGATTCAGGAGAATCTGGCGTATAAGGAAGAGCCAGAGCTTATTTTAGCGTACGACGTCCGAAAGTTAAGAAATAAAGAGATTCCGATGGTTAAAGTCCAGTGGAAGCATCGGACTGCACGGGAAGCAACGTGGGAAAAGGAGTCTGATATGAGACGGTCGTACCCGTACTTGTTTTGACTGCGTTTGGATTGGATAATGTCGAGGACGACATTTTTCTGAGTTGGGGAGATTGTAATATTTCAAACTGCTCCAGTATCGTCCAGGACGATCTGGGATCGTCCTGGGACGATCAGTGTATTTTCAGCTCCAGATTTTGCCAGAATTTGCTCTAAGTGTTTTCCTGTAGGGATCGTCCAGGCCGATCGAGGTATCGTCCCGGGACGATCAGTGGATGGCACAAGTCAGTGAGTAGAGGTTTTTATCGCCTATGAATAGTAAACATCGTCCTGAAAAATCGTCCCTGGACGATGGGATTTTGGTCTGATCGTCCAGGCCGATCTGGACGATCGGCCAGGCCGATCTGAAGAGAATTTAAGGCAAATCAGCTCATTTGAAGAGAGAGAAAAGATTTTATAAAATATCTGATTTTTCGTCTGAGGAGAGAGAAAAAGAGGATTTTGGAAAAGTTGATTTCGGGAAGACGCGGAGCCGTTTTCGAGCGAAGTGACTGTTGAGGATTTTGCTGTGCACGAGGTAAGGCACATTCGATTGGTTCAGTTTTTACCACGTAAGTTTCTGTATATCGTTGCCGTGCCGGGTGTGCACGTTTTGACTATATTTTGAAGATTTTCGTCCGGGTGTTTTTGATTCGACTGTGTTTTTAGTCGACCGGAATTTTCTGTGAAATCGTAAATTCTCTGTGCAGTAGAATAAATGTTCTGGAATGTGATTATCTATGTTCTGTGCGAATTCGGTAAATTTTCTTTGCAGGAATTTTGTGTAAATTCTGTATACTGCCGTTGTGCTGCCCGATTTTCGGGTAATTTCTGAAATGTCCGAATTTCTTCTGATTTGAAATGCTATGTGTATAAGCTATACAAAGGGAGTTATAAGGGGTCTGAATCCTATGAGATTCAGTTAGTGAAACGGGAAATCTGAAATGAGCTCAAATCTGAAATCTGATATCTGTTCTGTTCCGGATCCGATGAATTCTGTTCTGGTGCTATAAGCACATCTGTTTTGGTGCCGTGAGCACAAAGGGAGACATAAGGGGCCTGGATCCTATGAGATTCAGTCAGTGTCTGGGAAGGGAGGCATAAGGGGCCGGAATCCGTAGAGATTCCGTCAGTGTCAGGGCATTTAGCTATGTGTATCTGTTCTGTTCTGTACGAAATTGTAATTCCGATATGATATGCTCCGTACGATTCTGATTTCTGAATTCTGATTCTGACTCTGTTGATTTGTTCTGATATGATCTGTACGATTCCGATTCTGATTTGATATCTGTCCGTATAAGTTCTGATTTCCGATTCTGTTCTGATTTCTGATCTGATTTCTGTCTGATGAGTTTGGTTTTGGTTTCTGAGAATTTAGATTGGTGGTTTGTTGCTTTGCTGAGCTGTTGAGCTCACCCTTGCTTTCTGGTGGTTTTCAGGTTCTGGGAAGGGCAAGGAGGTCCAGGATTAGTTTCAGAGTCTGATCCGATTAGGTACTTTTGTACTTTTGATTTTTGTACAGTCATGGCTTTTCTGTTCTGTCTTTCTTTCTGTTGAAAGCCATGTACTGTTCTGTAGATGATTATTTTGAGGAAATGAAATGAAAAAGATAGATGTTTTGTTCCGCTGCATTTGATGTTTTAGTAGCTCTGTTGTTCTGTGTTTTTCTATTGAGTTAAGAATTTGGAAGATCAGTTCAGTAACCTAATCCAAAGCCAGATCCTGGATATGAAGGTTGCGTCGCGATCCGGCTCGGGCGGGATCCGTCCCCGTCGGGTCGGGTCGTGACAAAATCACTGTGGAATCTATCATTGGTGGGCTATTCTCTTGGCCCTCGTCCTTACTACGAAAGGCTGAGGCTAGCTATTGAAAAAGCTTGGAAGCTCAAAGGTTCCATTTCTCTCCTGTCCTTAGCTGATGACTTTTTCCTCTTGAAGTTTACTTCCGTGGAAGATTACGATATGGTTTGGTCCGGTGGACCGTGGTTTCTTCTAGGTAGGCCCTTCATTCTTCAGAAATGGAACCCGCATTTTCAGCCGAAGAGGGACGAATCTGCTTCTATTCCTCTTTGGATAAAAATCCTTAATCTTCCACTTGCTTTATGGACTCTAACAGGTATTTCAAAAATCGCTAGTTTTATTAGTATTCCTTTGTATGTGGATGCATTGACTGCCAAAAGAACTAGGCTTACTTTTGCAAGAGTTTGCGTTAAAGTTGACAAAGACTCGAATTTAGCAGAGGAAATACCGATTGATTTGGATGGTGAGGATATCAATCTTAAGGTTGTGTATGATTGGAAGCCAGTCCGTTGTGAAGGGTGTGGTTCCCTTATTCATTCATTCGCCATATGCCCCATGAATCCTACTCCTAAACCTTCTCTTCCTCCTAAACCTGTTTTCCGTGGCCGAAGTAAAAGCAAAAATCCTAATCCTAGGAATGACAGAACCGCCTCTCAAACCAAAATAAACCCTCCTTTAACTACCTCTGGCCCTTCTTTGGCGACGGATAATACCATTAAACATGTGGATATTATTACATCTGAAACACCTGTTCAGCCTCCTGCTGAATCTTCGGTTCTCATGGTTCAGGATGATGCCTTACCTTTGACTATTAATCATGACAAGGAATCCTGCCTACCGAACCTCAACCTACCTCAAGCAGATTTCTCTTCAGCTGCCTTCCCTCTTACAAACACTCGTCTGCTTCCTCCCCAAGTTCTATTAACCAACAGCTTTGATTCTCTTATGAATGACAATTTGGTCAAGTCCGATGATAACCATTTGAAGGAGGATATCTCGTCTTCCTCCAAAACGGATGAGTTTATCACTCCTCATTCCTCCAACCACAAAGCCACCTCTTCTTCCTCCAAAAAGCTTCCTTTAGTAATTCTCCCCCCCCCCCCCCCAAAAAAAAAAAAAAAAAAAGCCAAAACCAAAACGGCCAAAAAGGCCAAGTCACATAAATAATTCATGTCGCTTCCCCCTATTGCAGCTTGGAACGTGAGAGGGTTCAATAACCCTGTTAAGGTCAAGCTCTGCAAAGACCTTATTGCCACTTTCAACCTTAAGCTTCTTTGTGTTTTAGAAGCTAAAATCAATGATGTTTCTCTTTTGGATCCTTGGTTCTCCTTCTCTCATTGTTTATTTGAGAATGAACAATTCTGTCACAATTTCAACCTTTCTACTCCTGGTAGAATTTGGGTTAAGTGGGACTCCTCTCACTTATCCTTCACCCTCTCTTTCTATTCTTCCCAACTGATTCATGGGCTTGTGAATGCCGGCTCAATTCCACCTTTCTTCCTCTCAGTGGTTTATGTAGATAATTGTTTGGAGGCTAGGAAAGCTCTATGGGGGGATTTATTGAGCATCTCTGCTAATCTTGACATCCCTTGGATTATTATGGGAGATTTCAACTGCTACATGTATGATTCTGAAAAAGCGGGTGGCAACTCATTGTCTTCTAACCGTTTGGGTGAACTTAATAACTTCATTTTTGAATCTGGACTTCAAGACTTGGCCTCTGTGGGGCTATTTTTTACTTGGTACAATCAAAGGGTGGATTTACCTATTCACATTAAGTTGGATAGGATGCTTATCAACACTAAATTTTTGGAGGTTTTTCCCAACTCTTATTACAAAGTGCATCCTCATTCTGGCTCAGATCATTCCCCGTTGATACTTTGTTTTTCTCCCTCCAAAAAGCTGGCTTCTAGATTTATGTTTAAAGAATTCTGGACAAAATTTGATGATTTCTGGATTGAAACACAAATAGCTTTTGAAAGAACTCCCAAGGCTAGCCCTATTGCCTCTTTCTATGGGAATTTAAGATCTCTTAAACATGTTATTGGTAAGAAGAATTGGTGCTCTTCCAATTACATTTCTAATGGCATTCTTGAGTTGAAAAATTTACAATCTCTTTACCTTACTGATATTCAAAGGGATCATTTAAACCTTGATTTAAACATTTCCCTTAAGAATACTAGTGACAAACTGGCTTCGTATCAAGCTGCTTGGTTCTCTTGGATCTCCCAAAGAGCCAAAGCTCATTGGTTATCTCAAGGTGAAGATAACATTGGTTTCTTATTTGCAAAAATTCGGGCAAGGAAAAATAGAAATTTTATTAAGGTTTTATCTTCTGGCAATGGTTTACTATATTCTCATGATGATATGGCTCAAGCTCTGATAAACCACTTTAAGATGATTTTAAATGCCCCTCCCCCTCCTTTGGATAATTGTAGCAATATTCTTGTGGGCAATTCTGTCCCTTCTTACTTGCTAGAGGGCTTGATGATGAATGTTACCAATGAAGAAATTAAAAAAGTGGTTTTCTTGGGTTCCACTAAATCGGCTCCAGGGCCAGATGGATTTTCTTTTAGTTTCTATCAACATACTTGGCATATCATTGGTTTTTCACTTTGCAAAGCTGTCAAACAATTTTTCATTGATGGTAAGATGCCTAGAGGGGCTAAAGCAACTGCAATCACCCTTATTCCTAAAGGCTCGCATTCAAACTATATTTATGACTATCGTCCCATTTCTTTATGCAATGTTTTCTATAAAATTGTGGCCAAGATTATTGTTAATAGGTTGAAGGTTATTCTTCTTACCATTATTCATGAGAGTCAATCTGGTTTTATTTCTAAAAGATGTTCTACTGATAACATCATCCTTGCCTTTGAATTATTAAGAGATTTTAATAAAGGGAAGAATAATTTTTGTGCCAAATTAGACATCAAGAAAGCTTTTGACTCTGTATCTCACTCTTTTTTGCTTAGTAGGCTTAAGCAGAAAGGATTCCCGGACAAATTTATTATGTGGATACAAGGTTGTATCACTAATGTGCACTTCTCCATAAATCTCAATGGTACTTTGGAAGGTTTTTTCAGCTCTTCTTCGGGGTTGAGATAGGGTTGCCCTATTTCTCCATTATTATTTTGCATTGCTCTGGATGCTCTTTCCCATTGTCTGGATTCTATTGATGACAAACCTTTCATTGGTTTAAATCAGAGAAATTTCAGATGTAGTCACCTCATGTTTGCTGATGATCTCCTTGTTTTTGGTTTAGCATCATTAGAGAATGCTAAGAAATTAAAAGAGGTGCTTCACAATTTTGCGGGGGCTTCGGGTCTTCATATTGATCCTGATAAGAGCTCTATTCTTTTTCCTAGAGATTTTTCCTTGGCCCAACAAATCTCTAATTGTCTCGGCATTACTAATGAGGAGAACGCTTTAATCTATCTGGGCTTGCCTATTTCAACTTCAAGACTCAAATTTTCTCACTTCCAACCCCTACTGAGTAGGCTTTCTACTCTACTTGCGGGTTGGAAAGTTAAGTTTCTCTCTTTTGCAGGTAGAGTTCAATACCTTAAATTCACTATAGTCAATACTATTGCTTATTGGATTCGTGGTGCAATTATACCTAAAGCTTGTTACAATATTATCAATCGTATGTGCTATAGGTTCCTTTTTTTTGTAACACTTTGGAAAGGAAAATGCACATGATTGCTTGGAATGCTGTTGTTCTGTGATGCCCCAAGATCTAACTTGGAAAAAATTTCAATCAATTACTCAAACAATTTACCAGAGCTATCTAAAACCTTCAATCAACAATCTAACAAACATCTTTAGATTTAAAACATCAATATACAAGTCGATTCATATCATCAAAAGTCCATGTACAATACTCATGAACTATACTATCAATACAAGTAAAGAAATCTATCATGTCCTGAGTACAAAAGAATTCCCAATCGACCAAAAGAACAAAAACCTGAAGATCCGGATCAATTCCTATCTTTTGCTCCCTTGCCCTGACCTGAAAATATCAACCACATATAATGAGCTTTATAAAGCCCAGCAGGTCACCTAATATCTATAACTGAAATCAAAGCACGGCGATGCTATCAATATGCATGTCAGTCAATCAAATCCGTATCAGTCAATGGTCAATGAGTCAATGCAATCCGAAAATCAATAGTCAATAAAACCAGTCAATGCAGCGGCAGGCAGATCGATAAATCAACTCAATCAATCAATAATCGTCAATCAAATCCATGATGTCTAATCAATACGATCTATTCAATGAAATCAATCGAGGAAAGCAATACGATAAATCTCAATCCATTCTAACAAGAAATCTATACAACAGTCAATACGGTGTAGAACAGTAGCAACAACGAATCCATAAAATCTATAGGTAGCAGTATCATTGAATCGGTAGGCAGTAGTCAATATCCATGCTATCAATACAATATCTATATCCATCCATGTCCATATCAATGCTCAATAGTATCAATGCTCAGTAATCAATCGATGAAATCAATGAAATCGTACAATACAGTAATTCTGATCCCGATCAGTTCAATAAAGCAGAAATCGATAAAGCAATAAATCCGTACATCAATACAGTAAACATGCAATTCAATAATACTGAACAAGTACAATCAATGGCTATGTTGCTGTTGTCGAATCCATATTGCTGTTGTAGATATCCATACATTGGTTCTATGAAAAGAGTCGTCACTCTATTGCCCGTCGGCCGCCCGTCAGCATATAATCTCCTTATGACTCCCATCGTTATATTCATGATCCATGATCAATGATTTAAAGGAAAGCCCGTCGGCCCACCATCCTGTACAGGTATCATCTCCAACCAATGTTCAATCAGGTTATACGTGTTTCAGTATCAATAATCAATCAATAATCAATTCAATAGTCAATAATAAAACAATCATATCAATATGTACATTCATATCTATTCAATCTATCAATCTCAGACAAATCAGAAAAACTATGAAAATCGGGCAGAGTAACGGCAGTCTATCAAATTTACACAAAAATCCTGCAAAAATCACAATTCACCAAATTACAATAGAACGTTCACGACAACAATATAAGACTATTCTTCTACTGAATCAATATCAATAAACATTCTGATATTTTTTTATTCGATTAAAATCGCGTAGAACCAATTCCGATCGGTAAAATCATCGTAGAAAATACTCAAATCGTGTACAATAGTCATATCTATAACATACTAAAAGTTGTGCGGTGAAAGTCGTGTCAATACAAAATCAGGTCAAAAGTTCGACTACAAAAACACAAAACAGTGCACAACTCGGTCAAAATTCAATATCTTCGAAAACAGAAATAGGATTTGAAGTCCTTACCGCGAGATAAACAAATCCTCCAACTACGTCGTCGGACGAAAAGCGCTCCGCGGGCTCCAAAACCAAGCTTCCTCTTCTCTTTTCTTCTCTTTCTCTCTCCTGCCTTATCTCTCTCTTCAAAAATAAATCCAAAAATATCTCAAATCCAATATATATCCAGACTGATCGTCCCGGACGATCTCACTTCGTCCCGGACGATCCATGCTCAGAAAATTTCGTCCAGACGAAAATTTAATATCGTCCTCAGACGAAGGGGTTCTGGAAAATTTTCGTCCAGACGATCGTCCCGACTGCTCCAGGTTCGTACAGACGAAAATGACAGATTCTTCACAAATTTCTTCAGTTCGTCCTGTACTAAATCCAGTTCGTACAGACGATCGTACAGACGAACTGCACCAAAACAAATCAGCTTTTTAAGGGTTTTACAATCTACCCACCTTAAAAAAATGTCGTCCTCGACATTTCACTTAAGGGATCGAATGCAAAATCGATACAAAGCAAATCCGTCTAATCAAATTTCAAATCAAAATCAAATCAAAACTCATCGGAATCCATACAAAACAAACAATGCAATCAATCACATGTCAATATGCATGATCAAATGTCAATATCAATCGGTTAGTCAAATCAATCTTACAAGTAGAACCTTCTGGTCGTTGTTGATCCTCACGATGCTGTAAACTCTGTAGACTGTAGATGCGTGGCACCACTGGAGGAAGTGCAGGAGGTCGTGGCGCAACTGTCTCCCTCTGATTTCTGACAGTCCTATCATCCATCCGGTTCCCTGATCTCTCACTGTAGGCCCTCGAGCCAACAGTCCTCTGCTGTCCTGTACCTGTGCTAGAATCAGTCCTTCCACCCAGTCTTTTCTGAGGACAATCTGCTGCTCTGTGCCCTTGCTGTCCACAGTAAAAACACTGCCCCGTCAACAGGTAACACCGACCTGCATGTCGTCTACCACAGTGAATGCACACTCCAGAACTACCAGACGATACTACCGATGCAGATCGCGATGCAGATCCCGATGCAGATCCCTTCGAGCCCTCGTACCTGCTTCTCTTCTCTCTTTCTCTGTCTCTACCAGAATCATCTCGTCGTACCTCATCTCTCCTCCTCCTAGTATCCTCGTACCTCGATACCGGTGTTGCCAAGTCAATCTCTATCAATCGGGCCCGCTCCACCAGTTCAGAAAACTCATGTATTCGAAAAGGTACTAGTGGATGCCTCAGCTCTCTGTTCAATCCGTGCAGAAATCTATAACACTTTTCCTCGGCAGTAGGAATCAAATGAGCAGCATACATTGCAAGTGCAGTAAACTCGGCCTCGTACTACATCACTTACTTGCGGCCTTGCTCCAATCTCATGAAAGCTTCCTGCATCTGTCGTTGAGCTGACGGTGGTACAAACCACATCTTGAACACTGTAGTGAACTCATCCCAGGTAATCTCAGCATTGGTCTTCCCCTGGAATTTCTCTCTCTGCTGTCCGATCCACCATCTCTCCGCCTCACCCTCAAACAGGAACACAGCCAACGGTACCTTTCTATTCCCCGAACACTGCATGCTATCAAAAATCTTTTCCACTCTCAAGAGTCAATCCTCAGCAGCCTGTGGTCCCACAGCTCCTTTAAACAATGGAGGCTTTAGTTTATGAAACATCTGCATATGTCTATCCACGTCTTCCTCTTTGCTACCACTCATTTTGCTCTGAGCATCCCCCATTACATGTGCAATCGCAGTAGCCAACTGCATCATACTCTCTGAATGTACTGGAGCTGTGCTGTGTTGCTCATTTGGTATACTTGATTCCGCTGGAGGGTCCATATCTTTTCACCTGCACAATTCAGAACAAATGATACACACATGCAACGATGTATGTCAATGATGCTCTTAAAGCTACCCATTCTACCCAACTCTCAATCGAAACCTATAACTCTGGTAACAATCCATTCTTCCAATAACACTGCTCTGATACCAACTGTGATGCCCCAAGATCTAACTTGGAAAGAATTTCAATCAATTACTCAAACAATTTACCAGAGCTATCTAAAACCTTCAATCAACAATCTAACAAACATCTATAAATTTAAAACATCAATATACAAGTCGATTCATATCACCAAAAGTCCATGTACAATACTCAGGAACTATACTATCAATACAAGTAAAGAAATCTATCATGTCATGAGTACAAAAGAATTCCCAATCGACCAAAAGAACAAAAACCTAAAGATCCGGATCAATTCCTATCTTCTGCTCCCTTGCCCTGACCTGAAAATATCAACCACATATAATGAGCTTTACAAAGCCCAGCAGGTCACCTAATACCTATAACTGAAATCAAAGCACGACGATGCTATCAATATGCATGTCAGTCAATCAAATCCGTATCAGTCAATGGTCAATGAGTCAATGCAATCCGGAAATCAATAGTCAATAAAACCAGTCAATGCAGCGGCAGGCAGATCGATAAATCAACTCAATCAATCAATAATCGTCAATCAAATCCATGCGGTCTAATCAATAGGATCTATTCAATGAAATTAATCGAGGAAAGCAATACGATAAATCTCAATCCATTCTGACAAGAAATCTATACAACAGTCAATACGGTGTAGAACAGTAGCAACAGCGAATCCATAAAATCTATAGGCAGCAGTATCAATGAATCGGTAGGTAGTAGTCAATATCCATGCTATCAATACAATATCTATCTCCATCCATGTCCATATCAATGCTCAATAGTATCAATGCTCAGTAATCAATCGATGAAATCAATGAAATCGTACAATACAGTAATTCTGATCCCGATCAGTTCAATAAAGCAGAAATCGATAAAGCAATAAATCCGTACGTCAATACAGTAAACATGTAATTCAATAATATTGAACAAGTACAATCAATGGCTATGTTGCTGTTGTAGAATCCATATTGCTGTTGTAGATATCCATACATTGGTTCTATGAAAAGAGTCGTCACTCTATTGCCCGTCGGCCGCCCGTCGGCATATAATCTCCTTATGACTCCCATCGTTATATCCATGATCCATGATCAATGATTTAAAGGAAAGCCCGTCGGCCCACCATCCTGTACAGGTATCATCTCCAACCAATGTTTAACCAGGTTATACGTGTTTCAGTATCAATAATCAATCAATAATCAATTCAATAGTCAATAATAAAACAATCATATCAATATGTACATTCATATATATTCAATCTATCAATCTCAGACAAATCAGAAAAACTACGAAAATCGGGCAGAGTAACGGCAGTCTATCAAATTTACACAAAAATCCTGCAAAAAATCATAATTCACCAAATTACAATAGAACATTCACGACAACAATATAAGACTATTCTTCTACTGAATCAATATCAATAAACATCCTGATAATTTTCTATTCGATTAAAATCGCGTAGAATCAATTCCGACCGGTAAAATCATCGTAGAAAATACTCAAATCGTGTACAATAGTCATATCTATAACATACTAAAAGTTGTGCGGTGAAAGTCGTGTCAATACAAAATCAGGTCAAAAGTTCGACTACAAAAACACAAAACAGTGCACAACTCGGTCAAAATTCAATATCTTCGAAAACATAAATAGGATTTGGAGTCCTTACCGCGAGATAAACAAACCCTCCAACTACGTCGTCGGACGAAAAGCGCTCCGCGGGCTCCAAAACCAAGCTTCCTCTTCTCTTTCCTTCTCTTTCTCTCTCCTGCCTTATCTCTCTCTTCAAAAATAAATCCAAAAATATCTCAAATCCAATATATATCCAGACTGATCGTCCCGGACGATCTCACTTCGTCCCGGACGATCCATGCTCAGAAAATTTCGTCTAGACGAAAATTTAATATCGTCCTCAGACGAAGGGGCTCTGGAAAATTTTCGTCCAGACGATCGTCCCGACTGCTCCAGGTTCGTACAGACGAAAATGACAGATTCTTCACAAATTTCTTCAGTTCGTCCTGTACTAAATCCAGTTCGTACAGACAATCGTACAGACGAACTGCACTAAAAAAAATCAGCTTTTTAAGGGTTTTACATGTTCAACCTAAAGTTAAGGGAGGTTTGGGCTTGCCTTCCTTTGATTCCCTATATCATAACATGGCATGATCGTTCATTTTCAGAATGTATAATGATCACTCTTTACTTGGCACATGGTATAGAGAAAAATATGACTCCATTTGGAAACTGCCCCCGACCTCAGCTTCTCAATTCTGGAAATTGTTCTGTATTACTGGTACTCGAATAATATCTGCTGTGTCTTTCTCTGTGCATCGGAACTGTAATTTGTCTTTCCTTTGGAACCCGTGGTGTGGTAACAAGCCTATTGCGGATTTGTTTTATACCCCTACTCTAACCCATTCTGAGGTTAAAGACTTTATTAATCATAATACTTGGTGTATGCCTGATTGTATACCCACTAATGTTCAAACTCTTATCTTAAACACTGGCATTGAGGATGACAAACCAGTGCTTTACTGGGAAGGTATGCCGAATCCTACTACACGCAATTTTAGCTCTTTGCTGCATAGTAATCTGGAGGATGTGGTTTGGAATAAGTATATTTGGCACAAAGGATACACTTTAAGGTTTGCTTGCTTTGCTTGGATTGCTATCTTAGGAAAATTAAAGACGGCTGATAATCTCTTTTTGAGGGGAATTATGGTGAATTCTGGTTGCGGATTTTGCTCATCTCATTTAGAAACACATTCTCATGTATTTTTTGAATGTGACTTCTCTTTTTCTATTCTTACGGGTCTTTTTCCCTCTTTGACCTCTTTTTATCTAAGACCAAATATTTTACAAGCTTATGATTACTTGGCGAATATGAGAACCCACGGCAGAAATGAAAGGAATTTTTGTTTTCTTAAGTTGGCGGCTTTAGTTTATTTTCTTTGGCGTGAAAGGAATAACAGGAGATTTTCTGGTATCTGGACAAGCCCCACCGAAGTTAAAAATGCCATCATTCATGCTATACGTGCCAAAGTTAGTAATTGGAAATGTTTGGAGAAGATTAAGCCACTGTTTCTGGATATTCTGAGCTGATATGGTTTTCTGTCATTGCCGCTGCGTGTTTGATTCTGGGATTCGATTTGGTTTGATGGATAGGCTTTTGGAGTTTTTCTGGGAGCTTGTTGGCTGTGTTTTCAAAAGCCTGTTCAAGCTTCTTACTGCTTATTATTCTGCTTGGAGAATTCAGCTCGGCTTGTTCTTAACTGGAATTTTAAAGCTACAGTTTTATATTTTTTTTGGACTATGATGTGCAGATCTACATCTCTTATGCCTCCTTGGAGGGTCTTTTGGCAACCAGGATGGCGTTTTTGCGGACACTGTGACGGCCCTGCTCCTTGGGCAACCAGTGCCTTTGTGGCTTTCGTGGTTTGAGTTTATTATGATGTGGGCTCTGATGCCTTTGAGATGTAGATCTTTTTCCTGAGTCCATAGGATTTTCCTTTTTTCTGTCTTTATTTTCGGGTGTTGGTATAGTTTTCTCTATTATTGTATTTTGATTTTCTTGTAACTTTTGGTGATTAATACAAAGACTTTGCCCCAATTTTTCCCAAAAAAAAGAAAAGTATTAACTGTAATCTATAACCTTCAAGCCGCTAAAACTTGGGTGTCACTTTGGTAAATTAGTCCGACATCCGTGCCTCATTATTCAGCTGCTTTCCCGCTCGTCCCTATGAAAAGAAACCACGAGAAAGAGAATGTTGGGCCCTCACTGTCACGAGATCTCCTTGGCTGCCCACTAGACTACGCCACACGGCGCATCTTTACCTAACGTGCGCACCACCTCGCCTTCCGTTTTTAAAAATTTGAACCGATTAAAATTACTAATTTCCTTATTTTTTTGGGTCCATTTCAGCTGCGAATTACTTCTACTGATATTGCAGATTAGCTCACCCTTATTCGCACCTCCC
Organism: Dendrobium huoshanense; assembly: GCA_016618105.1. Lineage (NCBI taxonomy): Eukaryota > Viridiplantae > Streptophyta > Magnoliopsida > Asparagales > Orchidaceae > Dendrobium > Dendrobium huoshanense. The sequence continues at coordinate 8,123,745 of CM028352.1, read as the reverse complement.
GTGTTCCTCTATCGCTGCATCTCTCTTCTTTCTGCTTTCCTCCTACGCGAAACCCTAACCCGACCCGGCGACGTCAGTGGTTGTTCTTCTGCTATTGCGACAATGGGAGTGATCGGAAATGGGTTTTATAATGGGGATTGAGGTGATCGGGGTGAATGGGGAAAATCGAGGAGGAGCAGTTCTTCGACGTGGTGCTTGCGTCGCCGGAGCCTGCGCTGGAAAATGCTGATCGGAGATGTTCACCATGCCGGTCGGTAGGCAGGATCGCGAGCCGTAGATGCATCGCAGCGCTGCTCTTCGGGGTAGCTGTGCTGCTCTCGGGTATTTTATGGCTGCCGCCGTTCTTTAGGCGTAGCTCCGGCGCGGCGGGCATCGATCGTGACCCGCAGCACGGAGGTGAGGATGCTTGGGGGTATTTTTGTTCTTGTTTGGTCTCAATTTCTTGCTTAGGGACTGGAATGCTTATGGTCACCGCATTTTGGTGCATTCATTAATCTTGTTTTGTTATGTAGCATTTTTTTTCTTGTTCATTTCACTGATTTTTGAACCTTTGTCCTGCCTCTTGAGGCTTCGATTGTTGCCCATGGATGTTTTTCGGAGAGTAAACGGTTCCTTTCTGCGGGATTGATCGTGTACATGAGTGCTGATTAATATGTTGCCAGTGGAATACCAATTCGGAACATCAGTCGGGCAGCGATGTAGTTCTTTTATCACTAATTAAACAAGTAGATAGATACCATCCAAATATTGAAAAGATCAACTAATTAATAAATTTAGGTTTGAACAAATATAGCATACTACTTACATATTTTCAGTTGAATATCTTCTGCATACGAAGTCTTCTCTATCAGCCATTTGCTTGATTGGAGATATTCCTGAAATGCTCAATTTAATGCATTGAGTTTTTAATATCAACTACTAAGTAGTCAATTACAATTTTATAGTGTAATATGTTGCCAGTGGAATACCAATTCGGAACATCAGTCAGACAATGATGCAGTTCTTTTAGCACTAATTAAACAAGTAGATATATAACATCCAAATATTGAAAAGAGTAACTAATTAATAAATTTAATTTTAAACAAATATAACATATTACTTACATATTTTCAGTTTCATAAGAAGTTTTCTCAATCAGCCATTTACTTGATTGGAGATCTTCCTGAAATGTTTAATTAATATGTAACTGAGTTTTTAATATTTAATGCATTGAGTTTTTAATATAACTAAGCAGTCAATTACAATTTTATAGCATAACAGTTAATGAAATATGCACATGAGTAGTCCTACTATATACTGAAACTTTTCATTTAATAATAATTTGAATGTGAATACTGTAAATCTTTTTTTTTTTTAAACATAACCATTCCTTAGTATTTATATCATTCATCTTTTAATTTTTTAATATTTTATTTATTATATGAGCACTATCTAATAGTATGAATTTAGGCACTTTTATTTCCATTTCTATTACCAACCTTTTTCATTTATCATGCACAGGTCCAACCAGTATCATAATGGGTAAATTCTTGTATTTGCATACATATACCTTTTTCATTTCAATACTTTTCATTTCAGGTTATGATTTATTCCTTTTTTTTTAAATTTACATTTATATACATACTAATCTTAATATAAAGCTATCATATATAATGTGTATTATATTGTAAAATCAGTCATTTAATTTTCTCATGTTAATGTAAAATAGTTTTACTAAAATTTAGCAAATGTGCATACAAGATAGAGTTTTAGTCAACGCATTGAATCAATAATAAAATGTCACATGCTATAAAATAAAATATAATCATCCACCTCTTCTTCCTTTTGAATTCACTTTAGAGTTCTTTTGATGCAGGACTACATATGAATGTGATCACTTCATTAGGATTTTGCACAATTCTTTGATTGAAATAAAATGAAAGAAAACTAGTAGCAGTTTAAAACGACAAAGTAAAACGAGTGAGGGATCACACCCGCTTAGGCTAAATTACATGCCCAGAGAGTTTGGAAAAACCTTCAAAACAAATAGTAAATTACCTAATGTTGTAGTAATAGTTTCAATACAATCCCTAATCTAACAATGAAAATTAGCAAGCATAAAGGCACGCTCAAGATCCTACGTTTACTAAGCTTAACAATAGCGGAGAGAGTCGTCATTTGTGACTACAATCAAGCACAAGATTCAGTTAGACTAAAGAAGTATAATGAAAAGGAAAAATGATAACCTCTCGTCAAGGGGTAGTGGAGATCCTCTACTCGATGCCTTCGAAGTGCTCGTCGATTGCCTCGACCAAGTAGATCAAAGTGCACTCTAGTAATCCTCGATCGTGTGATCAACTCTTGGATTGTTGTCGAAGTAGGTGGATTAAAGAATATCCACGAATCCACGTTCGTCGTATGCAATTCCGTAGTCCACTTCGGGGTCAGCCATCCATGCGAGAAGACGTCGTCTTAATGTTAGAAGAGGTTGGATGATAAGGAGGGACTTCTCCAATAGTGCTGTAGTGAAAATTGGTGGTCAGCAAGCTGTCCCTTTTATGCAGCTGTTTTGAAGCTTCTGGTTGATGAGAATCCAAGAACCACGCAGGAATTTTCTGGCAGCAGCTTTGGTGAGCAGGAAATCCAACGTGAGATAGGGTTTGGGAGGAGTTTGTAGAGGAAAAACAGCATAGGAGCCTTGGGGAAGAGTTCGGCTAGCAGGGGAGAAAAGCCTGAGATTAATTCCAACTTGGGAGGAGTGATTTTGGAAAGGATTAAGATGGTGGTAATAAGAGGAATTTCAGCCAAAAAAAAAAAAAAAAAAACGGTGGAGTTTTGAATTGTTTCCAAGTGGGATGAAGTGATTTCAGGAAACAAATAAAAAAAGAAATCTCTATGGGGCCAGCGGCATAGGGATTAGGAGGAGGGAATTTAGGGAGGCATTCAATGCTATCTTAAATTAATAAATTAAATTTGGAATGAAAGATTTCATCCAAATTAATTCAAAATTCAAATAGGCTATGAATTAGGAAGTTGCCTAACATAGGATTATAATTTAGGTAACTATTTTAAATTCAAATGGATTTGAATTTACTCATGATTAGAGTTACCTAAAATATGAAAGGATAATTTAAGAAAAGGTTTAATGACAAGTTGATGATGGTGGGAAAGATTTTGAAGACTTTCCTAAAATAGATTTTATAATTTAGGAAAGAATTTGAATTTCAAATTTGGGAAAATTTGAATTCAAAGACCAACTAAATTTTCCAAGAGAGGCAAGAGGAACTTAAGCCGGTGGCTTGAATGGGGTTGGGTATGGGGGGCCGGCGGCTATGGTTTTGGCCGTGGATGATGGTGGTGGGGTTTGGGCTTGGCCGACGGGTGGAGGTGGGGGTTAGGGTGGCCGGCGGCTTAGGGATTTCGGGGAAGTCTAGGCCGGCGGTTAGGAGAAGAGGGGAAAGAAGAGAAAAATATAGAGAAATAAAACCACGAACCTGACCTATCTAGGTTGGTGGGTGATGCGCAATTCTTCCCTCTCCTAGGGATCCTTCTCCATGACTCTCAAGCTCTCATGAGAATTCACACAAGAAAACAATATTTGATTAATCATTCATTCTTTCGTTCATTAACCATGAAATAATAAGCAAATGACTATATATAGCCAAATACAATGGACTCAAAGAAATAAAAGACCAAATTGCCCTCTGGGCTCACACATGACACTTCCCACTAAAGGGGTACAAACGGAAGAACAAACATGACACAAAGCAAATAGAAAATACATAAATAATAAAATAACATAAATGACTCAGAAATACAAGGACTCGATCGTGGCCATAGATCGGCGGCCACGCCTCTGATAAGCCTTCCACGAGCTAATGTCCCCATCATCTTTAAACTCTTTATTAGCTTTCCTTGGAGAACAACTTATCTATGAAGGATGTAGTTATGTCACTATATGCAGATAATTTATAACTTGCAGATAATTTATAACTGTATTTACATTAAATTTTTAATTAAATTTCTAATAACACAATTAACCCTTACATAGGCTTTTGAGAACCCCTTTTTCTTGTTTTCAATGCTCTGCCTCACTTGTACTCAATTCATTCTCTATTTAAACCACATTAAAGTGTTAAACCACATCAAATAACATTGGAGATGTCAAACATTGACAAAGTAACATCGAATGTTGACAATGACAACGTTGAACATCTCTAAATTATTCAGCAATATTTATAATTATTTTGTATATCATTTTCTACAAAAATAGTTGAAATTAGGTCTAATTAAGTTACATTAATTACCTCAAATTATTTTCCTCAATTTTTCTCGTAATCTCATAATTGTACTTCTTGTTGAACAATTACATAAGTTAATTTAATAATTTCTAAATCATAGTTTCCTTCTCAGCAGAAAATTTACTTACTCTATTTTCCTTCCTTTTTGTCTCCAACGTCAAACAATTCACCTTGAATAGCGGCTGCATGCAAACTCTCTCCCCTGCCTTCGACTTCATCAAAAATAGACTCAACTACATTTGAATTCCTCCTTCTCTGGCTTCTTCCTTCATATGAAATCGAGTAGCAATGAACCACACTTCTTCCTATCCGTCGAACACAAACTCTTCGTTGGCTCCTGTAATTGAAGCCATGAAATTACTTGGAAACTTGTTCTTCCGATTTTACTCATATATTTAGTTTCGTCCAAGTCCTCCATTTTCTATTGAAGCCTCGAAGCTCACTTGTACTCGTGAGGAGTTGCATTCGCCCGCTTAAGCATCACGGCCACAATTGCATGTTTAACATGACCTCGCATTGCTAGCGCTACTGTTGGCACTCGCTCAACCTAGCCTGCTTGCTCGCTCGCTATACTTGCCTGCTTGAATGATCTTCTGGACAAGTTTGGTTGAACTGGTTCAACATGCTAGCTCAATATCCTCTTTTTAATTAAAATTTAAATGAAAATAAAATAATCATATATTAGCTGAATAAATGTGGATATTAAGCTTTCATTTTATGATTCCTTCTCTCATGTAGCCTCTCTTTCTATTACATGCTTTCATAGAATTTGAATGAGCGATACATCTTTATTTCTATGTCGTTTCTCATCATATTCAAGTATTCTTTCACATTTTTATTTATTTATTTGAAATCAGGTTGTATCTGAACTGAATTTGACACAATTTGTTTGGATTCATCAGATATGTATTTCTGTGCAAATATATGAAAACCATTGTGTATTATTTGCATATTTGCTGGTACAGCCATCTGTTAGCAACGTGTCCAACCTTTTATATAATTTCAAATGGTCCAACATATCACGTACTCAGCTTTTCTATTTTTCCAAACTGCTGCGCAACTTTAATTTTATTGACTTTGATAAGGACAAATTCACCAATCTCAAATTCAATTGACCTATGTTTAGCATTATAATTTTTTTGTTGTTTTTTTTTTTTTTTTCTGCACAACCTTCAATATGTCTTTGATCAGTCTAATCTAATTAATAACATCATCCACTAGTTCACTATCAATCACTTTTTTTTCTCAATCTCTACCCAACATAAAGGTAATGCCATGAAAAGTTTCATATAGGGCCATCTTAATACTAGATTGAAAATTATTATTTATAAATAAATTCGATTAATGGTAAGTGTGATTCCCAATTTCCACAGAAATCCAGTATACACAAACAACATAAATCTTGCAGAGTGTGTATTCTTATTTTAGATGGTCCATCTGTTTGAGGATGAAATGCAGTGAATGTTAATTTAGTTTCCATCGCCTAGCTATGGTCCTTTGGTCACTTTTGCTCGATTACGCCCCCTCAAAATATGTTGCACAACTATAGTTCTCAATCACTATTACTCGACTACCATTCTCCAACCATTGTCGCACGAATATGGTCCCCCGACTAACATTGCCCGACTAGTATAGTCCTAGGACTGCCATCACCCGATAATGGTAACCATTATCGGTCCATTTTCACATGTACCTTAACCCCCTCACATAAAAGCTCTTTACATCAACTTGATCTCAATTCTCAACTAGGCTTTATCACACTTGTTAGTAGGGAGGAACACAAGGGCCTAAAGGTGAGCTTAATAGTCTACTGGATGGACATTTATTTATCCAAAAATCTTAAGACAATAGATAAGGGCCAGCACTAGTATATAATAAATCCAACTCTTGCATCACATGTGATGTGAGACCCAACTTTCCCACATGCACTTTGACAAGGTTTACGTAGATTCAAGATGAATGCAATATAGGTGCAGTTGGTTTTTGGTGAACCTTTTAAGTTTGAGCTATAGCACTTTTTCCTATTTTGGAGATGATGCTGGACATTTTAGGGCCTAGGGTTTTATATAGATATAATATTTAATTAAAAAATTCAAGCGCACAAAGGTCAAATTTGCAACCACAAACTTTTACTGAGCCAAATTTCATCTCTTTTGATGAGAATATGAAAGTATGTAAATTCCTTATGAATGATAATTCATGATTGCCCAAACATAAATTTTGCAAGTGTTGGTTCATTAAGATAGTAATGTCAGGAGAGATCATATATTTGAAGAATATCTTATTAGAGTGATATGCTTTGCACATAAATATGAATTTTCTCATCATTATTCGTCTCTTTTTTGTATCATTCATGTTTTCCTAGAGGCACCTATGTTCAGTTGATAAACGCACCAAAATTACTTCTCCTTAATATAGTATTTAAACAAAGTTTTGAAACATTTCCCGACTGTCTGCTGTCTTAATCCCCATAACCTGATATTGCTTCTAACTTCACCTAATGTCTGACTAGTGCCCGTGCACCCTTTGCTTGCACTCTGAGTACTTATTGAGCACGCTACCATTGCCCTGCACCCACATGCTCCTTTCCCTCACTAACATGGTAAGTGAATGTGCACCACTAAGCACCGTACGCCCACATGCGAAGAGCGTAAGAGTGTGTCTTTTGCACATGTTGCTTGGCACAAGTTTGTCTCTTTTCACATTGCTCTATGCCATGAGCTCTTCCTGCTCATGTGCGTCTCATCCGTTGCAATGTTTAGCACATACATGCTAGCATTCACTTGCATTGTTCTGATGTTATGTGCTTGCGCTTCATCCTCATTGATTTGTGACCATATCCACTACCGTCACCTATCATGGCCTTTCACGTTTGATTACTTGCCCTAAGGGGCAGCTCCCACGCCTCATGAAGTAAATAGTTCCATTATTCTTAGATACATTTCTCTTAAATGCTGTCATAACTTCACAACACCCTCTTAATGATTCTGAATCCTCATCCAATATCAACACCACTGCAAGTTTAATGGTAATGATTATCTCTTGTGGTTGAGAGCCTTCGGTTTTCTTCTCGGTTCTCACAACAAACTCTATTATCTAGATGCATCTCCTCCTAATATTAATGCCATCATGGAGTTTTCAAAATGACAATTATTCAATCTCACTGCCCTATTTGGTTAATATTCTTAAACAGTCAACAGCATTAACTGTCTTGCTTCAAGATTTAGCTAATATGGCATGACTTTTTTGTTCCACCTATTTTTATGAGTAATATTTCTCGTCTTTACACTAGATCGTCTTAAGATTTTCTCTCTAGCAAAGTGATATGTAGGTCCAAGAATACTATAATATTTTGTGAGGTAAATGGATCCAAACAAATTTCTTAAATACCGCCCATTCTCAATTGATTCAACTGTTTGGCAAAAGCAAAACAAAGGATATCTTATTGTCAAATTTATACCGGATTTGTACCCTTAAAAAGTGTGAATCTTAGTCAACGGCTTACTCAATGTTGCACAACATTGCAAATTCCTGCCGCCTTTCTTACAGCCACACTAATCATTCACATGAATGTTGCTGGGAGAAATTCCTTTACCCCTCAACTACCCAATGCGCTTCCACATCAGGTTTAACTCTGCCTACCCCCCAGAGTGCCTCCTCTTCTAGATCAAATACTAATTCCTTAGGAAATTATGCTCAACTGCTTCAACAATCATAAACATCAATCAATACCTCTCATGTTGTTTTGTCCTTTGTATCAGCTCCCTTTTCTACCACTTTGGGGGCTTTCTGGTGTTTGAACTTGAGTTTGGTGTTCTTGGATTCGTCTCCACGGGCTGATACCTATAGCAATGTTTTCATGGTGTTTCGAGCATATTTGATCAACATATTAATTTTCCCAAGAGAATTGGGTCCCAATTTAATCTTTTTGAACTGATCTTTGATTTGTGCTTTGCATGAGAATTATACTTTATCTGGTAGGGTTTTTGTGATCCCAACAGGTTCGCCATCATAAGCATGTTTATACCAAGATAAACTAATATAAAATTAAAACTGTGAAATAAAAACAACCGATCTCGAAACACTGCTTAAATCATCAAATAGTTCATATCCATGAACACATTTTATGTTTCCAGCGAGTTTAAACTTTAAATTTTAATGAAGGTTGGGAGTTTTACAATTCTGTGTTTGTTGTAAATTTAGTTTTACACGTCGGAAAAGAAATGCTTAACTTTACCGATAACTACAACGAGGCCTGTTTATTTTTCAGAAAACACGAGAAGTTGGGTATAATCATTCATTAGGTTTTGGCTTTGATGAGGGTGATGGCTTAAAGTAGAAGAGTTTATGTTGAACCACTCATCTCAACTTCCACGTAGATGAGTGATTATCAGAGGGAAGGGGAATGTATGGCTCGGTGGCTGCATCACCCACTATAACCTCGTTGAGCGGTACGGATTTCATATTTTTGTGAGAGAGAAGTAAAGATGAGCCTGACAGGGTTGTGTTGCTGGCGCCTGAGAAAGCCTTTTTGTCATCATGTCAGAAATGAATATGTAGTAAATTTTGGCACAATATGAATGCATTTTGCAATGTAAGGGTGTTGACCTGTTACTACTTCTCAGACCCCCAACTACCCCACGAATGAAACCGACACCCACGATCGCAAATAACCGTCGCTTCTCACGACACAAAACGCTCGCTCAACCCCATTTGCACTCTCATGCTCTCAGAACCAAAACGGGAAGAAAGACACGCACAAAGAAAAAGAGAAGGGATTTCCGAAACTTACCTTTCGTCGCTCTACCCCCGTCAAAGCCCGCTGACGTCTCGAACCCACTAAATCCCGTCGACCTTCATTGTTGTGCTTCCTTCTCCGACCGAACCAGGCCGAACTCGCCAACCCTCCGTTCGTCTGAGCCCATACACACAATTGACACCCTCTATTGAGCACACCGGCCGCTGCCTCTTCCTTTGCACCCGCCAGCCAGATCTTGCTCTTCGTCACCGACGTCTTGAATCCACTGAAGACGGCCGACTTCCGCCTCCGTTTCCGACAAGACTAGGCTCGCCGACCCTACTTCATTCTCTGGATAGAACTGAGCTCTGCAACCGGCCTTCGCCTGACACCCACCGGCCAGACTCGCTGCTGTCTTCGACCCGCCGCCTTGTCCGACTTTTGACGTCGTGCGTGGCTCTGCCTTCGGCCCTAGCCCGATCGGGCTCTTTCCCGATCCGCCTCTTCCTCTTTGTTATCTATATATGTTATATATATTATATTATATGTGTTATAATTTAATATATATAGAAATATATATAAATGTTATATTATATTAATATATTAATACAATAGTATAATATAACAATATAATAATATAATGTTATATCATATTATATTAATATAACATTATAATATTATAATATAATACTATATTATATTATAATATATATATATTGTATTGTAATATAATATATGATTTAAAAAGAAAAGAAAAAAAAGAGAGACAGAGAGAAATGAGAGGATTTAACAGGTATGAAGACTTGAAGGAAGTCCCGGGGTTGATCCGGTCCCCTGAAACCCTCGGTCGTCGAGATTATCCGATCGAGGGAGCGCAGACACTACTCTTCCAATTTCCTCGCCGTTGATTCGCTCCGGCCGAGTCGAGCCAAAGGGCAAGTGCCCTCCCCAACCTCCCCTAGCGGGGAGGGGGCGTCAGAAGGTTGCCGAATTTTTGAGGGGACCAAAAATATTTTTAAAATTAAATGAAATTGCTTAAATTAACAGGTTGCGCACATTAGAAGACTTGAAGACTCTTTTATGGGATCGATTCGCTCTCCCAAATTTCCTCGCCGTCGATTTGATCCGGCCGAGTCGAGCACTCCTTTACCTCCCGACATTGGGGAGGGGATGCCAGGAGGCTGCCAAAATTTACTCGAAAAAACGTTGGACTTAGCCAAATTTTTGTGAAGATTGAAAAATGCTTAAATGACCCTCATATAATTGATTAAAAAAATGAAATTTTATGAATTTTTTTAATCAATTTAAAAATAAGGAAAATGATCTAGACTCAAATATGAACTCGATTTCTAAAATTGACTTGATATGTGATACATTCAAATTGAGCTTTCATTAGGATCTCACACTCAACGAGATAACAAAATTACAAGAGTCACTATAAAGCTTGAATGGTACTAATTACAGGAGCAAATCATGTACAAAGAGTAACTACCAAGCAACTTGATTAGAATATCTTTGAAATTATGAATTATGGAAATGAAAACATCTCTTAAGTGTTACTTGATGTGAAATCCTGAAATATGATACTGCATATAAAGATGAATGTTTGAATGCTAGTACAATTGTTCCACTTCATGCCTCAAAACTTTTCAATGCTATCTTAGAAGGATAAATGCCGAAGAAATGTTGTATTTGATACTGATGAGTAGGTTTGCACAAGATAAAAGAAGTGAAAAGGTTGATGTTGAATCAAATTGACAGAGCATAATTACAAGATTATCTGATATAAGTAACTTTGGTTGCAATGATAAAAAGAAAAAATGTATTGTATTTATATAAAAATATAGTCTTGGTGGTAGATAGTAGCATTGACAATAATCACAAAAGCAAAGCTTACACACCATCAAACAAGTTTTAAATGCAAACATGATACTCAAGCATACTAGAATTCACATATGAGAAGGAATAGGGAATTCGTAGTGCCCACAACAACTAGTTTTCAAGCAAGGACAAAGAGATTGTATCAAATAAATTAGTCTATTTATGGGAAAGAATAGGAGAACTTGTAGCAAGCAAGATAATTCTCCTACGAATATTAACACGATCTCTTAATGCCTATTGAACAAGAATTCCCTGTAAGCTATGTTGAGTGGGATAATAACGACAAAGGGATATCTTCTATGTGTTACAAATGAAACCTAATTTAGAGTAACACCACTGGATTCGCAACATGTGTGCAAGCAGACAGAAGACGTTCGTAGACCCTTAAATAAAATCCCCGGTCATTTTCTAATGAAATCACTAGCAAAAAATGGATCATATTTAAATATTTTAAAATGCCCCATTATGTATTAAATATGATCCATTGAACTAAATAAATCCCTGCATGTGCTCCAGTCAATGTGTTAAAAGTATAAACATTAATGTCCGAGAATGCTGCGCAGGGTTAAATGCTACAACCCTGCATGTGCTCCGACAAACCTATTAAAGTTACAAACACAAATATTCGAGAATGTTGTGCAGGGTCAGATGCTATAACCCACATGTGCTCCGATCGTTACATCTAAGTTCCAAATCTAACGATTCGAGAATGCTGCGCGGGCCAAATATTCAAGTTTCATCTTCCTTGAAATGATTGGAGTCGACACAACTTGAATTACAAAATGCCTCCAAAAATCCTACAAAAATACAAGTGACCTTAATGTCATCCCGATGATGGCCGCGTTGACATAAAATATTAACCGGAGGGGTCAAATCCCAAATCAAACAAAAGCCCAAGTTCTTAAAATGAAACATATCACCAAAAAACTGTTAGACCGGCCCATCCTGGGCCGGCTGGACCGGTCCAACCGGGACCGGTCCGCTGCTACGCGAGGCGGACGCGTGAGACGGGCGGAAGCCGCGAATCCGCGTGAGCACGTGAAGGGGGTTTTAGGAGGGAAAATTTGAACGTGTAAGGCTCTTTTAGGAAGTTTGTAATGGTCATTTATGATTAATTTTATATAAGGAGGAGTTTGGGGGGAGATTAGGTTATCTGGAATTTGAGTTTTCTCTTTGAGATCTAGGTTTTGTCGTGGGCTCTTGGCTTTGCCGGAGATCGTTGGAGAGTTCTTCCTTCCTCTCGAATTGAAGGAAAGTTGTATCTTGCAAGTGCTTTTAATCCTCTATTGAAATAAAAGTGTTTGCAATTATTTTTCTACGTTTCTCCCACGTTTTCTCTCAGATTTTCTCTGGTTTGGGCTGTTTTCCTGCTGTGGACAGCAGTTTTTCTTTATTTGATACTTGATTTGGGTTAGGATTGCTTGTGAATACAAGCACTTCCTATCAAATTGGTATCAGAGCAACGATTTGGGACCACCGGCGGCTGAATTTCCGAAATTTCAGCAAGATCTTCGTCTCCGGAAGAAGATTTTTGTGGATCCGATAGAAGAAAAATGGCCGGTAAAAAGGTGGAAGTTTTAGAAGGCGAGTTTGGTCAACTGAAGACAGATCTGGAGGGGAAATTCATGGAGATCTCTACCAACAATGAGAGGTTGGAAGGGAGGTTCGCGGCGATGGAAGAAATGATGAAGAAATTATTGGAAATGAAGACCCATCCGGACACATCGGAAGTGAGAGAGACCAATGACGTCCATGGCGTAAGAGGAAATCCGAACCCGATCCGGGGGAGGAGGAATCCGGAAGTGGAGATTTTTGAAGGTGAAGACGACATGCCACCTCTAGAGCCACTCTCTAGAGAGGAGATGAGCATGGGAAATGACCGCCGAGGTGCTGATTTTCAACGTCGAGGTGCTGATTTTCAGCGTCGAGATGCTGATTTTCAGCGTCGAGGTGTGGAGTTTGGAGGCAGGCGGGGGGAATATGAAGGTAGTGCGGATTTTGGAGAAAGGAGAGAAGAATACCAGCGTCGAGGTGCTGATTTTCAGCGTCGAGGTGCTGATTTGGAAAGGGGAAGAGGGGATTATGATGAAGGATTCGATTACCAACGTCGGAGGGAGGATCGGGACACCTGGGGAGCACCTCCTCTTCGAGGAACGGGAGGTTACGGAGAGTTCCGGGGTAACGGAAGGGATCCGAAAGTGAGGAAGTTGAAGATGCCCATCTTTGAGGGGGAAGATGGTCATGGCTGGATCTACAAGGTGGAGCGTTACTTTGCTGTCAACGGATTGACAGATGATGAGAAGCTGACGGCGGCAGGATTGTGTCTGGAAGGGAAGGCGTTGGCATGGTATCAATGGCGAGACAGGAGAGAGCCTATCAGGAACTGGAGAGAGTTCAAGGATTGTTTATTAGAACGTTTCCGAGCCGATGGGGGAGGAGACTTCTATGAACAGTTCTTTGCTCTGACTCAGGAGGGGACCGTGGCCGACTACCGGGACAGATTCGAGTACTTGGCTAGCCGTCTGGATCACATCTCTGAATCGGCCCTGGAGGGGAATTTTATGAAGGGGCTCAAGCCGGAGATAAGAACGGCTGTTAGAGTGCTGGAGCCAAGGAACTTAGGCAAAGCCATGGAGCTTGCACAACTGGTGGAAGATCAGAAGAGATCAGAAAGAGGAGCTAGAGGCAACTACTCAGGAGGATCATACAAAATGACTACTGCTGTATTACCCTCAAAAGGGGTAGCCCCAGGGAATCAGAGGGAGGTGCCCAAGGAGAAATCTGTTGGAGGAGGAAATGGGGGACAGTTCTAAAGGTTGACCGACAAAGAAATGCAGGACAAAAGAGCAAAAGGGTTGTGCTTCAGGTGTGATGAGAAGTACATGCCGGGGCACAAGTGCAAGGATCGATCTCTTCAGGTTCTCCTCGTTTGTGAAGATGAGGAAGACGAAGAGAGAGGTGTAAATGACCCCGAGGTGGAGGAGGATGAGAAGTTGCATCTGGATGTAGCGGAAGTCTCTCTGAACTCAGTAGTGGGACTCACATCGAGTCACACTATGAAGGTGAAAGGGGAGATCTCTGGTCGTGAGGTTGTGGTGTTGATAGACAGTGGAGCAACACACAACTTCATTTCCACCCAGATTGTTGATGTGATGGGGATGGAGCTAGTGGATACCAGAGGTTACAGAGTAATGATGGGCACTGGAAAGGTAGAGATGGGTCGAGGTGTCTGCCGAGGAGTAGTATTGAAGATTCAAGGGATCCTGGTAAAGGAAGACTTCCTTCCCTTGGAATTGGGGAGTACGGATGTCATCCTTGGGATGAAATGGCTGCAGACATTGGGAGAGACAAAAATCAATTGGGGAACACTAAAGATGGAGATGGTGATTGGTGGCAGGAAGAGGACGATTCAGGGTGATTCCGGGCTGACTAAAGCAGGGGTTTCTCTCAAATCCCTCATCAAAACCATTCGAGAGGAAGGAGGAGGCTTCTTAGTAGAGTTGCACCGCCTGGAAGGAGTCAGACTGGAGGAGGAAGGCAATGTTCCCTCTGCAGTACAGCCGCTCATACACCAGTTCAGTGAAGTCTTTGAACCGCCCCAGGGGTTACCTCCTCAGAGAGAATTGGAGCACGCCATTACTCTGAAGGAAGGTGAAACTCCAATCAGCGTCCGTCCTTACCGCTATCCACAGATTCAGAAAGATGAGATTGAAAAGCTGATCCGGGAAATGCTGGAGGCAGAGATCATCAGACCCAGCAACAGCCCTTTTTCCAGCCCAGTCATCCTAGTTAAGAAGAAGGACGGAAGTTGGAGATTTTGTGTGGATTACAGGGCTCTGAATAAAGGCACTGTACCAGACAAGTTCCCAATTCCTGTGATTGATGAGTTACTGGACGAGCTACATGGTGCAGTGATGTTCTCTAAGCTAGATCTAAAATCTGGCTACCACCAAATCAGGATGAAGGAGACTGATGTTCCAAAGACAGCGTTCAGGACTCATGAAGGACATTATGAATTTCTGGTAATGCCCTTTGGATTAACTAACGCTCCGGCAACATTTCAGTCCTTGATGAATCGGGTATTCAAGCAGCACCTTAGGAAGTTTGTCCTAGTCTTTTTCGATGACATCCTGGTGTACAGCAAGACTGTGGAGAAACACTGGGAGCATTTGAGAGTGGTTTTGGAAGTGCTGCAGGAGCACCAGTTGAAAGCCAACCTGAAGAAGTGCAGTTTTGCTCAGGCAAGTGTGGAATACTTGGGACATGTGGTATCACAAGAAGGAGTAGCAGCGGATCAAACTAAAATTGAAGCAATGCAGAAATGGCCGCTACCTAGGAACCTCAGGGAATTGAGGGGTTTTCTAGGATTGACTGGATACTACAGGAAGTTTGTGAAGGGATACAGTACCATTGCCTGGCCTTTGACTGAGCAGCTGAAGAAGGATAGTTTTTGCTGGGGAGAGGCGGCCACCCAGGCATTCGAAAGGTTGAAAGTGGCCATGACCACGGTTCCTGTTCTAGCTCTTCCAGACTTTGATCAGTCGTTTATAGTAGAGACAGATGCCTCGGGATATGGGTTAGGGGCGGTATTGATGCAGAATCACAAGCCAGTAGCATACTTCAGTCAGGTGCTATCATCCAGAGCTAGATTGAAGTCGGTATATGAAAGGGAGCTGATGGCCATTGTTTTGGCAATCCAAAAGTGGCGGCCATATCTCTTGGGAAGACACTTTATTGTACGGACCGATCAGAGGAGCTTGAAGTATTTGTTAGAGCAAAGGATGGTGACTGAAGAGCATCAGAGGTGGTTATCCAAACTATTAGGCTATGATTTTGAGATCCACTATAAGCCTGGTTTGGAGAATAAGGCGGCCGACGCTTTATCTAGATGCGTGGGGGAGATTCAGGAGTTGGTTGTGTCAGCACCATTGATAGTAGATTGGGGGGCCATCAAAGAAGAAAGCATGCTGAATGAGGAATTGAGGAAGATCAGGGAGGATCTGGAGAAAGACAGGAGCAGTCACCCTGGTTACTACATGGAAGGGGGGAGACTTTTGTACCAGGGGAGGTTTGTGATGCCACGAACTTCCATACACATTCCCCACCTGTTGCAGGAATTTCATGGCAGCTCAGTGGGTGGTCACTCCGGAGTTCAGAAGACATACAGGAGGCTGGCAACAGAACTGTATTGGAAGGGGATGCATAAAGATGTAGAGGAGATGGTGGCGGGTTGTGAGATATGTCAAAGAAACAAATACATGGCCATGGCCCCAGGAGGTTTACTACAACCCTTGACACTTCCAAACAAAGTTTGGGAGCAAGTTTCCATGGATTTCATCGATGGATTACCCAGATCAGAAGGATTCACAGTGATACTGGTAGTGGTGGACCGGCTTAGCAAATATGCACACTTCATTCCACTCAGGCATCCCTACACTGCAGTGACAGTAGCTTCAGCTTTCATCAGGGAAGTGATCAGACTGCACGGAGTACCAGAAGCGATTGTATCAGATAGGGACAAGGTGTTCCTCAGCCATTTTTGGAAGGAGTTATTCAGATTGCAGGGAACAGTGCTCAAGAGGAGCACAGCCTACCACCCACAGACGGATGGCCAGACGGAAGTAGTCAACAGAAGCTTGGAGACGTACCTAAGATGCTTTGTTTCAGAGACACCAAAGCTATGGGCAAAATGGCTATCATGGGCTGAGTATTGGTACAACACGTCATTTCACTCGGCGGCACAAATGACTCCATTCAAGGTGTTGTATGGGCGGGATCCCCCACACTTAGTACACTTTGGGAGCAGTAGTACCCCAGTTTCGTCAGTAGAAGAGTACTTGGAGGAAAGGGACCGAGTGCTAGAAGAATTGAAGAGGCATTTGTTGAGAGCGCAGCAAATCATGAAGAAGCAAGCAGATGGGCATAGAAGAGATATCCAGTTTGAGGCAGGGGACAAGGTGTTCTTGAAGCTTCGTCCATACAGGCAGAAGACAGTCGCCAACAGGAGGAATGAAAAGCTGGCTCCAAGGTATTTTGGTCCGTATGAAGTAATGGAAAAGATTGGGACAGTAGCTTATCGTCTGAAACTACCCCCATCGGCGACTATACACCCAGTTTTTCATGTCTCCCAGCTGAGAAGGGTCATTGGTGAGCACATCGCCATTCCAGAGCTACCGCCGACACTTACGGAGGAGTTAGAGGTGATCCTGGAACCTTTGGAGCTGAGGGGTGTTCGCCAGAAAGAAGGGGGAACTAAGGAAGTGTTGATCCAGTGGAAGAACCTTCCTGACTACGAGGCCACATGGGAGCCATACGAGATGACAAGACAGCAGTTTCCAGATTTTCACCTTGAGGACAAGGTGATTCTTTGGGAGGGCGGTAATGTTAGACCGGCCCATCCTGGGCCGGCTGGACCGGTCCAACCGGGACCGGTCCGCTGCTACGCGAGGCGGACGCGTGAGACGGGCGGAAGCCGCGCGGAAGCCGCGAATCCGCGTGAGCACGTGAAGGGGGTTTTAGGAGGGAAAATTTGAACGTGTAAGGCTCTTTTAGGAAGTTTGTAATGGTCATTTATGATTAATTTTATATAAGGAGGAGTTTGGGGGGAGATTAGGTTATCTGGAATTTGAGTTTTCTCTTTGAGATCTAGGTTTTGTCGTGGGCTCTTGGCTTTGCCGGAGATCGTTGGAGAGTTCTTCCTTCCTCTCGAATTGAAGGAAAGTTGTATCTTGCAAGTGCTTTTAATCCTCTATTGAAATAAAAGTGTTTGCAATTATTTTTCTACGTTTCTCCCACGTTTTCTCTCAGATTTTCTCTGGTTTGGGCTGTTTTCCTGCTGTGGACAGCAGTTTTTCTTTATTTGATACTTGATTTGGGTTAGGATTGCTTGTGAATACAAGCACTTCCTATCAAAAACTTAAAACTAAAACACATCCACTCCTGCAACCATTTGTCGGGGGTGATAAATTTGAAATTAACCTCAGCTCACAAAGAGTGAATGTTGTGTCGGGTGTATCACTACGATTCATCCTCAAATAGTCTCTTGCAAGCAGGGACGTGGCACGTGCCCTCTAATCTGGTGGTTTTGTCGCAAAATGGCACCATTATATTACGATCACAGTCAAATCCCGTATGTTCCCTAACGATGTCAAACCATTGAGTTATGAATCATAGGGTATATTCGATAGGCATAAAACCCTCAGTCAGTTAAGGTGGATTCAAATATATCCCCTTAGACAAATATCAACCCAGGTCTATAAGGTATTCTTGGACGAAGCAACCCATGGCTGCCGACAAGGTGTTTTCTGTCAGGTTGGGTCGACTACCTCCTCTGACTAAGTAGACCAGGGAACATGACAGCCCAGGACGACGGAACCATGAGATCTTGATCGGGTTTGTCTTCATTCCCGATTCCACCAGCTCTAAGTTTATGGTGATAAACTTCAAATTCCAAACTTCAAAATTTAAATCCAAGACTCAAATCCTTAATTATTGCTATTATACGATGGGTTTATATCATATTCAATCTCTTTAACGACTAGCCTTAATCGAAAGTTCTCTCTCATTATCGGGAGGGGTAATTAACTATAGGGACTTGCACCTATAGGAAACCAGAACTCAGATTAAAAAGTCCTCACAAAATGAGCGCGAAATCTCTAGGTAGTGTCTTATCTAAAACCCAATATGCCTTTTGAAAATTCACCCGGAACTTAATCTCGTTAAAACTCTCTATCGTCATCGTCACACTTAAAAATAAAAGAAAAATAGATTGATGATGCGAAGAGGTCGGGATCACACACTAAATGGAATTTTCGGAGCCCACAAAGGGAACAAAGTTACATATTTTAATTATTGCAAACCAACATATAATAAGAAGTTAAGCTTATGGAAGCCTTTTGTTGGTGTAACCATTCACCTTTTTCTTCTGTGCTGTTGATATATTTTCTAAATTCAGCATAGCTGGCCTAATGTAATTCTATTGAATCTATAAATCTTTAGATATAACTTTGTCTAGCATATTTCCATAATTAATTAAGATTTTGGTTTTGAAAATTTAAGGAATCTAGTATGAAGAAACCCTCCATGTTTTGGTAAAAATTATTTTAGTTTGTTTGCTATTTTTTTAATGACTTGACTGATTTCTTGCAGCTGATGTGGTGGCTAGTTTCAAACTACAAAAGCCCATCTCTTTATTGAATGCAAATATTGCCAAGCTTCAATTTGACATCTTTAATGAAATCGGTGTTCCAAATACTACTGTACATCTCTATGACCTTATACCTGAAGTTTATGGACTTTTTCGTTTGGTTTAACCTTGTTCATATTTTAGGTAGCTGTTATTTACCTGGATCCTTTCAGAATAAACACAACCGATGTTGTGTTTGGGGTGTGGCCTTATCCAAAAAATTTGAAAATATCAACCGGGCTGAGCATTCTCAAGTCTTCTTTTGTGTCGTTGGTTCTACAGCAGTCTACCCTACACTTGACGACATCTTTGTTTGGAAGCTCATACTTTTTCCAGATTTTAGAATTTCCTGGAGGGATTACTGTAGTACCGCCACAAGTTGCTTTCCTTCTGCAGAAAGAGCATATGCTTTTCAATTTTACATTGAATTTTCCAATATACCAAGTGCAAGACAAAGTTGATGAACTGAAGGACCAGATGAAGTTTGGTTTACATCTAAAATCTTATGAGGTTTGCTTAATTGATTTACTTGCCGCTTATTTACACTCAGTACGCTTTTCTGCATCAATTCAATAATGTTTGATAAGCTAGCCTAGCTTCTAGAATTCAATATTGGCGACAAAGTTAGTGTAGTTGCCTTTAGCAACAGAAATTCAGCTTTTTGAGCTTGAACTTTGCTGTGCAAAACTCTAGGTTACTTATTTTTGTTTCTACAGTACTTATGTAAGGTAATTGTTCTCCATTAGTAAAACTACTTCATGTTACGAGGTTTATATGGAATAACTAAAACAGATCTGTTCTTGTTACTAGATACTAAAAATTCTTACATCTCTCAACTAAGATTTAAAATTCAGCGGCCAGAATTTTACCCCTATATTCAAGATTAATTTTGACCACTTTGTTGTGTCTATTCATGATCCATGCCTATCTATGTTTTTTTACTCCTATTTAAAAGGTAAATTTTTGACCACTTTGTCATACTTGCAGATTTTGTTTGTCAAATTGACAAATACAAAGGGTTCTACTGTGGCTCCGCCTACAGTTGTTGAGACTTCCATTGTGCTTGCGGTTGGGAATAATCAGCCATCAGTGCCAAGGTTGAAGCAATTGGCTCAAACTATCAGAAATTCCTCCGCAGGAAATCTTGGCCTAAATCACAGTGTGTTTGGTAGAGTGAAGCAGATTCGTCTTTCCTCATTCCTTCAACGTTCTTTAAATGGTGGGGCTGGTTCTTCCTTGTCACCTAGTCCAGCTCCTCAACCTAGCGTAGATGCTCATCACCATCATCCTAACATGGGTGCTCATCGTCATCATCATTCCAATGTTCACGACCATTGGCACCATTCTGATGTGCATTCTGTACCTGCACCTTCCCCAAAACCCTTATTTACTCATCTTGCTCCACCTCCATCTGGTTGTGATTTTGGATTTTCTAGAAACCACCAAAAAAAATGCGAGATTGTTCCTGTTGCAGCACCTGCAGCCACACATCTAACACCTGCTCCTCCACCAAATGAAACTGCACCTTCACCTTCACCACATTTGCACCCAAAATCAGATATGCCACATATCATTTTTTCTCGTGCAAAGCCTCCAAGTGAAAGTGTAAGCCATATCAAACCTCAGGATGGGGCTTCATCGATTTCGACTTCACCGTCTTCATGTGAGTATTTCCTTCTAAAATGTTGTTTTAATCAAGTATTTTATAGGAAATATAATAACTAATTTTTTGTTATAACAAAAATGTTAATGTGTATCTTGTCCACCTGAAGAAGGAAAAAGAAGAAAAGATGGGGCCATTCTTTCCTACGCTAGAATTTGTAGATTAAATTAACCATTTGAAATGATCCATTAAGTTCCAGAAATTTAAATACATCAAGAAGTTATGGTCAGAACAAAAGCTTCCATTATGTGCGATTTATGTACTTTTCTGTTGGTTTGGTATTGGGCAACTAAATTTTGGTAGCATGAAACAATGTGCTGGACACCCAAACAAAGTATATGTTTCATGAATTTATTTTAGATGATATTTATAGTATTTGAAAAACTTAGGACAATGCTAATATGTGACTTTGTAGATTCACATGTATATTAAAATATTCAGTGAAGCAATTAAATCGGGCACCTGAGTACGTATATCTGCAAATGTGTTTGCCACAGATACAAGTGTGTTCAGATGAAACTTGATTAATGCTATGTATGGTGAAGAGAAGCTTGAGATTATCAAAAGAATTTATATATGGAAAATGCTTTACTTTTCATTTAGATCCCTAAAATAAGTCCACAAAGTTTGTTGGATGGATGACACATGTCGTGTGTATGTCACGTGTCTTCCATCTATGGTTTTGAGACTTCTGTTGGTTTCTATTTAAGACATTGTATCATTTCTTTTACATGATATTGGACAATAGCGGATACAAAAAAATTAATAAAGCAAATTAGCCTATTCAATTTCAAGTGATTTTAAATATATATCAAGAATCCATTTAATGAATAAAAAAATGTGGTATTTAATATTATGAAAAGAGTAACTGACATTCAAAATTTTAAATTATGATAAACATATAAAAATATTTATGGGTAAGTATGTTACTTCTAATTATACATCATTAAACAATCTTGAGAGGTTAGGCACATTGGAAATCTTAGTTTGTTAGTGTATAAAATATTTTGAGAAATATATTGAAGAAAAAGCTAAAATGATAAAGGTGTATTTTTGGTATGGAAATATATGTCTTTCAATATTGTTTAGACAAGCTAGATGCCTATCTTGGTACTCAAGAGAGGCGTTGCTATAGGACCTCACACACATAATAGGATAATACTATTACTCAAGGTTGTGAAACTCTGACCAGACATAAAATAAAAAATGAGAGATTTAGGGTTTAATGGTTCGACCGGGGTCGAACCAGATGATGTAATAACCCAGGTTTTAAAAACCGGACCGGACCGGCCGGTTCAACCGGTTCAACCGTGAACCGGCCAGTTGTCCGATCCGGTCCAGCTCAAAAACCGGCTTCGCAGAGAACCGGCCTGAACCGGACTGAACCGGCGGTTCAACCGGTGAACCGGCAAACCGGTTCAGGTTCAAAAGAACCGGCCGGTTTCAAAAAAAAAAAATTTAATGATAAATAAAATATAAATAATATATTTTACTTCATTATTTTTAAAAAAAATAATTTTTTTATTAAATAATGAGATTTTTGATACCATTATATATGGTTATCACCTCATGAAACAAATTTTTTTAGAGAAGAGGGAACTATATATAGAGCCAAAAGCCAACTATCTCTTACTCCTTCATGATGTGGGACTAAAAAAGAGTACATGATAACATGAATGCTATGTTAGCTTGGGCTTTATTGGGCCATTAAATTGAATTTGCTGGGCCAAAATTTGGGCTAGTTGGGCTACGAATTTGGGCTAGTTGGGTGCAAAATCTTTTAAATTTTGTATTATAAATTTGTTATGATGTATATTTATAAATTAATTATATAAATTTATATATTATATTAAATATTATTCTTATTACACATTTTTAAATTTAATATTATAAATTTATAAATTATATTAAAATTTTTAATTTGTTATAATTTATATTATAAGAATCTCATTTATTATAATTATAATGAAATATAAAAATTAATTATAGTTAATTTATTAGATATTCATAAATATAATATAATTAACTAAATATTTTATAAATTATAATTATATTATAATATATTCATCATTTCAATTTAATTTAATTATATTAAAAGATAATTTATTAAAATTATATAGTTTAAATTCTTAGAATTATATTATTTGATGTTAAATTCACGTAATTATCCTATAAATGTTATAAATTTTTAATAATATTAGTATTTATTACATCATCCGGTTCGACCCCGGTTCGACCGGTCGAACCGGTCGAACCTTGAACCTCTTCTTCTTCCGGTTCGTTGTCCGGTCCGGTTTTCACAACCTTGGTAATAATTATGAAAATTATTTAAATAAAATTTAAATGATTGAAATAATCATGTAATAATATAAAATTTTGATTAAAAAATAAATTAAATTCACACAGTAATAATATCTTATATAATTTTAAATTTAAACACATTCAATCTTTAAATTTAATTTAAATTTAACAAAAAGTTACCTTACATATAAATTTATAAATTTAATATAAATTATTATTAATTTATATTATATGTTTAGATATAATTTATACCTTACGCATAAAAAAAAAAAAATTCACACAGTAATAATATCTTATATAATTTTAAATTTAAACACATTCAATGTTTAAATTTAATTTAAAATTAACAAAAAATTACCTTACATATAAAATTATAAATTTAATATAAATTATTATTAATTTTTATTATATGTTTAGATATAATTTATACCTATAAATTATATATTAACTTCATATTATAAATTTACATTTATGAATTATTAAGGTTAGACCACTTACTATTAATAAATAAATAAATAAATAATTTTTATAGTACATAAATAATAAATGAAATATATAATTTATTTAACATTATTAAGTAAAAAAAAAATGTTATTTATATAAAAAAATTTATTTTAAAAATATATAGTGTATATTATAAACTTAAGAAGTAAGAACTTCAATTTATTTAGCACCACATCACTTAAAGAACTTTCCCTTGGAATTGTTTACACTTTATATTGATTTTTGAGTTTAGATAGGGTAATAACTTATATGGAGTGATGGAGCTATGTGAAATTCTTAGTTGAAAAATTTTTATTTAAAAATTAAGCATTTTAAATTTAAATTAATTTATTAAATTACAAATATTATTTAATATTTTATTCTTAATATATTAATTTATTTTATTTAATTATCTAAATATTTTAGAAATTGAGCAAGTCGATTCAAGGGAATCGAGACGGATTCATCGGTTCGCCGATTGAGCTAGCGGTTATAGCCGGTTCATCTCAGTTTGATACAAAATCAATTTTCAAGCTAAAATGGATTTGCCTTTAGACCAGTTCATGGTTGAACCGGTCAATCCAGTTCGATTTTTAAAACTCTGCTATTATTAATGTATATCTAGGTGAGTGTTTTATGTTATGGAATTAGTTAGCGAGTCTTGTGCCTTAATTTTATTTGAGTAGATAGGCGTTAAGGCTTGCTTGTTGAGGATGAGTTGATTTTTTGGTAATGAAAATTGTAGTTGCTTCTCCATTATAGTAATCAATGACTTCTATTTGGGATCATACTTGTCAACGGTGAATGATGCAAAGTATCCCATAGAGCCTTGATGTATAGCTCACGACTCATCTCGTTATTGATGTAGTAGCTGCAATGCAAGCAAAAAAACACAAGAATTAACTCCAAAGATGGAGAGAAAAATCGTCCCTAGTGGAGTCACCAAAGATCTTCGGGCTTCAAATGATGCCTCCAACACTGCAATAGACTACTAACCATAAGTTGATTAATGTATTCTATAGGCTCACGGGGATCAATGGAAGGCAGATTAAGTTTATGTCCCAGAGATTTCCCCTTCAAGGAATGTTGCTCTAAGCAGGGTTTATTTTAATTATGTGGATTGAGTTTTCTCAAAAGAGCAAATTCCTAATGTTAATTACATCCTCAGTGTGCTCGAGAACACTCTCGATTAAGGAATCAATGCTTGTGTTCAAATTTGATATGAGTGGTTGATATTTGATGAGGTGAAAGTCAAAACGAGCGAGTGATCACGAAGTAAAGATTAACCTACCAAGTGGGTATGACACCCCGGTCAAGATCACATGGTTCCATCATTTCAGGTTCTTTGGTGCCCTTAGTCTATTTAGTCAAGTGATGACCAAAGGATCTTCTAGCAACCATGAGTTACCTCATCCAATGAGACCTCACAGAC
Source organism: Dendrobium huoshanense (assembly GCA_016618105.1). Taxonomy (NCBI): domain Eukaryota; kingdom Viridiplantae; phylum Streptophyta; class Magnoliopsida; order Asparagales; family Orchidaceae; genus Dendrobium; species Dendrobium huoshanense. Next base: position 8,098,782 of record CM028352.1, on the reverse strand, counting down.
CAAGGGTGTAGACCTATTCTTAGGTTGATAGATGACAATTATACTCCAGTGTTGTATGAGGGAGTAACACATATTGAAGTTATAGTATTGCATGGTGATATATGCCAAGATTTACAATGCTACTTAGGCTCTATGACTGACGTTCTGAAAAGAAGGTATTATCTGCATATGGTGGAGACAACATCCAAGATGGGGTTTACAACTCAAATATGAGCGATTGAGAATACCCAAAAAATCTAAACACCTCCTCAATGTGATAGAGGAGATGAGATAGATACCAACATCTTCTCAATGTGATAGAGAAGATGTCCAAGGAGTGGAACCTTGAATATCTCCTCAATGTGGTAGATGAGACATTCAACCACATTGAGGAGATATTCAAGGAGTGAGATTTATGACTCAATTTGTGTGACTTAACCAGCCCGTACATATTCTCAATGTTGTAAAGGAGATGTCAAAATGGGACTTACAACTTGTTCGGGTGGCGACCAAGAAAGCCTTGATGTTTTCTCAGTGCGGTAGAGAAGACACCAAAGGAGTGATAGAAACCATAAGTGTCGCCTCAATGTGGTAGAGGAGGCACCAAAAGGGAGGAAGTGATGGGAAATGGTGAGACTGACAACTTGATAGTATGAGATCGAGCAAGCATGGCATCTTTTTAATGTGGTAGAATAGATGTCAAAAATGGGACTTACATCTTGGTTTCATGTGACCAAGAAGACCCAAAGTATCTTCTCAATATGGTAGAGCATATAGTAGCTTGGACTTACTTCCTGATTGGGTCTGGAATGTCAGCCGATTCATCTAGTCAAGCGTGATAGTGCAAGGTACATCTTTCTTGTGGAAAAGGAGATGGACACATTCTGTACTGACTAGATGAAGAGAGTGCCTACGTGTATGTGCAGTGAACATATGTCTAGGTTGTCCATGTAGATGAAAGGCATGACATGTTAGGCATTAGAAAAAGGTTAGAGGCTGACTAGTGTAGAGTGTCCGTCGAACTTATAGACGAGGCGGGTCTTATATTTTAAATTATCTTAGCCTACGAGTGAGTGTGATAACCTAGAATTCTACTCGCCTCTACAAACACTAACCCAAGTAGTAGTGTGGGGGTGTCACCAAACTGATATTAGGTAACTAACCTAGTGTCAAGCAATTGAGATCATACATCAAAGAGTGTGGCCCCTAAGGGTGTAAACGAGTCGAGTCGAGTTAATTATCTACCTGATCAAGCTAAGCTTTTTTAGTTCTTTATGAGCTCAAGCTCGACTCGTTAAACAAATTTATAGGCTTAAACTCGGCTAGATTGTTAGAGTTCATTTGGAAAACTCGAGTTTAACTTTATTGTTAAGCTCGATTTTTTTAGCTTTAAATTAAAATTTTCAAAAATTTGAAGATTTTTTATTTTTAATATAGAATAAATTTAAAATGTTAAAATATATTATGTAATGCTAATTTAAATTAATTTTTAAATATATTTTAAGTTAATCAAGTGGCTCAACAAGCTTTCAAGCCGAGCCAGGTTGAGCTCGAGCTCGAGCTCGTTTAATATACAAGCTTGAGTATACGCTCGAGCTCGAACTCAAAGCTCCATAAGCTTGACTCGTGAGCTCGTTAAAGAGTGGAGTTCGAGCCGGCTCGGCTCATGTATGCCCCTAGTGGTACCTAATTCTTATGTTTCTACTGTTCGCTGTCATAGGGTTTTTACAAGATAAATATGAGTAGGAAACAACATAATATGATAGTTTTATTTATATCACATACAAATTTGAAAGTACACGTAAAAAAAAAGGTACACGTAAACAAATGCCATGTAATATGTGAACAAATGCTAATTATGATTAATTGAAGGTTTGACTCAACACAAACAAATAAATGGATTTAATGTTAACAATGCAACTGTTTGCAAATTCTATCTCAAAGGTTAAGTTTGCACTTACTGCATCAATTATCTAATTAGCAGTATATTAAAATTCCATTGTGATGAAGAGCCATATTCCTAGTATAAATCTGATTGTGTTTACACAAAGTTTAATTTTGTGTTCAAATAAAATTTGATCTTAATTTTTTTAATATATAATTAAAAAAAAGTCTAATTTCATAATTTGTTTAAGAAACATCTGATTTATTTAATATAATGAAAGAAGATTTTTTTTACAACTTTTCTAAACATTGGCAAACACTTATTTTATCCATATGTGATCATTGAAACTATATAAGATCCATACATGTGAGATATTACCAATGAAAGTGCTCCAAGATAATCGGTTTTGGATTGTTGGCAGCAAACATAGACTCATGTGAACTAAATTTGAGTCAGAATTCATACCTTAAATGCAGAAAATTGTAGGAAATGGGACAACCTGTAGTATGGTGAAGAGAAATGAAGCTCTGCAGACTCGTTCTTAATTTTTCACAATGGAAGAAGTGTCACTTGACCTGGAAAGGAGGCAAGGACTTTCTTGAGTTGAGTGAGTCAGGAGAATTGGGCTTTGGCAGATTTTGAACTCATTAGTTTTAATGGGTTTTTCGTGAGTGTAGGAAAACCTTGGCTAAGAGGTTGGCTGAAAAAGATTTGGCTTGTTGTAATCGGAAACGTGGAAGAAGCCTAAGGGCTATCGGTCGTGATTAGGGTTGCAAACGAAACGAGTCGAGTCGAGCTCGAGTCAGGGAGTGTTCGAGTCGAGCTCAACTGTAAAATACCGAGCTAGAGCTTGAGCTCAAACTCGAGTCAAACTTAAAAATCGAGCTCGAGCTCAACTCGTTCCAATGTAAACAAGTTCGAGACGCTCGTTGAGCCTTTGGCGTAGTCCGATTCACGACATTCCAAGTTCCAACAGGCGGTCCACAAAATTTTTTTCTTGGTATTTTACGACTGCAGTGGGAGGAATTTTTTTTTTGAGAGAGAGGGAGGGTATTGACTATTGAGTGTTAGCCTTTATTATCTGTAGATTGTAGCCTGCCAGAGAGCGAGAGCAACATCGAGTGTTAGCCTTTATTATTCATCTAACGGATGTTAGAGATTTGAGAATAACGTCAGGATTTTCGAACTACGCGTGGGGCGGGCGAGAATTTCAAATGCACGCCGGAATTTTCGAAATACGCTAGAATTTTTAAAAAATATTTAAATTTAATAATTTCGAGCCGAGTCTCGTCGAGCTCGAGTTCGAGCTCGTGGCTTGATAAGCTCACAGCTCACGAGCTCATAAATGAGTCAAGCTCGAGCCGGCTCGGCTCACTTACACCCCTAGTCATGATGTGTTTGTAGGTGATATGAGAGTACAATGGGTGTTAGGAAACAATGCCAGAGAAGTGGTGGAGATTTTTTTTAGTTTCAGTCGGAAAGAGCTGGAACAACTATTTAATACTTGGATGGTTTTGTGTGGCAATTTAGAAATTCAAATAGATTAAAGGCTGATCCGTCTTATCAATTTTGTTAAATTTAATTTTAATCATATATAATTGTTGCGTGCTAGAATATACGCGGCGGTAGAGTTTGTAAATTTGCATCCTAGCGTTGTACGAGTATTCAGCACACAAATAGAAAAGAGAAGTGAACACCAAGGGTCTAGCATTTATGAGACACCAAGATTTTTACGTGGAAAACCTCTGAAAATGGGGAAAAACCACGGGGCCTAGCCCAGTTTGAATGAATCCACTAGTATTGCAGTCGATTACAAATGAGCCCTTTCTTGGTGGAAGGTCTTAGCTTGATGTACATCTTATGGAGTACATTACATGATGTTAATACAAAGAGTCATTGTTGACATGTTCGTTTGGTCGGAAGGACCGTAGTCGGAGGTCGACGGAGGTCAGAAGACTTGTAGTCAGTGGGCAACGTATGTCTGGAGGACCGTAGTCGGTTGGCGATGGAGGTCGGAAGGACTGTAGTCGGCGGGCGATGTAAGTAAGGAGGACCGTAGTTGGCGGGCGATAGAGGTCAGAAAGACTGTAGTCGGCGGGCGACATAAGTCAGGAGGACCATAGTCGGCGGGCGACAGAGGTCGGAAATATTGTAGTCGGCGGGCGACATAAGTCCGGATGACCGTAGTCGGCGGGCGACGGAGGTCGGAAAGACTGTATTTGGCGGGCGACATAAATCAGGAGGACAACGTCAGGTAGAAGTCCAGCAATGGAAAGAAATCCATCTTTGCGTAGACGTCCAGCGAAGTCCGATAACCGGTAAAAGTCCGCCGTCGGGTAGAAACTTGGCGAAGAGTGAAGGTTCGATATCGGGTAGAAGTCCGACGTCTGTTGGTGGCAAAGGAGAACTCCGGCTTCACTTGGGCGGAGTTTCAGCGTCAGAAAGGAACTCTGTTTCAAATTGGGAAGAATTTCAGCATCACGTGGAAGTTGGGAAGAATTCCTGCGTTCTCTCGAATATCACGCAGAATCCCGGCATGTTTGGGCGGCAGGAAGTGCTCCAGCGGTGGTCGAGGAGCTTCTTGCTCTCCTCCTCTTCTTATTCTCTCTCTTCACTTGAGTCCCCTTTGTGTAGAATGAGGGCTTTATTTATAGTTTTTCTGGAGTAACATAGCCCGTAAATAGGCGTGAGATCAGGGGCGAATTGGGAGTGTTTTGAATGGACGGCCGATATCGAATCCTTTGATCATGCACCGTTCGTTGGGCATTTGAAGGCCTTAATGATGTCGGAATTCAGCGATCTTGGGCTCGTTGGATTCGTCTTGTCGAGCCGTTCGATTTGAGTATAAGCTCGTCAAAATCGGAGACCGTTTGGTAACTCAAATTGCGGTTTGAACCTTCTAACAGCGCTTTGAGCCCTTGATTCGGACTCATTTGGGCTAGGATTGGGTTGATCTTGGTGTCGTTGGATTTGTATTTCCAAGACGCTCAATTTGAGTATAAGCTTGTTGAAATCGGAGTTCGGGGGCTCCCAAAATTAATTTTTGAAGTTTCCAACTAGCTTTTGTGATGAGGTCATCGATCAACGGTTCAGACGCGTGTATCGCCGGAAGCATCGCCGATCGATGGCCACGATTCAGAGCTTATATTTTTAGTTATTCATGCATTTTCAGTTTTCAGTATTCCTATTTTACCCTTGTGTGTGAGTGAGTTATGTTGGGGCGCCGAGGGCGATTTAGTCATTATTTATGCTTTTATTTTCTTGTATCTCATGACCTATATATAGGGGTCATGTATCATTGTATGAGGTTAATGAATTATTGAATGAAATCTATGTGTAATTCTACTTTTCTTGCATGAGTGCTTGAGAGAGGAGAGAGCTCAAGAGGAGCAATCGGCAATACCCACCAATCGTTGGAATAGTCCGCGATTCGTGGTTAATTCTCATATTTCGTAGTTTTCCATTTTTCTTTGTTCTTCCCTACCAAGTCTTTTCCCCACCTCAACTCAAATTCTCCCCAATTAGGTGCCGCCACCCTTGATCACACCACCGGCCACCCTTGAGCCCGCCACCGGCCACCATCAGGGATCCGACCGGCCTCCTTCCGGCGTAGCCAACCCCCCGGCCAAGCACTCCATCCGTTTGCCTCGAATTTGAAAGTTGAATTTCAAATTTCGAAAACTTTCCTAATTTGGAAAGCCAAATTTAGAAAGTTTTTATGGCGGAATTCAATACCTATTAAGTGAGATTGGAGTTACTAAACCTTTGCCACATCATCATCCCTAGTAATAATCCTCTCTCAAGAGAATTCAAATCCCTCCCTCATGCATGCCGCCGGCCCCATGGAGGATTCACCTCATTGAATGTAATCAATGCCTTGGCAATTTTGGGAACCTTAATTGGAATTCAAAATTTCCCTCCTCATACAATTAAAACTGAAATAAAATCAGTTTTAATTCACTCCCCTCCTCCTTGTGAAACCGCCGGCCCCCCTCCTTGATGGATCCTATTAATGGTGCATTAATCCTCATTAATCCTCTTTGCAAATTTGAAAATAATTTCAAATTGTTCCCTCCTAATTACTAGAATCTGAAATTAATTTCAGATTTTGATAAAATCACTTGCCACCTCACTAACCTAGCCCTCCTAATTTTCTCCACCCGCCTCCTTCCTCCTCTTGGCCGAGACTCTCCCTCTCCTTGGAGATCCCGCCGCCTACCCCTCCTCTCCTTGAGAAATCTCCACGCCAAGCATGTATGGCGGATCCGGAGTTTGAGTGGGGTCTAGTTTTCCACGCCGATGGAAGCATCAACATCCTACGGTTACCTTGCTTTGACGTCGGATTCGAAGACGAAACCACCGTGGAGGAGTACTTGGAGAGAGTCGTGCCAATCCTTGCAAGCATCTACGACCGGAAATTTGCAAAGCACACTTGGAGTCTTGAAAGTCCGGCATTCACGCCCTTCTCGTCATCGTCGACTCCTCCGTGGCTCAAGACTCTTGGCATCGCAACCTTCCTCGTGGCATCGTTTGGTGTGCTGAAATTCTTCTCCCGCAAAGCCTAGCCTAGTTGAGTGAGTATTTCCCCAAGGTGAACTTCTCGTTATTAAATGACGGATTGTTGTACTAGCTTTTAGTGTTGCTACTATTATTGGTTGTCCGAAGGTTTTGGCTAATCTACATGCTTCTTCGCCTAAGCTAGTTGACAACTACGAAAGTTTAATGATTTTCTTGCTATCGCCATAAGTTATTAATTGTAATTTCTTTGCCAACTCAATTTTAATTTCCCACGCAGCTCCTTGCATTTAGTTTCACATCATATTTGGTATCAGAGCATGGCTAGCATGCTTTGATCATGCTAGATGCATCCTAGGAAGTTTCTTTTAGCTTGTCGTTAGTTGTTGCATGCATCACATCTTTTAAATAAATTTTATTGGCTGTTTTCTCTTGCTGTCCGGAAATTTCTGCAACAATATTTGCATGTTACATGCTCATATAAAGGTGTTTAAAGTGCTGTCCTCATTGCATTCGCATCCATATTAGTGTAGGACATTAAACCCTTGCTGCCATCCACTTTCCTGCACTAGTTGTAACGTTGGGCTGACTTCCATGCGTTTGTAGTTTGCTGTCCTCTGTTTCCTGCAGCTATTTAGTAGCCGTTATCGAACCTAGAGTCACTATTGAGGTGCTGCCTAGACCCGGGAACCTAGCCGAAACACTTAGGTGACTTTCCCCTCGACTGTGTTTGCTGCCCAGCGATTTCCAGCTGCTGTAGCTTAGATTTCAGCCAACTTTTTGGTAGGGTTAACTGCTGTCCTTGACTTAGAAAGTCTTCCTAGCAACCCCTAACACCCAACCATTGGATCCTACCCATTTGCAAACCACTTTAGACATGATTATGGGTCAATTAGGAACACTTACACAACAAATGAAGGATACCCAAACGAGTGTAGCTGAACTTAGACGCCATACGGGAGAAAGACTAGACAACATTGAAAGAATAGGTCACCCCGCTCTTTACACCCCCTCCCGTCCTCATTCACCATATGGCGAAGATACCCGAACTGAATACGGACCTCCTAGGGATTACTACCGACCCAACCACCGACCCCCTCACGAACCGGTAGGACGTGAAGCCCCTTGGAGAGACAACGACACCCAACTCCTCAAGAGTATTAAGATAGATGCCCCGACGTTTGACGGTACGTTAGAGCCTCAAGTTTTCCTTGATTGGATTAAGGGAATGGACAGCTATTTCAAATGGTATAACATTTCGGAAGATAAGAAGGTTAGATTCGCTGAGATGAAGTTAACGGGAAGAGCTAACCAGTACTGGACCAATGTAGAGCACATGAGGGAGACTCGAGGAGAATACCCTATTGCCGACTGGGGCACAATGAAGCAAGAACTGAAAAGGAAATACCTTCCCCCTCATACTACCCAAGACTTCTAGATCGTTGGAATAGGCTAACCCAAGGGAGCAAGACCGTCAAGGAATATATCTCGACCTTCGATGATTTTCTGATTCGTTGTAACGGAGAAGAGACCACCACCCCTACGCAACTCCTGTCAATGTTCAGAGCCGGATTAAGAGAAGATATTCGAAATGAACTCTTTGCTAGAGGAGTGAACACGTACGAGGCTGCCTGTAGTCTTGTGCTAGACTTAGAAGAATCAAGGAGCCACGCCCCTAGGACCCAAGACTCTAGACCTAACCCCTACAAGTCTTCCTCTAGCCAACCGTACAACAAACCCACTGGACCCTCAGGTAGTCGGCCTGCTCCTAACCAAACCCAACCTCGATCCGATTATAAAGGGAAAACGCCTGATCGAGAAACACCCAAGACCACTGCCGGCACTAAGTGTTTTAGATGCCATGGGTATGGACACATTGCGTCTCAGTGCTCCAGCCCGTTTAAGGTCACGATAATTGAGGAAGTAACGGAGGAAGAAGACGAACCGGAAACTGACTTAGTCCACCATATGGACGACGATGAAGAAATTTTCGACGAGGATGATACTGCTGTTGTTCACTGCCTCCAAAAGCTGAACCGACTAGATCTGCAAGTTGTTAGGTGTGCCTTTTCCCAACCTAAACCTAGCGATGACTGGCGAAGAACCTCAATCTTCTACACGTTCACTAAGATTGGGGACAAAAATTGTAAAGTCATAATAGACAGTGGAAGTTGCATCAACGCCGTATCTTCTGCCATGATTTCAAAATTGCAATTAAGGACCACTCCACACCCGAACCCCTACAAAGTTGCTTGGATAAACTCGACCACCCTAGAAGTGAAAGATAGGAGTCTTGTTCCTATCGAATTCGTTGGTTACAAAGATAAAATCTGGTGCGATGTTTTAACAATGGATGTGGGCCAAATCATCTTTGGCCGCCCCTGGCTTTTTGACAATGATGTACACATCTATGGCCGTTCAAATACCTGCGTGTTTGAACACGAAGGCAAGAAGATCAAACTCCTCCCCACCCAACCCAAATCAACAAGGGACAACATCAAGCCAAATTCCCTTAAGCCCAACACGGGCCTGAACCTTCTAACTGCCAAGGACTTGGACACTGAGCTAGGATCTGGAACACCTCTTTACGCGTTAGTAGCTCGGGAAGTAAGTGTAGATCATGAAGAACCTATCCCCGAGGAGGTAAAACCACTGCTTGAAACTTTTTCTGATATCTTCCCCGAGGATTTGCCATACCAACTACCACCCCTTAGGGACATCCAACATGCCATCGACTTAGTCCCTGGAGCCTCCTTACCCAACCTACCACATTACCGTATGAACCCGACTGAGCATGCAGAGCTCAAGAAACAAGTGGACGAGTTGCTTCAACGAGGGTTCATTAAGGAGAGTCTCAGTCCGTGTGCGGTTCCTGCTCTTCTTACCCCTAAGAAGGATGGATCGTGGAGAATGTGTGTCAATAGCCGCGCTATCAACAAAATCACGGTCAAGTATCGGTTCCCAATCCCACGCCTGGATGACATGCTAGATATGATGACGGGGGCCACTCTATTCTCTAAGATCGACCTCAAAAGTGGGTACCACCAGATCAGGATCCGCCCGGGAGATGAATGGAAAACGGCTTTCAAAACCAAAGATGGATTATACGAATGGACTGTGATGCCCTTTGGTTTAAGCAATGCCCCGAGCACGTTTATGAGAGTTATGACCCAAATCCTCTGACCTTTTCTAGGAAAATTCGTGGTTGTATACTTTGACGATATCCTAATTTACAGCAACTCGGAAGAACAGCATTTGGATCATTTAAGGCAGGTCTGTGAAACGTTGAGGAAAGAACAAATGTTCGCTAACCCCAAGAAGTGCACCTTTTTGACTGATCACGTCATTTTTCTTGGATTTATCATATCTTCCCATGGAATCTCTGCAGTCCCTGAGAAAGTGCGAGCGATCACTGAGTGGCCCGAACCCAAAAATATTCGAGATGTTAGGAGTTTTCATGGACTGGCCACATTTTATAGAAGATTCATCCGGAATTTTAGCACCATAGTGGGGCCGATAACTGATTGTCTCAAGAAAGGTGAATTTCTTTGGACGGCGTCTGCTTCTAAGGCTTTTGATGATATAAAAAGAAAAATGATTGAAGCACCTGTCATGCGGCTGCCTGATTTTTCTAAGGTTTTTGAAGTAACTTGTGATGCTTCGGGCATAGGAATAGGAGGAGTCTTATCTCAAGAAGGCCACCCCGTGGCCTACTTCAGTGAAAAACTAAATGACATTCGGCAACGCTACTCCACCTATGACAAAGAATTCTATGCTATAATTCAATCCCTTAGATATTGGAGGCATTACCTGCTGCCTCAGGAATTTGTCATTTTCTCTGACCATGAAGCGCTTCGATATATTAACTCCCAAAAGAAGCTTAATGCCCGACATGGTAGATGGGTTGAGTTCCTGCAAGAATACACGTATACCATTCGACATAAAGCAGGTTCGGAGAATAAAGCCGCGGATGCACTTAGCCGACGTCTGATGGTCGTTCGTGAAATGAGGATGGAAGTGATAGGGTTTGAGCAACTTAAAGAAAATTATTTAGATTGCCCTGATTTTAAGGACACCTATTCTAGACTTACTACGGGGGATGAACGGATTATCAATGACTTTATTGTGGAAGATGGATATTTATTCAAGGCACAAAAACTATGTATCCCTAGGACTTCCCTTCGAGAATATCTAGTTTGGGAGTTACATGCTGGAGGTTTAGCCGGACACTTTGGCCAGACCAAGACAATTGCTGCTCTCGGAAATCGATTTTTCTGGCCTAGCCTTAAGCGAGATGTCAGTCAGTTAGTGAAACGATGCCACACCTGCCAGCTAGCCAAACAGCGAAAACAAAACACTGGTTTGTACACCCCGCTCCCGGTGCCTAACTCTCCCTGGGTAGATGTAAGCATGGACTTCGTACTTGGGCTACCTAAAACCGTTAAGAAACACGATTCTGTATTTGTGGTGGTTGACCGATTTTCTAAGATGGCTCATTTCGTACCTTGCTCCAAGACTTTCGACGCTTCCCACATCGCTAAACTTTATTTTAATGAGATAGTTAGACTTCACGACCTTCCCAAGACCATAGTATCCGACAGGGACGTTAAATTCACTAGTTATTTCTGGAAAACCCTTTGGCACTACATGGGCACCAAATTACAATTCTCCACAGCCTTCCACCCGCAGACTGATGGTCAAACTGAGGTAGTAAATAGAAGCCTAGGCAACCTCCTAAGGACACTGGTAGGGGAAAACATTCGGGATTGGGACTCTAAGTTACCCATAGCAGAATTTGCCTACAACAACTCTGTAAACAGAACTACAAACTTGAGTCCAGCTGAAATTGTGTATGGATACCCGCTTAGGCAGCCAATTGACCTCATCCCCATGAGTCCCTTAGGTAGAACATCTGAGTCAGCATATACATTTGCATCTCATATACAGGAGCTTCACAAAGAAATTAAAAGAAGAATTGAACAAAGTAATTCCAATTATAAACTTATTGCAGATCACAAGAAAAGATTTAAAGAATTCGCAGTTGGAGACTTTGTGATGGTACGGATCCGTCCGGAACGCTTTCCGTCGGGCTCCGTGAAGAAGTTACATGCTAGAAGCGCCGGACCTTTTAAGATAATTTCAAAGATAAATAGCAATGCTTATGTGCTGGACCTTCCCAAAGGTTTTAACATCAATCCAACCTTTAATATAGAAGATTTAGTAGCCTTTGAGGGACCTGAGCTGAACCCTGAAAATCCACTTCAAATTGAGCCTTGTGAGAACCCAACCAGTGAGATCCCCAGCCTACCTCCACTCCCCAATTTACCCCATTTACCCAATGCGGAGAAGATTGATGCTATACTTGACGATGAAATCATTTCCATGAAGGAAGGTGGGCGCCATAGGTACTTGGTTCATTGGAAAGGGAAACCGGTGACAGAGGATACGTGGATCGATCGAGAGGAGTTGCAGCGATTGGATCCGGATCTTTTAGAGATGTACGAGAGCTCCAGAGATTCCCACTCGACGGGGTCGAGTTTTCTCCCACATGGGGAGAATGATGAGGTCATCGATCAACGGTTCAGACGCGTGTATCGCTGGAAGCATCGCCGATCGATGGCCACGATTCAGAGCTTATATTTTTAGTTATTCATGCATTTTCAGTTTTCAGTATTCCTATTTTACCCTTGTGTGTGAGTGAGTTATGTTGGGGCCCCGAGGGCGATTTAGTCATTATTTATGCTTTTATTTTCTTGTATCTCATGACCTATATATAGGGGTCATGTATCATTGTATGAGGTTAATGAATTATTGAATGAAGTCTATGTGTAATTCTACTTTTCTTGCATGAGTGCTTGAGAGAGGAGAGAGCTCAAGAGGAGCAATCGGCAATACCCACCAATCGTTGGAATAGTCCGTGATTCGTGGTTAATTCTCATATTTCGTAGTTTTCCATTTTTCTTTGTTCTTCCCTACCAAGTCTTTTCCCCACCTCAACTCAAATTCTCCCCAATTAGGTGCCGCCACCCTTGATCACACCACCGGCCACCCTTGAGCCCGCCGCCGGCCACCATCAGGGATCCGACCGGCCTCCTTCCGGCGTAGCCAACCCCCGGCCAAGCACTCCATCCGTTTGCCTCGAATTTGAAAGTTGAATTTCAAATTTCGAAAACTTTCCTAATTTGGAAAGCCAAATTTAGAAAGTTTTTATGGCGGAATTCAATACCTATTAAGTGAGATTGGAGTTACTAAACCTTTGCCACATCATCATCCCTAGTAATAATCCTCTCTCAAGAGAATTCAAATCCCTCCCTCATGCATGCCGCCGGCCCCATGGAGGATTCACCTCATTGAATGTAATCAATGCCTTGGCAATTTTGGGAACCTTAATTGGAATTCAAAATTTCCCTCCTCATACAATTAAAACTGAAATAAAATCAGTTTTAATTCACTCCCTTCCTCCTTGTGAAACCGTCGGCCCCCCTCCTTGATGAATCGTATTAATGGTGCATTAATCCTCATTAATCCTCTTTGCAAATTTGAAAATAATTTCAAATTGTTCCCTCCTAATTACTAGAATCTGAAATTAATTTCATATTTTGATAAAATCACTTGCCACCTCACTAACCTAGCCCTCCTAATTTTCTCCACCCGCCTCCTTCCTCCTCTTGGCCGAGACTCTCCCTCTCCTTGGAGATCCCGCCGCCTACCCCTCCTCTCCTTGAGAAATCTCCACGCCAAGCATGTATGGCGGATCCGGAGTTTGAGTGGGGTCTAGTTTTCCACGCCGACGGAAGCATCAACATCCTACGGTCACCTTGCTTTGACGTCGGATTCGAAGACGAAACCACCGTGGAGGAGTACTTGGAGAGAGTCGTGCCAATCCTTGCAAGCATCTACGACCGGAAATTTGCAAAGCACACTTGGAGTCTTGAAAGTCCGGCATTCACGCCCTTCTCGTCATCGTCGACTCCTCCGTGGCTCAAGACTCTTGGCATCGCAACCTTCCTCGTGGCATCGTTTGGTGTGCTGAAATTCTTCTCCCGCAAAGCCTAGCCTAGTTGAGTGAGTATTTCCCCAAGGTGAACTTCTCGTTATTAAATGACGGATTGTTGTACTAGCTTTTAGTGTTGCTACTATTGTTGGTTGTCCGAAGGTTTTGGCTAATCTACATGCTTCTTCGCCTAAGCTAGTTGACAACTACGAAAGTTTAATGATTTTCTTGCTATCGCCATAAGTTATTAATTGTAATTTCTTTGCCAACTCAATTTTAATTTCCCACGCAGCTCCTTGCATTTAGTTTCACATCATTTTGCCTCGAGATTCGTGCCCGATCAAGATAATTTTTGGAGTATGTATCAATAATAATAATAATAATAATAATAATAATTTCATCAAAAGTCCCAAATCAATTGTCACCTAAAAAAATCGAATTGTGAGACACTTGATTGAATCAACAATTGTCGTTCGAATGGATTGCATCAAAATTATAACTATAAGGGAATTTACAAATCATGACGAGAGTCACGAGACACATGGTTGACGACCATGATTGTAGCGAGACACAAATGGCCGAGTGACGATCGCGATTAAGACAAGATGCATATGATCGTGATCGAGATAAGACACACATGATTAAGCGACGATCTTAATCGTCGCGAGATGCCGTCATCAAGACCGTGGCTAGAGACGAATGATCAAGTGAAACAAAATGATGTGGAAGACTAGAAAGTGAGCTAAATCGAGAAGCCCGAGTTTGAATCGTCGATTGTGCAGGCACTATGACGGTAGAATGGGGAGACTCGAAGTCAACCAAGGTGTGTGAGCAATGTTGAGCTCGAGCACAATGAAAGCGAGGTCAACAAGCTCCTCGAGGGTCCTTGGATTGGATTGCTGGAAGGTGTTAAGTGGCCTTGAAGCACTCAGGCAATTCTCTTTAGGGATCTTGTTTGCTTCGTCATCTTATTTTGATTGTTGTATAAACATGATTGATTTTTACAGATGCGATGACGATAATTACTGCTATATAAAAGATACCAGAAAAGATTGCATCATCCTACTTTTATATGTTGATTGATGACAGGCTGATTGCTTGGCTCGATATCAAGAAAATCAGCATCTTTAATGATTGTTTTTATTGGAATTTGACATAAAAGACTATAGGGAATCACGAAAGATTCTCAAAATTAGAATTCGTCAAGATAAATCTATATGCATTTTGAAACTTTAACAAATTTAATAACCTGAAATGATGTTGTATTGATTCAATATGATGAAAGCAAAGGTTGTAAGCACTTTGCTTGCAAGTTACTTCAATCTCTCAAAAAAAAAAAAAAAAACCAAAGACAATAAAGAGAAAGTCTATATTACCACAGAATAATTAATAAAAACATTAGCAACTGGTTTTTCAAAGTATGTAATGATTTGCAGAAGACCAGTTATCACATATATAGCGGGAGTTAGAGTTATCAGTCAATATCTAACATATCTAGAAAATGAATTCTACGAGGCTATAGAGTGAATAGTTTGCTACATGAAAGATATGATTAATCACTCATTGAAACTGCAGAGATATGTTGATGTAGATTTGGTGGGAGATCTAAGGATAGACATTATACATATATTGTAAATCAATAAATGACAAATCTAGAAAAGAAATGCTGAGGCTATAAAGTGAATTATGTGCTACATGAAAGATACAACTAATCACTCATTGAAGATTAAAACAGCTAATATGAAATTGCAATGATATGTTGATGCATATTTGGGAGGGAGACATACACACAGACATGTAACGTGGGATGCATCTACACCTTAGGTGATATTGCGATCGATTGGGTGTCACAACTGTAAATAATAATTGCATCATCAATAAGAAAAGCTTAATTGTCACCAAAGCCAACAAGAAAATCTGATTGAAAGGCATTTTTTTGGAAGAATTGTACTAATCGTAAGAAGACATCATTCTCTTTTGTGATTGTCAACTTTCTAATCACTTGGAAAAGAATTCTATCTTCCACGACTGGACAAAACACATAGAACTCTAGTACTATCATATATATAGTTTGTATGAGTTGATGCCTAACAAATCGTCAAAATTGAAGGAGCTGCATATCCCGTCTATATGCACAAAAGTGTTACTTGTTAAAAAAATTAGATTTTAAAATTGCTTCAATTAACCAATGTGAATGATGATATGAAGTTGCCGCACAGACATGTTAATACGCCGGCTACTGAGCAAGTACATAAAAAATTCTATCTTAAGTGAGAGATTATTGTGATAACTTACTTTACTTAACCCCTATAAGTCTTGCCTAGCATAGTCAACCTGACCTTGTGAGTTTATAACCGATGACGCTTTACCTAACCTCTATAGTTAGGTTATTTATAACCACTTGCGTAACTTTTATAAGCTTGCTACCTAACACCTCTAAGCATTTTGTAAGAAGAGGGGTGCCAATTGAAAAGGGGAGGGTGGAGTTCTTCAAGTGCCTACATAGATCTTATTGTTCTTCGAGAAGGTTTTGTTAGTTTCATTGTCATGAAAAAGTGGAGCTTTCATTTGGACTCTTGCAACAACGAAGGGGAGATTGCTCAACTATATGCTAGTCTAATGAAGCGTAGGGTATCTGAAATAAAATAACAATGCACATCTTGAGGGAGACTAAGGTTAAGGTCATACTTATTTCGAAAAAATCAACTTGAATTCATTACAAATAATTTTCGGGAGTTGAGCCCCAGATCTCACCAAACATTTTTGTCATGGTAACCTGTTTAAGGGTTCAAGCTAGCACAACACATACGAATCTTCAAATCAGGTCGAATGCCACTCATATTATAAGGCTACTTTCATCCTACCAGTAGAAATTTGGGTAAAATAGTGAATTTTGTTGTTTGTACAGGGTTGACGTGTAAAATCTAGTCACGGTATATATTTTGTGCTTGTTCCGCACCATTTTGGCCTGAATTGACTTAATTGTTTCTATTATCAAGCCAAGTCTAATTGCATTTGTGTTGAGATTCAAGATTTGGTTGAAGTTTTCAACCCTGGTTCAGGTTGCTTCCATTTAAATCTTTTATTTTGGGATTGAATTCTAATTCATTATATCAGCATAAATGGATGTTAAGAACTCCGAAAATGTTGGCATTTATCTTGAGAAGCTTTCCCAATTCCTGTCAATGGTGGCCTGGCATGTTTCCAGTGTGTGGAAAAGATTGAAACTTTTTGAGGGAAAATAATCTCCCTAACTCCCTTGTAAATTTAGCTTTTGATATAACATTTTCTAATACCTCTAAACCAACAACAAAATAGCATAAAACTCTAATCTAGGGCGTGTTTGGGACGGATTTTTTCCTGTTGTACTTTGCCAAACGTAACCGAGAGGTGGTTTGGGGTTTCCTGATCGTGCTCCGTTCTCGGCAATTTCACGTCCTGCAGTTGCTTCTCACGTCCGGAGGAAGCCTCCTGTGGTTTGCCTGCTTCCCGCTGTTCGTAGCTATGATAAATACGTTAATGCCCTTGCTAGCTGCGAACTGCCCCGTTTTCTTCTTCATCCTCGCCAAGTTCCTCTCCACTCCGCTCCTTCTGTTTCATCTCACTACGCTCGGGATTCGCTCAACATTTTTCATATTTTTCTAAATTGTAGCTTCGACAAATCCCGCCTTCGCCTCCTTCACTCTTGACTGATCTGAAGTCACAACTCTCGCCGTTCTTTTGTTCGATCGGAACCAAGGGCGACGATACGAGCTTGCTTGCAGCGAATGTAAGATTTCTTCCTTTCTTTAGATGTCAAATAACAAGCCCTATCCGGCCGTCTCCACCACCCTCAACAGCGTTCCTGCTTGGCAAGACGGGAGTTCGCTCATTGTGAAGGTACCCATCCTTCCTTTCGAGTGGAATTGTAGGGGAAAAAAGAGTTTTGTTCAGCTATCATATTCCATGAATTAACTTTTGATTTCAATTTTATGGTAAACTCTCATACTCTCCCTTTTATCTATTCTATTGTGTCCATAGGTGGAACATAGAGCAACCAGCTTCAGTTTAAAATTTGTTTCTTCTGAAATTTGAAGAGGTAATCTCTTGCATTCATCACTTGCTACAAACAAAGATTTAAGAAACATTTTATTTTGCATATTTAACTTATTATTACTGAGAAAGAGTAACTGAAATTTGTGTACAGTTCAATAACCTTATGTTTTGTGGAAATGACAGTTTTTAATATTTCCTATTATTTCGCTACTAGCCATTCTCTTGTAAAACACCTTCATTGAATGCAATATTCAGCTTGCTCATGCGCAATGCTGCAAAGAAAAATGACAATGCAATAGTTGATTTGACGCCTTTTTTAATGTGTTGTAAAATTTATTTCGTAATTTTTATTTTGAATTTATTTAGACAGACACACGAGATAATTACTCTTGAAAATATATAGAAATATGAACATACAAATTGAAACATCATCCCTTATCTAGATAATACTTTTTAGAATGAGTGCATTTTTTTTCTCTAGTTCTATTAAAACATAATAAAAAAGAAACAGTAATATTTTTTTTTTCCAATCCTCTGATATTTATGTATAATTAGCTTAAGTTTTGTTGAGGTAAATGATAATAACTATCATTAAACTGTGAATTTAGATTTATGAGAATTTTCTTAATAGGATAAAAAATCTTAGGCAAATATGTTATGATAGTGACAAAACCTGGTTATTGTTGTATGAAATTAATGCTTATGAATAAACTTATAGTTTGCACTTCGTTTATACCCAGCAAAATCAATTTAAGTTTTAATTTTTTGCAGTACATAGAAAAATATAATGCTTCTTATTTTTAAAATTATTAATAACAACTATGAATTATATTGATCTGCATATTGCCTATAATAATTTGTAAATTTATAATACTGCAATTAATAAATACAATGGTTAACCAAATGATGGCAGACCATCCGTAACATGGGAGAAAGATGTGAAGATTATATTTTGTGATTTATGTCTGAGAGAGATTGAACTTGGAATCGTTTGACTATACACTTCAATAAAGAGGATTTGATGAATTTAATTAAAAATTTTATGAGAAAACTGGAAGAGAGTATGATAAAGTTCAGTTAAAAAATAAATGACATCAATTAAAAAAAGATTAGAAATTATGAAAAGAATTGAAGCGTGAGTCCACTTGATTGGGTTGAGATCCTGGAGAAAAATTATAGGTAAATATTAATTTTATACATTTCATACATTTGTCTAATTCAATAATCATATTATATCTCTTAATTCTACAAACTGAATTTTTCTAGGTTGTGCTAAATGCAAGAAAATTTAGATATTGTTGCATTGATCCCGATCTTGAAGATAAACTTAATCAGATGTTCATAGGTATTTTTGTTATCAGAAATCATGCTTGGACTACGAACAAAGGACTTCACCATAAAAATGTTACTGAAGATCCTTAACACATTGATATAAGTATTGAGTCTTTTGAAGATGCTTCACAAAATCTCGATAACATTAGTGACTGTAGACAATTGAAATATTTTTTATCAGCAACTTCATCCGGTAAAAGGAAAAAAACCTTTGGTTTTACATTCCAACTGATTTGACTTTGATGCATTAGTGTCCGAGCTAATGTTTGTGCATGAATTGACTTGTTGAATAATTTGAATTTTTAGTAATGTAAAGCCAAATATTTTTTTTCTTTCTACTGGTTGAAGTTGTTGAGGAAGGACATTTCAATTGGCTACAGTCACTAATGTTATCAAGATTTTGTGAAGGATCTTCAAAAGACTCAATACCTATATCAATGTGTTCAGAATCTTTAGTAACATTTTCATGGTGAAGTCCTTTGTTCGGAGTCCAAGCATGATCTCCGGTAGCAATAACACCTAATAATATATGATCAAGCTTATCTTCAAGTTCGAGATCAATGCCACAATATCTAAATTTTCTTATATTTGGCATAAACTAGAAAGAAAAATTCAGTTTATATAATTAAGAGACATAATATGATGATTGAATTAGACAAATATATGAAATGTATAAAATTAATATTTACCAATAATTTTTCTTTCCACCATTCATCTGGGGCATCAATGGTTTTCTCCTAAAATCCCAATCCAATCGAGTGGACCCACGCTTCAATTCTTTCCATAAATTTCAATCTTTTTTTAATTGATCATATTTATTTTTTAACTGAACTTTATCATACTCTCTTCATGTTTTTTCATAAAAATTCTTAATTAAATTCATCCAACTCTCTTTATTGAAGTGTGTAGTTGGTCGATTGTAAAGTTCAATCTCACTTAGACATGAATCACAAAATATAATCTTCACATCTTTCTCACATGTTGCGGATGGTCCGCCATCCTTTGGTTTATCCATTGAATTTCTTAATTGTTGTATTATAAATTTACAAATTATAAGAGGCAATATGCATAACAATATAATTCATAATTGTTGCTAGTAATTTAAAAATAAGAGATATCATGCTTTTTTATATACTACAAAAAATTAAATATAATTGATTTTGTTGGTCTTAAGTAAAGTGCAAATTGTAAGCTTTATTCATAAGCATAAATATCATGCAATAATAATCAGATTTTATCACTGTCATAATATACTTGGCTGAGGTTTTTATCATGTTAAGAAAATTCTCATATATATAAATTCCCAATTTAATGATAGTTGTGATCATTTACCTCAACAAAATTTAAATTAATTATACATAAATATCAGATGATTGGAAAAAATATCACAGCATCTTTTTTATTATGTTTTGACAGAACTGAAAAAAAAATGCACTCATTCTAAAAATTATTATTCGGATAAGGGATGATATTTTAATTTGTCAATTCATATTTCTTTATGTTTTCAAGAGTAGTTGTCTCGTTTGTGTCTGCCTAAATAAATTTAAAACATAACTTACAAAATAAATTTTACAACACATTAAAAAAAAACTTCAAATCAACTATTGCATTATCTTTTTTCTTTGCAGCGTTGTGATTGAGCAAGTTGAATATTACATTCAATGAAGATGTTTTACAGGAGAATGACTAACAGTTAAATAATAGGAAATATAAGAAATTGGCATTTCCACAAAACATATGGTTATTGAACTGTACACAAGCTTCAATTACTCTTTCTCATCAATAATAAGTTAAACATGCAAAATAAAATGTTTCTTAAATATCTTTAGGTAGCAAGTAATGTATGCAAGATATTACATCTTCAAATTTCAGAAGAAGCAAATTTGAAACTGAAGCTGATTGCTCTCTGTCCCACCTAGGGACACAATAGGATAAATAAAAGGGAGAGTATGAGAGTATCATGAGGGGAAATTGGTATGAACGTTGTGAGATGAGGCAAGAGCGGAGGAGTGGAGGGGAAATTGGCGAGGATGAAGAAGAAAATGGGGCAGTTCATAACTAGCAAGGGCATTAACGTTTTTATCGTTAGCTATGAACAACGGGAAGCGGCGAACTGTGGGAGGCTTCCTCCGGACGTGAGAAGCAATCGCAGGATGTGAAATTGTCGAGAACGGAGCACGATCAAGAAACCCCAAACCACCTCTCAGTTACGTTTGGTAAAGTACAGCAGGGGAAAATCCGTCCCAAACGCGCCCTTAGTCTTAATTCATGAATATTCAATGGAAGTTGAATGTTTTCTTCCCACATATTGGAGTATATTTGTTGACTACCAAGTATTATCCATTAGAGTATTCCGATAGTATTTATTATTAACCTTTCGGATATCTGTCTATCATACCTAATCTAATATTTTATTAAAATATAAAGAATATTCATACATATTAATATATTATATATAAAATTTATAGAATACAGTTGATATATAAAATATCTTAAAAGTCCCAAATTAATCATACATGCTAAACTATTTGCTTCATTCTGATTTGTTATCTTTTATTAGTGCGAATTAATACTGATAGCCGATTTTTAATCAAATGCGGTTCAGATAGAGCTCATTAGAACATATTAGTTATCATTCACATTCTCTTCAGTCACATAAATATTTAATCAATTAACTATCTGACTGCATGAGCATTATGAACGCTGCTTTTCTTTTTCTATGGTGCCGTTGGAGTTGTATTCCTCAGTCTGATTACATTTTGACATTTTCCTGTGCAGCATTTGCCGTTGGGCTAACAAAAACCCATTGGATTTTTGGACTACTCGTACATCTAATGGTACCCTTATGAATACTGGAGGAAAATTTTGTTTTCTGGATTCAGACCTCACCTAAGGAAGAGGAGCTCATCAGCCTGCAACGCTCATGTGTTAGTTAAGACACCGATGTTTGCGTTTGAATGCCACACAAGCAATGAAATGCCCTTTTCTCAGCCTGTAATTCTAATAGATGTAATGTATAGAAGGATAAAAATGTTGTTAACAAAATATATTTCATGGTCGAAGCCACACTGGTGGCAGGCCCTTGTCAAATCTTGTAGCGCCTTGCTTTCCATGTACCGTTATGCAAATACCAAGAGAAAAGAAGTATATTTTTTGTTTAATAGAAGTAAAAGGAAATTGTGATGGTTACAATCTTTTTTGCATGTAATCAGTATTGTCAAATGATACCATTTGATCTAGGCTTCGTTTGGGACGATTTTCTTATTGTTATTTAAAACAACTTTGGAGTATAAAATTTCAAATTTGTGTACTAAAGAACTACATTAAGAAACGGTAAAAAATCTGCCCCAAATGAAGTCTTATATAAGAGAAATTGTTATGTGCGAACAATACAGTTCACCATCCGGAGATCAATCAGAATGTATCACGCTAGCAGCACCGAGCACAATATCGAGTGATATCGAGCGCGAGACCGAGTGAGGTACCGAGCAGGGGTGACATGGCGTATTTTTATGTCAGGATGATTTTCAAAATTGTAGATTTTGTCCCTATTTGTATAAGGACACGATATGAGATATTTAGGACTTTAGTTGTGGTCATATATGTATCTGATTTATGAATGATTTTTTATATCATTGGGTATTAAGTGATGCAAGTTTTATATTTTTTTGTGATGATGAGATTCTCAAAGATTTGAGAGATCATTATATCGTTATGAGAGACAAAAAAAGATTGCATCTATGGAAGGGGAAAATTTTAACTATTATTTAGTTATTTTTTTTCTTGTACTAAAATATTTGGCGTGATTTTTTTTTTTCTGCATTGTCATCTGTATAACCACTTCGATCGTTAGCTTGAATTTGATTGTTTCCCGTCTGCCTTCTCTAATTTGCCTGATTAAGTTAGGAGAGTGAATGAGTTAAATCAGCTCAAGTCAGCTCAATTTTTATTTTAGGTTTTATTTGGGATAATTTTCTTATTATTTTTTAAACTAATTTTTTATTAAAAAATTTTTTAGTTTAAAAAAATTTTGTTCTAAAAAATTATTTTAAAAAAGTGAGAAAGCCGTCATAAACAAAACTTTAATCTTATAATTTTGAGTCAGCTTAAGAGTTAGACTCATTCTTAATACAAAAAATAGAAAATAATTACTATTTAAATAATTATTATAATAAGATAAAAAAAGAATAAAAAATTAAATAAATAATAATAACAAAATATTTGAAATAAGAAAGAAATTTATGATATTTAAAAATTCTTCATAATTTTATGTTAAATTGATTGATTATGAGTGATTGTTTGGCAACATATCTAAGGATTTAAGATTGTAGAGATTTAAATATGAATTTAATCACTTAAAAATTAATTTTAATTAATTTGTTTTGAATGTAATATGAATGATTGTTTGATAATTAGATAATTAGTAATATAATAAATAATTTGATAACTAACACCTAAATAATTTAATGATAATTACATAACTAGAAACATTTAAATAATATTCCTACTAATAATTTGATTAACTATTTTAGTATTATTTAGTTTGTTTTAATTATAAATTATATTATTAATTATCTCATTAATTAATAAAAAAATTCTACTGCTAATCAATTATTTAATTATTATTTAGACTATTAATTATATACTTAATAATTTCTATTTTAAATTATATTAATTAAGCTAATTAAATTATTTTTAATTATTAATTATAGTATTAAATATTTAATTAAAAAAAAAAAAGATATGTTATTAAATGCATTAATTACGCTACTAATTATTTACTTAGAGACGTCTAGGGCTTGCTTTTCATCTTCTCTTTTTCGTGGTTGCTGTTCGGCTTCGTTGCTCAGTGCACGAATCACTTTGCTGTTGGACTTCGCTCCTTCCCCTTCGACGACATTCCCTTCCTGTCGGATCAGAAGTTACGATATTTTGATAGGAAGCAATGACGGGAGCTAATTCGAATGGCGCAATGGAGAAGAACGAGAGGTAGTTTTGAACGATTCGCTTAATAACTTCTTCCTTCGACGGCGTTCCTTCATATCGGATCTGTAACCACACCTCCTTGCCGTTCTCTGTTGGATCGGAAGTAAATACGGGAGCTTGCTCTTGCTCGTTGCCAAGGTATCCATCTTTCTTTCTTTCGCGCGCTTCTTCGGCCAAATCCTGTTAAATCCGCCGAACGACGGGATTTAGATTTAGGCGGATTTACGCCGTAAATACGTAAATCCCGGATTTGAGCAGGCGTTGGATTTACGCAAAAAACCGTTTGGCTGGATTTAGCGTAAATCCGACTTAAATCCTGCTGTAAATCCGATACCAACCAGCCCCTAGATTGTTCGTAAGAGGGAAGGAAGAATGGCCAATCCCCTTAAGTAACTCATGAGCATAAGCATGAAAGTATACTGAATTGTTGGACCTCAATTCCAACATGAGAGTCTTGATATCGGTTTTTGGGCAGTATTTCAAATGGGACTATTTTTAACTGTTGACCGAAAGGCCCTATTTGGAATGCTCTTTTGTGTGATGATAAACGTGACACATCAGATATCAAAACAATATGAGGAAGATTGTATGAAAATGAATGGCTTAATCGATCTTTAAAATGTACATTTAGTGTGGGTAAGTTAGGCATGTACTCTATAAGTTGTCTACATTTATTTTCTCTCTCTTGTATTTGGTTATATTCTACAATTATATATGTTCTTTTTGTTTGTGACAGAAAACTCCATCTTGATGTCTCTTCATGACAACAATGAAATAATCAATTTTTAGCAATTGCAGGTGTCCAATTTTGCAGTCCTTATTTGGTTGCTCAAGATTCTTGAACCTTGAACTACATGAACTATCATGTTTTAAGATTTAGCTAAGAAATTATAGCATTTCTTTTCCACCGACTTTTACGAGTATAATATTTCTCATGTTTACACACTTTACTATTAGTATTTTACTATTTTCTCACCCTATCAAAGTGATATGTGGATCCAAGAATACTATAGCATTTTGGTGAGGTAAATGGAACAAGTTGTTTCAATACCGCTCTTTCTCAACAGATCCAAATGTTTGGCAAAAGCAAAATGAGGAGTTACTTATTGTCAAATTTATCTTTGGTCTGTACCTTTCCCCTCAAGGTGTGCAATTTTAGTTAATATACGACTCCTCATTGCTAAGTTGTGACTGTTTTATCTTGGATTCTTCCCATTATTGAGCTCTCCATTCTTCACATTTTGGTTGTCATTATAGGTGGGAGGGGCCATCATTGTTCGTGGTGGCATGACTAATTGTGGTTGTGACCAAAATCTTTTTTTTTCCCTTACTTTAATTACAACTGCACTATTCATCCTCATCAACATTAATAGGAGAAATTTGATTACCCCTCTATTGTTTAATATGCTTTCAAGTTCAGTCCAACTTTGCTTACTCCAACTGCGTCTTCTTTAGGATATAGTATTATTTCTCAGGAAGACTATGGCTAACTGCTTCAAGAATCACGAACACCAATCATTGCCTTTCATGTTGTCTCATCCTCTAGATATGCTGTAGTTGTCTCTATTTATATTTCATGAGCTTTAGATTCCGATGCCTCTTCTCATTTGACAGTGTAGTGCCATCTATCTTGATTCCTCACTTGTTTTCTCGACCACCTTTCATAATTGTTGATGATTATCCTTAAAAGGACATTATACATTCCTCTAAATATATCATTTTCAGAGATTCTTTATGTCTCACATTTTTGCGTAAATTATTTTCATTATTATTCGATAACCTTTTATGTATCTTTTCCTGTTTCAGAGGTTCTTTGCATCCCACAAGAGTTTAAAAGCGGGTTTAACTGAATACCGGTTGAAGAAACTAACCGTAGCTTCAAATTAATCTGTAATCAAATCATCGTCTTCCACGTCATTATTAGTTTCTGAGAAGCTTAAAACCTTTTGTGTGAGGATGTTCTGTCTAAGAAGCACTAGATGGGCAATTTAATGGAACATAAAACTAACGGAGTTTTTTTTTTTTCGAAGTTCTACAATTCCTTTTGAAGCAGTTAAATTTTAGAAATCATAGAAGTTGTAATAACCCTAATAATTCATTTTGTTATTGCATCCATTTTTTTGGTTGTGCTATAGCTCACCGATAGTCCCTAAGAAGCCAATTCTTTGCGTGTCTATCAATTTTTTGGTTTTGCTATAGTTGATCCATAGAATAAGTTATAGGGAATGTAGAGAATCAGAGATGTAATGATATATGGTATTCCGTATCTTATTTGCTAAAATTTAGGTAATGAAAAGACTTTAACTTGTTCACTGCAACTAAGCAATCACTGAAAAAGCAATTAACATTATCATTTCGTCCATGTTTTTCAAAGATTTTGAAATAATCTTATTGTATCTGCTCACCTGTTTTGCACCGTAATGCTTAGTTTATATGATTATATTTTGATATATCAAAAGTAGACCTAATTCCGTATTTTTCACAAGCATCTAATACTTTCAGTTTATTGAAAATTTGAAGTTATGCAGCTGCTTTTCTACATAACAATATGCAGTATTGGGGCTACTTCCCTATTTTGCTTTGCAGTAGCTTTTTGGAGTTATCTATTTTTTATTCGTACAGGGTAGAAGTTCATGAATGATAATGTCAAGCGTATGTCATTATTTCTACGAATAAACACTCAAAATGTCTTTTAGACGAGTTATTTGAAACACAATCGAACTCCCTTGTCAATGAACTTGTATCTCTGTAATAGTCTATATCTCTTGTTCTTCTTTTTGACTTGTATTTTTTTATAGGGGTTTACATACATATCATACAATTATTATATACAGTTATTATGTATTTATATATCTAACATTTAAACTTTATATTTACTGATATGACACTTTAGAGCCTCAATCATACATATATGTATGAAAGTGTATGTTACTTAAAAGAAAAGTCAAGATTACTAAAAATTTTTATATGATTTAGGTTTCGTTTGTTACTATTTTCTGAAGTGGCTTTTTAGTAAATATCAAAATTTTTGTGCTAGAAAACTACTTCAAAAAATAATAAGAAATCTGTCCCAAACAAAACCTTAAAGATATGGGCGTTATATCAATAAATATCAAAGTTTAAATGTTAGATAAGTAAATATTTAAGAATTGCGTGGTACGTATGGAAATCCTTTTTTAAATTTTCTTTTATTTTATCTTCATAATTATTTATTGAGTCAAACTTGATAAAACAGTTATCTTAATTTGGCAGCTTTTTGGAATGATTATGCTCTCCGCTTCTTCATTGAGCCTATCCAGTTTCCTCTTGAATGTATTCCTAGCTGGTCCAAATTCCCAACTTCACCACAGAAGCCTCAACATTTGTAAATATAGAGAGCCCTTTCGACAAACTTGTTCCAGGCCCTCTTCTGCATGCTTGTTTCATGGGGAGGTGATTAATTTGGAAGGAGGAAATGGTGAGGTAAAAGAAGGATTGAAGCTAAAATGGCATGATGTTGGGCCGGAGTTAACAGAGGCCCAAAAGCATGAAATATCTCAGCTTTCAACAACAATGACAAATCGCTGCAAAGCCATTATGAGACGCCTTATCTGTTTCTCTGAAGAGGAAAATTTATTCCTCTTGTTGGCTTCATGGGTGAAAGCCATGCGACCAAAAAGATGTGATTGGCTGTCCGTGCTGAAGGAAGTAAAGAGGGTAGATCTTTCTTTGTTTTTGGAGGTAAAGCATCACCCCACGCCTCCTCCCAAGTAACTCTCTTTCTTAGTTCTTACTAATTTTCTTTTCAGCTATCTAGTTTGCCTATACAATTACCTTTTGGATTACTTTGAGAACCAAGTAGTTGATTTATTTTCCCGGGCTATGCATGTTTTTCCTTAAGGGGGGCTGCGTGGTGTAGTATTTTGAGGGTAAATTAGGAAAACGAATGCAGTGTTTCTTAAATTTTAGTAATTTGGTTTGGATCAAAACAAATGCAGAGTAAAATTTCAAAATATTTGTAATACATATCAAGTTATTTTGTGTGTATTCACATTTCTAATTTGTCAAGATTGGATGAATTCATAATAAATTGTCTTGCCGACTCCTGCTGCACAACTTCATCCTCATTTTTATAATAATCTCAGCAAGCTCTTCTTCTCCTTTATATGCCACTGATTCCATTACAACTTTCCTCTTCTACTTTCTTCACACGCTTTTAGTCCCATCATGGCATGTCTTGAGCAAGTGCCCCTTATGATCTTCGCTTCTCCTTCACATGCTACCCAACCCGTCGTGACCTCGATGTTTCCTAGTTTTTTTTTTTTTTTTTTTTAATTTAAGCTATTTTTCATTAAAGAAAAGGATCAAAATGGTTCCTTGATTTTTTTATGAAAGACTAAAATAGTCTCCAATTATATTAAAGGACCAGTTTGGTCCCTTAACTCCTAAATGAGGAACCAAAATAGTCCCACTAATCACTATGAGCTTATTTTGATTCCTTTTTAAAGACTTGGGGACCAAAATGACCCTTTAATATAGTTGGGGATCATTTTAGTCATTCATAAAAAATTGAGAGGCAATTTTATTCTTTTTCTCTTTTAAAGTTCTCTCTCTTTCTCCTTCAAAACTAACTCTCTTGATAATCATCATTAACAACTTATTTAGCTCCTTCAATAATTTTTTTCAATTACATCATGAATAAGTATTGACTTGTGAATCTAGTATTGACTTGTGAATTTTATTAATTATGTTATTTGATATTTTGTTCATGATGTTGTATACATACTTGAAAGTTAAAAAATTTTCAAAAGAACTATGTTATTGTGTTATCTGAAATAAAATAAAATAAAGAGTATAATTTTTATTTTGAACTGAAGGCTAAGATTTTTGAGATAAACAATGTCAAATTCATGAAGTGGAAAGCATCTTACTTATTGTTTTCTAAAGCAGTTTTTTCGTACAATTTTTTTTTTAGTTTAGGAAATTTTTATGCTAAAAAGATGTGATAAAAAGCAGTAAAAAAGTCATCCCAAATGAAGCCTTAAAGTGGTGGAACTCAAAAATTGTGGACTAAGAGATCTAATAAGAGAGTAGAATTGGGAAAGTACCTTAGAATAATAAACAAATTACATTTAATCAAATTTTAATTAAAAGATACAAAAAAACTATTATGGCTTCGTTTAGGAGGGCTTTCTTAATATTTCTTTAAGTAGCTTTTTGAAGTAGTAAGAAAGCCATCCCAAATAAAGCCTATGTAACTTAATATCAATCTTTTAATAAGTTAATTATCGAACAACAAGTTGTTTATTTTACGAATTTCAAAAAACATTTTAGACTGTGGCCAAGCTTGATTTATCTAGCCATCAAGTTTTAAAAAAGAATTCACATTGTTTAAATACTAATTTGAAAGTGTATCAATTAAATTGATTTCAAGTTGTTCATCAAGTGTGTTGGTTTGCTTAATATCCCTCACCAAGATGCATCAATATTATATATATATAATATATATTATATATATATATATATATATATATATAACTGATTAAGTGTATTAGAAATTTTAAATTTTTTTTAAAAAAAGTTAAATAATATATTTCTTGTTACTAACTCATTCTAGTAAATTTTGTTGTAAAAATATTATTTTCACCACTCACATTTTTAAAATGCAAAAAAAAAAGGAGTAAACCATAAATATAAAAGTTGCTTGTAAAGCCAAGTTATGAGGAAGCTGTCCTAAAAGAACTCTAAGCATATCTTTGGTTTTTCATAATTTTACTTTCTTCAAAGCTTTCACACATAGTTGGCTACTACTCCCTTGTTGCTTTTAAAAGATTTTATGATGTAAAGCAAATTTTTACAGCAAATCTGCCAAAAGTACATTAGGCATAAGAAAGTATGACTTTTTGAAATGAGGAAAAATTTTATAATACCAATAGCATCTTTAAACAAATTTATTTTTCTAACATTAGCTTTACAATAATTTTTTTTTAGAGACAATTGAAGCCATCCAAAATAGACTTTAAATTTTACTTCATGAATTTTGTATAAATCCACCCAATTAATTACTTCATTATGTTGTCATTGCCTAATCTAACGCAACTCTCGCATAGTGGAAAAATATTCTATGCGGATCCGGACGCACCGTCCGGAAACCAACCAGAACGCTTTGCGCCGCTGCATCACTTTCTTGTTCGGCACCGCTGTGTACCAGGTGACATGATATATTATGGTTGATTTTAGGACCGTCCGGTGTGTGCACAAAATAATTTCTCCACATATTGACTGTGTCATTTCTTTATTAATGAAAAAAAGCTAGGGTAACTGAAATTTAGAGGGAAAATATCAAAATAATCTTAAAGAAATTACTCATAAATATTAAGGTTTCATTGACCAACTGTGCATAAGATATTCTTCAAAAGGCAAAAAAATAAAGCTCCTTAACATGACAAAGGAGACAAAGATGTCAGTTTTTTTTTTCTTTGTATTCCTTGTTGTTTCATAGTGAGATAAAGGCTTGATGTTGTTTTTGTATTCCTTGTTGTTTCATCTTAATGGTTTCTTCATCTTTAATTTATCTCTTGAAGATTACACTGGCATTTCTTCCATTTGAAACTCCTGCAATATAAATTTTTGGCTAAATTTATATTTGAGTTTCAGTTTATAATATATATACAAAGGCTTGTTAACACAGCTATGATCATAAATAAAGTTTGTTCTACTTTGCCTCACTGGTTTCAGTAGGTCATGGAGTATGCCTTGGTTGAAGAATCATTCGAAGCCAACGTTCGTGACTATACCAAGCTCATAGACGCTTATGCGAAGCACGGTCGCTTACACGATGCACAAAAGCTATTTCAATCCATGAAAACCAGAGGCTTTCTCTGTGACCAAGTGACCCTGACCGTCCTCATCGACATGTACAGCAAAGCCGGCGATCTCCGCCATGCCGAGGAAGCTTTCGAGGATATCAAGCTGCTGAAATCACCAATGGACAAGCGAGCCTATGGCTCAATGATCATGGCATACATTCGAGCGAAAAAGCTGGAACTCGCAGAAACCTTGTTGAAAGACATGGAGGCCGAACAAGTGTTCGCCGGTAGAGAAGTTTACAAGGCGATATTGCGCGCATTTTCAATGGATGGGGATGCCGAAGGTGCGCAGAGAGTGTTCGACTCCATCCAGTTTGCTGGAATTGTTCCAGATAGCAAGCTCTGTGCGCTTCTTGTGAATGCTTATTGCATGGCTGGGAGGATTGAAGGAGCTCGCAGCACCATAGAGAATATGAGAGTTGCAGGGCTGAAGCCAAATGATAAGTGCATTGCAGTGATGCTGGGGGCTTACAGAAAGAAGAATAGTCTGGACAGAGCTTTGGATTTC